>VWPW01014754.1:32695-116593 GCA_013389825.1 Crypturellus undulatus
ACTGTGTCCAGTTCTGGGCCCCCCAGTACAAGAGGGATGTGGAGCTGCTGGAGAGAGTCCAGCGCAGGGCCACGAGGATGATCAGGGGCCTGGAACATCTGCCCTATGAGGAGAGGCTGAGGGAGCTGGGCTTGTTCAGCCTGGAGAAGAGAAGGCTGAGAGGGGATCTGATCAGTGTCTATAAGTGCCTCAAGGGAGGCAATGAGGAGGATGGGGCTGGCCTCTTTTCACTGGTGGTCACTGACAGAACCAGAGGAAATGGCCACAAATTGAAGCATAAGAAGTTCCACGGGAACTTAAGGAAGAATTTCTTTACTGTGAGGGTGACAGAGCACTGGAAGAGGCTGCCCAGAGAGGTTGTGGAGTCTCCTTCTCTGGAGATCTTCAAGACCCGCTTGGATGCAGTCCTGTGCCACGTGCTCTAGGTGGCCCTGTGTGTGCAGGGGGGTTGGACTAGATGACCTCTGGGGGTCCCTTCCAACCTTAGGCATTCTATGATTCTATGATTCTATGAAAATCACCCTTCTCAATCTCACCCATCTCCCTAGAGGGACATGGTTACTAGTGCAGAATAAAAAGAAAGGAGATTCAAACTGACCACTTGCCTACGTAGATGAAACAGGAGACAACTGCAGCTCTAGAGGAAATCCCCTCTAGGAATTACAAAAATAGGTGCCATATAAACAAGCGGCATGCGAGTAGCGTTCTACGCCTTTTCTGCTCTGAACAAAATCCCTTCTATTCCTCGAGCACCCTCCAACCACCAGCAATTTCTGCCTTGAGTCACTGAGAGTGGCAAGGACTTGGTGGGATGTGAATTAAAAGTGCAGCATGACACACACCCCTTCACTGGGGTAATTTCCCAACATCTGAGAACTTGATTTCATAAGATAGTGGTAACTTTTTGACCAGTGTTCAGGTAAAAACTCCCCATTGATCCCATGGAAACACTGAAAAACTAAATGCACAAATTCCGCCAGTATGAAACTGCTTAGAACAAAGCTTCGCCCTTTATGCCAGCAGAATAACTAAGAGCAGGAACACACAGCTGCCTTCCCTGCGAAACTTTAGATAGAGAAATACTGAGCTGCAGATGTGAGGACAAAGTGTGGAAGAGGGAGATGCTAGAGGTCCTTCATGCCCAAGGCATGAGCTGGCACATCTTCCTCGAGAGAAAAAGTAGACAAAGCAAAGGAAAGTGCAACCTCCTCCTATTTTACACAGGAGTGAATAGCTACAGGGGAGGAAAGGAAACTGATTTATGCCCTTCTCCCTCCCGTACTGAGCTTTATTTTCTGCTGCTGAATGGATTACAAACAGGGAGTTCCTCCTGGAAACGTTCATTTTGGCAAGGCAAGGCAGTTGCTTCAAATGCCCCGTGGTTTGCCGTCCCAAAGAGGTCAGTACTGGGGAAATCCTACCTCAAAGAAGACAACAACAGGAACAGAACATACATCTGGTCCAGAAAGTGCCACAACTCTGTTGAAGGCAACAAGCCTTCAAGGACCTGCTCTCCTCCCCACTGCTTCAAGTACAGGCAAACTGTTTTACGTGAAAACCTGAGGAGAGGGAACCTTGCAAAAGCCTTGCCCTGGCTGTAACCTTCAGGGCTCTTTCTGCACAGATACCCCGAGGCTGAAGAGCACTCCCAGCTTCACGGCAGCCCTCCCTTTACCTCACTGTGACTTCTGCTCCCTCAGAAAAAAGTAGAGCAAACAGGAGACCACGGTACACCTAAGGGCAGTTCTTCTATGGTTGCCTGCATGCTTCCCCTGGGAAACCACTGCCAGCGGACAACACTTCTTGTCATGCCCTGCAAGCTAAAAAGGGCGCACAGGGAAGTCCAGTCCTGGAAGACTCCTGTTATAAGAAACCTCAGAAGAGAATGCACCCAAGGACATGTTTTCGCTGTTGTCACTGAAAGGTATAGATAAAACAGCAGGTGTTCCTGGGACATCATGAGAGCATATGAACAAAAATAGCACAGACCATTTGAACATGAAGATAAGGACCACCGTATCTTCAGAGAACTATCTGGAACTGGGCAGCAGGACCAAAACAGGGCCTCTGAGACAAAATAGGGCCGTATATGGAAGTGAGTTCCGGGATGACATCAAGCAGACACAGCAAGACGACCCCCAGAGGGGTCTCAAAAGATCACCAGAGACCACCAAAGGGACAGAGGGCGCACGCGCACGAGGGTGGGGTATATTATAATTAGTTCTGGGAAATAGAATGAATATGTATGATCACTCCTAGAGTTTAATGCATATGTAGATAATAGCGAAATAAAAGTTTTAGCAAGTGCACCTTAGGGTGTGCATGAGAGGTGGAGCTATCCCACACGCACTCAGCGCTGCAATAAAGTGAATGCCTGCTTCTTAATACTACAGTGGTGTTAAGAGGTTTATTCCCAGTTTTCGGTGACAGTTTCTGGTGACCCAGATGGGACACTGTTTCTGAACCTCGACGGATCCGCGTCATCACAGGACCTCCAGCCAGCACCGAGGGATTCTTGGGGAGAACCTCTGATCCCCGAACTGAAGAGCTCTGAGCACGACCCCTGGGAAGGTAAAGGCATTCCTTTCTTGATAGATCCTTAAAAAGGTTGCCTGCCCGTAAGACAAGGCAAAAGCTTTGCAGGGTTAGGCAAAGATACGTACCTAAAGGTCAGGTTTGGTCGAAGGGGTCGGCCGAAAAGCTCGCCTGTCAGACAAAGCGAGAGCTTTGCAGGGAGGGCTACAGGGTAGCTGCAGCATGAAAGGGAAAGGCTGAAATCAGGATCCTGTGTGTTAAAGTTCCATCAAAGGGTTAAAATCAGGCCTATATTGCTGGATAACTGTGGTGTTGAAACTTGGAACGGTACCAGTGTCCTCGTCTGGATCTCGTATTCAGTGATTGGTTAATTGTGATGTTTTAAAACTCAGAGCGGCATCAGTACTCTCGTGTCTGTTGCTCGTGTCTGAACTTTGCATGTGGTGACCGTTATAAGAAAAGGCGGGGCAGACCCATAATGCATCAACTAATGGGTAATATTTGTTCCCCAGAAGGAAGGGAGGAAGGGATCTTGAAAAGATCTCCTCTGGGATGTATTTTAAAACATTGGGAAATAGTAGCCGGAGATCCCCTTACTTGGAAACAACTTGTGCAGTATTGTAATCATTGGTGGCCACTATACACTCTGGAAGATTGAGAAAAGAGGTCAAAGAATGGAAATTTAAGATGTAACACAATTTTGTAACATGCTGTTTTGCAGGAGGGAGGAAAAGTGGAAAAGTGGGATCAAATCCCATATGTAGATTTTTTTTTTTTTTTTTTTTCTGAGAAATGATGATGAAACAAGAAAGAAATGTAAATTGCTGATACCTGACTTGAAACTGATTTGAATGTGTTAATGGTAATGAAGGACTAAAAGAAGGGATGTTAGCTTTGTTTGGCTTATAGTACTGAGAAAAATGTTTGAAAGACTTTGTAAGTAAGTGGATGGTGGTCTGAGGATGTGCAATTGTTGGTGTCTCGGGAAAGGGGAATTGATGATGAAGGAAGTAAAGGATGGAGTTTGCAGGCAGGATCTGAGCACAACAGAACACTGTGATAGGCCATGGGAGCAGAGAGAATGCCTGTATGAGANACAGAACACTGTGATAGGCCGTGGGAGCAGAGAGAATGCCTGTATGAGATTTAAGGAATTGGAAGGAGTAAATACTTCAGAAAGTGGATGGTATGCTAGGAATGTCAATATCTCAGTTAATAGGGACTGCATATGAGGTATACAATAATGGAGAAGAAGTAGAGAACAAGCATAACGCTGCAATCTTGGCAGCTGCATTTGCTCAAGGACAAATGCCCTCTCGGGAAGAAGTTTTCTGAGAGGAAGAGGTGGGGGTGGTGGTTAACAGGAGGAGCGCAGGGAAAGGACATGAGAGTTTGGGACACCAAAGGAGGGCAGGAAAAGGATGCAAAACAGGAGGTAGATAGCCACTCTACAGGGGTGGAGGAGAAATTGAAAGAGGCTGTTCAAGCCCCTCCTCTGACAAGCGGTGGGGAGTGATGGACCAGTTTCTATAAAAGTGCCCTTTTTGATAACAGACTTAATGTCTTGGAAGGAAGCTGTGGGTGTTTACAGGAAAGATCCAGAGAAGGTGGCTAAAGTGTTTGAAACTATTACTGGGACTCAAGATCCTGACTGGAATGATCTACAAGTAATGTTAGACACATTATTAGAGACTGTATCAGACACTGTACTGAAAAGCAAATGGTCATAAATACTGCTCAAAAGCAGGTAGAAGGGGTCCATGCAAATGGTGATTTGCAAGGGACAATAGACGAGAATCTTCCTACAGTGGATCCCGGGTGGGATCCTAAACAGTCAGGACCACGAGAGCTGCTGACTAGGTATCAGAGATGGATATTATTAGGGATTAGACATGCTATGCTGAAAGCAATAAACTGGTCAAAATTATATGAGGTAAAGCAGGAGCTGAACGAGTCCCCAACTGCCTTTATGGAACGACTGAAATCCACTGCTTGAAAATATACTGATTTGGATCCTGAGAAACCAGAGGAGGCTGTTCAGCTGGCCTCTATTTTTATAGGGCAATCGGTCCCTGATATAAGGAAAAAACTTCAAAAATTGGAAGGGGCCATTTGGGAAAACTGCTAGAAGTTGCCTGGAAGGTATATAATAATCGAAACCAAGCGAAGGAAATATGGCCAACTAGGTGGGAGGGGAGACTATTTGCAGCCTTGATAAGATTTTCAACAGGAGCAGGGAAGGAGGCAGGGGCGGTTAATGGAAGCAAGCTGAGAATGGGAAGAAGCAGAAGACAGGGAGAAGCCTCTCCTTTTAAAGGGACCTGCCTCACAGCGGATCAGTGTGCAATCTACAAGAAAAAGGGACACTGGAAAAACAATGTGCAGAAAAGCAGAAAAGTTGGACCCTGCTCTGAAGGCAGTCAAATTGATGGCATTAGATGAAGATTACTGACGGGGACCGGGGGATTCAACCCCAGCTGAACCTCTGGTTACATTGAGAGTGGGGAATGAAGAAATGGAATTTTTGGCTGATACAGGAGCTACCTATTCTGTACTTAATACTTGTAAAGGGAATTTAGCTCTGATACTGTAAGCACTGTTGGTGTCACAGGGAACAAGGAAATACGGCCTTTTTTTAAACTTCTAAAATTCAAGTTAGGGGAACCATGGATGACTCACCAATTTCTATACATGACCAATTGTCCCCAACCATTGATTGGTAGGGACTTATTAAGCAAATTAGAGGCAAAAATAATCTTAAAGGATGGGGATGTGCAGTTATTGATACCTGAATCAAAAGCTGTGGAGGCAAATGCTTTTGTGTTACAGGACAAGCAGGAGGAAAAGCTCTCAATCAAAGTAGAGGATTCAGTGACCCCCCGGTATGGGTGGAAGAGATTCCTGGTCAGTCCAAGCTGGCAGACCCGGTCAAGGTTACACTAAAACCAGGGACTAAACTGGTAAGACTAAGACAATATCCCCTTAAATTGTAAGCAAGGAAGGGCCTAGAAAGTAGAGTAAGTTTTTTTCTGGAGTATGGATTGTTAATAGAATGCAAATGAGAATATAATACACCAATATTACCAGTGGAAAAAAAGAAAACTAATTGGCAGTATAAGTTAGTCCAAGATTTAACGGCAATAAATCAAATCGTACAAGATATCCACCCAGTAGTGGCTAATCTGTATACCTTACTAGCAAGTTTAAGGGAGAACTGTGGATGGTTCACTGTGCTCAATCTAAAGGATGCCTTCTTGACAGAAATAGGCAATACTTGCTTTCGAGTGGGAGAGCCCCACTACCGGACGTAAGATGCAACTTACTTGGACAGTGCTGCCTCAAGGGTTTAAGAATAGCCCAACGATATTTGGCAATCAATTGGCAAAGGAGCTGGAGTTATGGAAAAAGGAAAACCCAGAAGGAACAATACTGTAGTATGTAGATGACATTTTGTTAGCTGCTAAAACTCGGGAAGAATATCTACAAATCTACAAATAAGCCTGTTAAATTTCTTGGGACAAGGAGGATATCATGCATCGAGAAGTAAAGCTCAGATAGGAAAGGAGACTGTGATTTATTTAGGTCTTGAGATCTCACGAGGACAGGGGAGACTGGGAAACAACAGGAAAGAGGCAGTCTGCCAAACTGCAGAATCAAGAACTGCACAAGAGTTGAGAGCCTTCCTGGGTATGGTCGGCTGGTGCAGACTGTGGATTGTTAACTATGGATTGATGGTAAAACCCCTTTATGGAGGTCTCTTCCTACCTCAAGCGTTTTGTGATACTGTGATTCTGTGAAAAGCAAAGAGTTGGACAGGAATCAATATGAGGACAGGTCACAGACTGCCTAGGAGACCTGGCTATAAAGGTCTCCAGCTGAGGCCTCGCAATTCCATTCCAGCCTGGAGTAGATCTGTACATCACTCCTGTCCCAGTGGTGACTGTGATTCTGCTCTGAATGTTTGAAGACAAGTTGTTGTTGAAGACAAGTGTTTTCTTGTCTTCTGCTTGCAGAAGAGCTTCCAGCCGAGCACTGCCTCATACCAGAGTCCCAACCACCCCTCAAAGCAAGAGCTGAGGATGTGAGAAGAGGAAAGGAAGGGAAAATAGAGGAAGCATCCTGGAAAGTGAGTATCTTGGGGCAATGGACGCAGGGGACTGTCAATAGGGCTGGCGGCTTAAGGCCCTTGTGTGAGACTGAGGAAAATTTTGCATTCTTGCAAGGCCTCTGAAGGAGAACTGTGTGTCTACGGTTTGCCCCATAATTTCCCACAGTTCCAGAGGCCAGTGAGTCTTCAGTGAGATAGGATTAAACAGAGGATCTCTTTCTTTGGCTTAACAGTGGTTAAAGCACTTGTCAGGATAGGGGCTAACAGTGGGTCTTGGAATGTGTACTTGTAGATAGATGATCCTGCTGCTCTCCATGCTGCATGGAGAGAAAGCCTCCGGGCATGTGGTGCACCCCTGGGTGTTTTGTTGAGGGGAGATAGCTCTCTCGATTGATGGTACTGCACCCAGGCAAGGCTGGAGCTTCTCTTGCAGAGCTGCCTCCTGCTGCAGAAGCAGGTGCCCAGTACATGAACAAGGGCTGGAGATCCAGCTGCCTCTGTACTCATGGGACTCCTTGCATTGTGTCTTTGCAGTGTGCTCCCACCTATCCCAAGGCCCTACACACAGAAGGCAGCACAAAGTGCAAAGATATCAGCAGGGGAAACCCGACCACCAGCTGCAGGGCCAAGGAATCAAGGCCCTGAGGAGGCAGAAGAGGTAGGTGCTCCTGATGGATGAGGCACTTCTTGTGCCAGCCTGAATTATGCAAAAGCATCAGTCGATTGGTAGTAGCTGTGTAAGACCCATCCAGTCTCACTGCCTCTACCATGAGCTTGCTTTCAAAGACACAGTTTGCCCTCTACTTTTTTTAATGCATCTTTTGCTGCTGCTTTCCCCATGTACACCTCAGAAGTGTCTTCTGAGGTCTATTTCTGATGGAAATACCACTTCTGGTTCTTCCTGGTTGAAGACAGAGATTTTCCATTCATCTCCTTGATCACTTAGACTGAGCAGAACAGAAAAGAGAGCTTCAATCTTGCTAGGTTTCACCTTGGGGAAAAATAGTGCTGACAGGCAGTGCCAAGAGCGCAATCAAAGGAGAGCATGAGGACCTACTGTCCTCATTTGGACGGCCCGCTGCCAGCAGCTACCCGAAGACCGGCACGGCTGGAGGGAACGCTGCTCTGTGGACCCTGGAATCCGCTCTTCGGACAGCGCTCTTCAGGACAGGAAGGTAAGTACACGAGGCCCCCAGGAGGGCGACGGCGATGGACGGTTGACGAAGAAACAATCACATAGCAATCAGGGTCAACCGCCAAATTTTATTAACACAACAGGTACTTAAATAAACTTGGTGAAGATGTGTGGAAAACCTCGATTGGTGGTATGCAAATTTCGGATACTCCCGATAGGTGAATTCTGTTGCTGGGGTGGTAANGTTGCCGGGGTGGTAACTGGGGCCCGGGCAGACTGCTCCGGCCTCCTCCCTCTGGGTTCTAGAACCTTCCAGGTGGATCGCGACATTGCTCAGTCAGGCCTGTCGGCCTGACCGAGCATGTGCAAGGTTCCAGGTTCACAGGGAGGTCACGGAGACCCCCCTGTACACAGGGCATTATACAGAAATCATATTACAATCACAAATCTCATTCTCCCACATCTCCCCCCTTTTTACTAAAACGAGGGAAAACAAAACACTGTCTTATAACGGTCAACAATAACTGGCAAACAGAAACACTTAACCGTAAATAAAAGGTAACATGGTGACCTGGCACCCCACGTGCAGCGGTTACATTGCATCCCTGGTTCACCAGGAGACATATAAAGCATAGTGGTTACATCGAGTTCAGCACGAACCCTCAGTTACAAATATAACAACCCAAAAACATGGATCCATTAAAACCTTACAACAAATAAAATTTCTTAAAACGACCAAACTATAAACTACCTATTTACACTCTAGAAATGGGGTTCATTATTTCATAGTCCCTTGGGGAGGCTGATCAGCTGTCAACCCGAGGTGGGACACAGCTCGTGAACCCATTCGGCACGCACAATTTAAGATTATAAGAGCCACAATTATCATTAGTAGAACTCTCGCAGCTTCTTTGATCAGATCTTTGTACCAACCCCCTATGCCTAGACTGCCGATCCAGCTGTCTAGGCTGCCTCTGTCCACTGTGATTTTATTGAATTTGTCACGCAGCTGTTTTAGCTGCTGGTGGATGGAAGAGCCATGCCCGGAAAGGTTCAGGCAGCACAGACCTTCCCACTCCTCGCACCCAGATCCGTGCGCAAGGAGCAGGAAGTCTATGGCTACCTGGTTTTGAAGGACTGCTCTTCGCAGTCCTTGCTGATCTTCTAGAAGATCGGATAGGATGTTTGACGTAATATTTAATTCCTTCCAGGCCCAGCAGCCTAGAGCTCGAATATTATTATGAGCGGCTATCGCAGAAAAGGGGTTGAGCAGCAGGCTCATCCAAATCCCTTTTGACTTGGAATATAGTTGTACATTATCATCACAATCAGGTCCGAGGACCTGAGTTGTGATACTCCTCTTCTTTCTCTCATGAGCATTAGTCCAGTTACGGACATCTGGAATGGAGGGCGCAAATAAGACCAGTTTGCCCAGGTGGCAGGGTCCCCCGATGATGTTGGCGGGGATGCCCTGCCACACTTTCTGCCCACAAATTAGAAAAATTCCTGGTGGTAGCGCCCAACGTTTATCATTAGGGGGGATCATGGGAATCAGCATCTGTCGAACTCCCCTCTCATCTCTTCTTTCTTGTAAGATAATGCCATCACAGAACCCTTCTAAGTCTGCCTCCAGGGCAACTTGGGCCCATCCGATCACTGCTGTGCCTTTTAATCCCCACTTGATGGAATTGGGAATAAAACCGGGGTTGCAATCGGCCTTACCCCGCCTCAAACACTCTGTAGGAGGGAAGGCGAAGTAGAAACAACCAGTTCTTCCTGGTGCTGATCCCCAAATGTCTAATTCCTCGGAAGGCTCTGGTAAAGATGTATTTAGCGTCTGGACTACAAGCCCCGAGGCTACCCCTACATGCAGGTAACAGTTTTTCTGGGCCACACTTCTTTTAACCTTTCTGATTCCCACCAAGAAATGGCTACTAGGTGGGACATCACTAAGCAATACCTTGGGGCGGCGCCGTATGAAACAGGCCTTGGCGATGATGTTATCAGAGATCTCCTATCGGGTAAAATTTTTTCAAGTCGCCCGCATGCCAATAGGGCACACCTATTAAACACGTTCTGAATGGGTCGGCAGCGGATTGCAGACCCACGCAGAAGGACAATTGATTTACCTCGTGTGCCCATTTTACCCATAAATTTGAGCGCTTTTGGGTTTCAAACAGAGCTGGGTGCGCCTTACCCAGCCCCATGTTGACATTTAGCAAACCGGTGAACAATATGACATATATTAAAGGTACGCGTCGTAAGGTGGTTCCTGACCCTGCTTTGGAAAAAACTTCATGGCTGACCCCTTCCTGATTTGTTTCAGCGGAGGCAGTGCCACTCTGGTCTTCCCAACCATCCCTCATGCAGATCTTAGGAGTTTTCAGCCACGTTTGGGGGGCCCTGATTTAAAAGAAAATACATAACAGAAAAATAATACAGAATCTTAAGCTGGGCAATGAAGCCTCCCCCGGTACCAGCCAGGGCTTCCTTGAGGCCTCCCTCGATCCGGGTCGAGGTACTTGCCTCCCCAGCCCGAGCCACCACCAGAATGGTAATTAAAGAGTTACAGGTCGGGCAATGAAGCCTCCCCTGATACCGGTCAGAGCTTGCTGGAGGCCTCCCCCAGGTCCATCTGGGGTACCTAGAAGTGGTTACTAGAGGTCAAAAGAAGCCCAAAAAGAAGGCTAAAGGTTCACCTGAGATCACGCATTGGATCTTGGGGTTACCAGAGGTAAAAAGAAGCCAAAATCAGGGATCAAAGGATCACGTGAGGTCGCCTATTGACCCTCGGGGTTACGAGAGGTGAAAAGTAGTTCGAAACCAGGGCACATATTTGCCCTTGGGGTTACTAGAGGTGAAAAGCAGCCGAAACCAGGAATCAAGGGTCACATGAGGTCACCTATTCGCCCTTGGGATTACTAGAGGTCAAAAGTGGCCCCAAACCAGAGTTCAAAGGTCACCTGAGGTCACCTATTGACTCTCAGGGCTACTACAGGTCAAAAGAAGCCCCATGCCAGGGCTCAAGTGTCACCTGAGGTCACCTATGGGTCCTCCCTTTTACTAGTGGTCAAAAGTAGCCACAAAACAGGGCTGGAAGGGTCACCTAAGGTAACCTATTTGGCCTCCAGGTTATAAGAGTTCAAAAGAAACCCCAAACCAGGATTCAAGGGTCACCTGAGGTCACCCATTGGNTCCTCCCTCTGGGTTCTAGAACCTTCCAGGTGGATCGCGACATTGCTCAGTCAGGCCTGTCGGCCTGACCGAGCATGTGCAAGGTTCCAGGTTCACAGGGAGGTCACGGAGACCCCCCTGTACACAGGGCATTATACAGAAATCATATTACAATCACAAATCTCATTCTCCCACATCTCCCCCCTTTTTACTAAAACGAGGGAAAACAAAACACTGTCTTATAACGGTCAACAATAACTGGCAAACAGAAACANCCTCAAGGATCACCTGAGGTCACCTACTGACCCTAGGGGTTACTAGAGGTCAAAAACAGCCCTAAATCAGGGTGTAAGGGTCACCTGGGGTCACTTATTTGCCCTCGGAGTTTACTAGAGGTTAAAAGAAGCACTAAACCAGAGCTCAAAGGTCACCTAAGGTCAGCTATTGGACCTCTGGGGTTACTAGAAGTCAAAAGAAGCCCCAAACCAGAGCTTGAAGGTCTCCTGAGGTTGCCTGTTGGCCCTCGGGGTTACTATAGGTCAAAAGAAGCCCCAAACCAGGGCTNTGGCACCCCACGTGCAGCGGTTACATTGCATCCCTGGTTCACCAGGAGACATATAAAGCATAGTGGTTACATCGAGTTCAGCACGAACCCTCAGTTACAAATATAACAACCCAAAAACATGGATCCATTAAAACCTTACAACAAATAAAATTTCTTAAAACGACCAAACTATAAACTACCTATTTACACTCTAGAAATGGGGTTCATTATTTCATAGTCCCTTGGGGAGGCTGATCAGCTGTCAACCCGAGGTGGGACACAGCTCGTGAACCCATTCGGCACGCACAATTTAAGATTATAAGAGCCACAATTATCATTAGTAGAACNCACGTATTTGCCCTTGGGGGTTACTAGAGGTCAAAAGAAGCCTCAAACGAGAGCTAAAAGGTCAATTAAAGTCACCTATTGACTCTCGGGGTTACTAGAGTTCAAAAGCAACCCGAAAACAGGGCACAAGGGTCACCTGGGGTCATGTATTTAACTAGAGGTTAAAAGAAGCCCTAAACCAGAGCTCAAAGGTCAACTAAGGTCACCTATTGGCCCTCCGGAGTTAGTAGAGGTCAAAAGAAGCTCCAAACCAGGGCTCAAGGGTCACCTGAGGTCACCTATTAACACTCGGGGTTACTAGAGGTCAAAAGCAGACTGAAACGAGGGCTCAAGGGTCACCTCAGGTCACCTATTGACCCTCGGGGTTCCTAAAGTTCAAAAGAATCCCCAAACCAGAGATCAAAGATCACCTAAGGTCACCTATGGGCCCTCTGGCGATAGTAGAGGTTAAAAAAAGCCCCAAACCAGGGCTCAAAGTCAGCTGAGGTAACCTATTGACCCTGGGGGTTACTAGAGGTCAAAAGCAGCCCCAAACAGGGCTAAATGGTGACCTGAGATCACCCATTGGATCTGGGGGTTACCAGGGTTCAAAAGAAGGCCAAACCCAGGGATCAAAGGGTCACCTGAGGTCACCTACTGATCCTCGGGGTTACTAGAGGTCAAACGCAGCCCGAAACGAGGGCTCACGGGCCACCTGAGGTAACCTATTTGCCCTCGGGGTTACTAGAGGTCAAAAGCAGTCCCAAACCAGGGCTCAAGGGTCACATGAGGTCACCTATTGACCCTCGGGGTTACTAGAGGTCAAAAGCAGCCCAAAACCAGGACTCAAAGTCACCAGAGGTCACCTATTTGCCCTTGGGCTTACTAGAGGTCAAAAGAAGCCCCAAAACAGAGCTCAAATGTCAACTAAGGTAACCTATTGGTGACCACTGCAGACACATGTTTCACAAAGAGTGCCTTGCGGTGTCTAATACAGTAAGGAATTACCCTAGTCTCTCTTCCTTTTGCAATCTTGAGAAAGAAAACATTGTGTCTGTTTGTGATGATAATGTGATCGTAGTAGTTCTTTGCAATGCAATTCTGCAGTGTGTGATTAGGTGAAAGGTGGCTCCACTGCAACTTGAGACATGAATTGCTGCTGTTTGAGAAGTCTTCTAGCATATTCTTCAATCTAGATATGAATTGCAGTTTCAAGAGCTACAGGGGATACGATCTGTTTGAATTTTGTATTAACTTTCTTCCATTGAAGTTCTAAAAGCATGTTGATTAAAAACAAAAATGAAGGAGAAGTATCGGGGAAAGTTATGGAGCAGGTGATCTTGAGGGCGATCACACAGCATGTGCCTGACAACCAGGGGATCAGGCCCAGCCAACATGGGTTCATGAAAAGCAGGTCCTACCTCACCGACATGATCTTCTATGACCAGGTGACTCGCCTAGCGGATGAGGGAGAGGCTGTGCGCGTGGTCTGCTTAGACTTGAGTGAGGCCTTTGAGCCAGTCTCCCACTGTCTTCTTCTAAAGAAGCTGGCAGCTCGTGGCTTAGGCAGGTGGGCTCTTTACTGGGGGATGAACTGGCTGGATGGCCGGGTCCAGAGCGTTGTGGTAAATGGAGTTAAATACAGCTGGTGCCTGCGTTCCCCAGGGGTCAGTGTTGGGGCCGCTCCTCTTTAACGTCTTTATCAACCATCAGAATGAGGGGATTGAGGGCACCCTCAGCAACTCTACAGGCAGCTTCCAGCTGAGAGGAAGAGTAGACGTACTTGAGGGTACAAAGGCTGTGCAGAGGGATCCTGACAGGCCAGATGGATGGGCTTAGACCAACTGTCCAAGGATCAACAAGGCCAACTGTCGAGGCCTGCAGGCATGGTGCTGACAGCTTTACAATTGGACTCGACGATCTTGAAGGTCTATTCAAACTGAGATGATTTTATGATTCTAGGTGCTGCAGCACGTGGCCCGGAAGGAGGAGTGAAGGGACCTGCGCTCGTTCAGTGTTCACAAGAGTTGGCTCCTTTCACACAATCTGCAGCGCCTTCCCTTTTACCTCTGCGTGTTGCATTTGACAGCGTCTTCCAAGAAGGAGGGCTGAAATCAAGTGCCTTGATGGTGGAGTTGCCAGTGCTGTGAGCACTGCCTGTCTGGCCACTGCTTTGCTTGAAGATGGACTAGGGAACAACAGGGGAAGCGGTAAATCAAAAAAAAAAAAAAAAAAATCATTAGGAGGGTATGGCAGTCCCACCAAATACAGCCACAGCTGCCTTAAAGTTGTTGGTTGTCATTAGAGCTTCCAAGATCATAAGTGATCCTTTTCTTTCTGCTGCGTGGAAAAGCTTTCAGGTATTTTCCTTCTGGTTAATGGGCCCAAAGAAGAGCCAAAATAAAGAAATTTCTTTGTGTAATATGTGCCTTCTCATACCACACTGAGAGTGACACCAGCAGCAACAGTGCTTGCAGTTACCAGGTGTCCTTGCCGATGAGGAAGGTCACCATGTGTATGCAGAGACCCGTGTGCATGCACGCCTGGGTGCGCTCACAAAGTCATCACGTCGTGCGCTTTACCTTTGCCTGGTCTCAGCCACTATCATCACCTGTGTTACTGCAGCTGAGCATGTGAGATCTGAGAATTTACAAGGCTTCACCAAGACTTGTGTGCACACACTTTCTTGCACACATTAAATTAATTTCTTGTCTTGGAAAAGGAAAGCTTAAAATGCGCGTGTTTGGTATTTGATTCTTTTCTCAACAAGTGCTTCTTCAGCTCTTTGTATTTAGCAATTGGTGATACTTTTTCTTTATTGGGAATAGTGTTTTCTTGAAGCCTCTCCTCTTTTTGACTTTTTTTTCTCTATCCATATCATAACTCTTAACTCCCAGGAACCTGTTCCCCCACCTCTCTGGGATCTTACTTGCAGTGGCTGATATCAACGAGACTGACAGTATAACTAAACTCTCCTAATTTAACTGGAAATAGTTTCACAGGGCACATTTCCCTGGTCTCTTTGTGATCCCGGGTTCAGTGTGCCAGTGCATGGGCAGCACTGCTTGGAGTTGCTCTGTGTCTGGGACCCCCTATCCTGGTGGCAGCTCCCTGGGCACTCTCTCTTGTGGCAGCTCTCCCTTGTTCATCTGCCATATAGTCCCTTATCTGGGCCTTTTGACAAGAGAAAGGTGGCTGGCTTGGTGGCCATGTGGGCCCTGGCTGTTTTGGGATGGCTCTGCCTTGATCTTTTTGTCAGACTCTCCCAGGCACCAGGAGAGTTTGGACAGGCCACTGCCGAGGGTTTTCCCCGAGGGGTATGGAGACAAGACGCACAACCAGTATGGTTGAACAGCAAGTCTCACTTTATTGCCTAAATAGTGCATATTTATCCAGTAGCATTATCTAATAGCATCTGCACACTAGCTATATGGCTTGCAACTATTATTGTTTCAATATTAAAGGGTATCCAACTGGTTGCTCAGCAGTCCCATTGTTCTTTCATTAAGGATGAACAGTCCCTTTTATTCCTTCAGTGTAGATGAACAATCCCTTTGTTTATTCATTGGGGTCTTATCGCTTAGTTAGCAATCCTACTCTGTTCTCTCACCCAGGTCTGGTTCGCTTACAACATGGCCACCGGCCTTTAGAAACCCAACAGACCACCTTGGCTGGTCATGGATCCGCCTCCATTGCCTCAGTGTTATCCTCAGGAGGGTCTACTTCCATCGGCTCTGTATCGTCCCTTGCAAGGAACCTAATGACGTGATGATGAAGATGTTATTCTGGAATACCTGTCTTATTTTCCTCCTTCTGGTTCCCCTGGGCTCCTGTTCTCCCCTGCGAGTACATCAGCTCACTGAGGCCTCTTGGAATCTTTGGCTCGCAAGTGTCCTTGGGTCTCCAGGAGCAAAAGCCTCAGGTAGCTCTGGACCGCTGTCAGTGCTCCCACTTTTGTAAGGGCAAAGACAGTAATCAGGAGGTGCATCACTGTGATATCCCAGATTTGGGATTCCTTCTCTTCAACCCTGCTCATCTCTCTTTTTGCACAGAGCTGAATTACATTTGAGTAACTGGACCCAGCCTGATGAACATGCCAGAACGTGAGCCCCTTTGCCTTGTGTTTCCACGGGCCATGAGGCCACCACAGAGGTGTTTGCACGTGGCAGCTTTGCTGGAGGCAAGATACCCTCCATGGTTCCAGCACTTTTGGAACTTTTTTTTTTGTGGAGGGAGGGTGTTTGCACTTTAATGTAGAAGTACTGGTAGCAACCAAGTTGGTTGCTACCAAGGTTGCATTAGTTCCCTGCAAAGCATTTTTCCTGCTGATTATGTGTACATATAACTGTCTAAGGGATGGGCTAGAGGCTTGGAGGGTGCTGCCTGTTTTCAGCCTTGGCCCCTGCATGGCAGGAGGCTGGCACTGCCCAGCACAGCAGTCTCCCAGAGCGGCCACTGGCCCTGTGTGCGTTTGTCGGTGTGTTGAGAGTAGAGCAGTGCCGCAGAGCAGTCCAGTCGAGGTGGGTTTGTGGCTGAGAGGCTGCCAGACCCCCACGTTGCTTCTGACATCAGAAACCTGCTTGTCTACCTCAGAAACATGAACTGCAGGAACACTGGAGCGGCTTTTGTATGAGGTACACTGGCCTGGTCCAGTAACAAAGACAGACCACGGGAATCTGTTCTGACATGACAGAATGTCTTCAAGTGTACTGGGTTTTGTTGGTAGCTTTTTCTTTGGAGAAGCTCTTGCAGTTCAATTTGTTTGACTTTAGAAACTATTTGGGTTCTTCCCATGCATGAGAACTTCTTTTTAATCTTTCACTGCTTAAACACAAATGAAGCTTTTAACATTGTCTGGTTTTGAGTCATGTGGATGCTCATGTATCTGTATAAAATATTTCTGAGAGAAGATTGTATTATATATTGCTGTTAAAAGCCATTGTTTTTGCCAAAATGAACTGTCATCTCTTCAGTGTTGCAGAAAAAGAAAAAGAAAAAGAAAAAGAAAAAGAAAAAGAAAAAGAAAAAGAAAAAGAAAAAGAAAAAGAAAAAGAAANTCATACCACACTGAGAGTGACACCAGCAGCAACAGTGCTTGCAGTTACCAGGTGTCCTTGCCGATGAGGAAGGTCACCATGTGTATGCAGAGACCCGTGTGCATGCACGCCTGGGTGCGCTCACAAAGTCATCACGTCGTGCGCTTTACCTTTGCCTGGTCTCAGCCACTATCATCACCTGTGTTACTGCAGCTGAGCATGTGAGATCTGAGAATTTACAAGGCTTCACCAAGACTTGTGTGCACACACTTTCTTGCACACATTAAATTAATTTCTTGTCTTGGAAAAGGAAAGCTTAAAATGCGCGTGTTTGGTATTTGATTCTTTTCTCAACAAGTGCTTCTTCAGCTCTTTGTATTTAGCAATTGGTGATACTTTTTCTTTATTGGGAATAGTGTTTTCTTGAAGCCTCTCCTCTTTTTGACTTTTTTTTCTCTATCCATATCATAACTCTTAACTCCCAGGAACCTGTTCCCCCACCTCTCTGGGATCTTACTTGCAGTGGCTGATATCAACGAGACTGACAGTATAACTAAACTCTCCTAATTTAACTGGAAATAGTTTCACAGGGCACATTTCCCTGGTCTCTTTGTGATCCCGGGTTCAGTGTGCCAGTGCATGGGCAGCACTGCTTGGAGTTGCTCTGTGTCTGGGACCCCCTATCCTGGTGGCAGCTCCCTGGGCACTCTCTCTTGTGGCAGCTCTCCCTTGTTCATCTGCCATATAGTCCCTTATCTGGGCCTTTTGACAAGAGAAAGGTGGCTGGCTTGGTGGCCATGTGGGCCCTGGCTGTTTTGGGATGGCTCTGCCTTGATCTTTTTGTCAGACTCTCCCAGGCACCAGGAGAGTTTGGACAGGCCACTGCCGAGGGTTTTCCCCGAGGGGTATGGAGACAAGACGCACAACCAGTATGGTTGAACAGCAAGTCTCACTTTATTGCCTAAATAGTGCATATTTATCCAGTAGCATTATCTAATAGCATCTGCACACTAGCTATATGGCTTGCAACTATTATTGTTTCAATATTAAAGGGTATCCAACTGGTTGCTCAGCAGTCCCATTGTTCTTTCATTAAGGATGAACAGTCCCTTTTATTCCTTCAGTGTAGATGAACAATCCCTTTGTTTATTCATTGGGGTCTTATCGCTTAGTTAGCAATCCTACTCTGTTCTCTCACCCAGGTCTGGTTCGCTTACAACATGGCCACCGGCCTTTAGAAACCCAACAGACCACCTTGGCTGGTCATGGATCCGCCTCCATTGCCTCAGTGTTATCCTCAGGAGGGTCTACTTCCATCGGCTCTGTATCGTCCCTTGCAAGGAACCTAATGACGTGATGATGAAGATGTTATTCTGGAATACCTGTCTTATTTTCCTCCTTCTGGTTCCCCTGGGCTCCTGTTCTCCCCTGCGAGTACATCAGCTCACTGAGGCCTCTTGGAATCTTTGGCTCGCAAGTGTCCTTGGGTCTCCAGGAGCAAAAGCCTCAGGTAGCTCTGGACCGCTGTCAGTGCTCCCACTTTTGTAAGGGCAAAGACAGTAATCAGGAAGTGCATCACTGTGATATCCCAGATTTGGGATTCCTTCTCTTCAACCCTGCTCATCTCTCTTTTTGCACAGAGCTGAATTACATTTGAGTAACTGGACCCAGCCTGATGAACATGCCAGAACGTGAGCCCCTTTGCCTTGTGTTTCCACGGGCCATGAGGCCACCACAGAGGTGTTTGCACGTGGCAGCTTTGCTGGAGGCAAGATACCCTCCATGGTTCCAGCACTTTTGGAACTTTTTTTTTTGTGGAGGGAGGGTGTTTGCACTTTAATGTAGAAGTACTGGTAGCAACCAAGTTGGTTGCTACCAAGGTTGCATTAGTTCCCTGCAAAGCATTTTTCCTGCTGATTATGTGTACATATAACTGTCTAAGGGATGGGCTAGAGGCTTGGAGGGTGCTGCCTGTTTTCAGCCTTGGCCCCTGCATGGCAGGAGGCTGGCACTGCCCAGCACAGCAGTCTCCCAGAGCGGCCACTGGCCCTGTGTGCGTTTGTCGGTGTGTTGAGAGTAGAGCAGTGCCGCAGAGCAGTCCAGTCGAGGTGGGTTTGTGGCTGAGAGGCTGCCAGACCCCCACGTTGCTTCTGACATCAGAAACCTGCTTGTCTACCTCAGAAACATGAACTGCAGGAACACTGGAGCGGCTTTTGTATGAGGTACACTGGCCTGGTCCAGTAACAAAGACAGACCACGGGAATCTGTTCTGACATGACAGAATGTCTTCAAGTGTACTGGGTTTTGTTGGTAGCTTTTTCTTTGGAGAAGCTCTTGCAGTTCAATTTGTTTGACTTTAGAAACTATTTGGGTTCTTCCCATGCATGAGAACTTCTTTTTAATCTTTCACTGCTTAAACACAAATGAAGCTTTTAACATTGTCTGGTTTTGAGTCATGTGGATGCTCATGTATCTGTATAAAATATTTCTGAGAGAAGATTGTATTATATATTGCTGTTAAAAGCCATTGTTTTTGCCAAAATGAACTGTCATCTCTTCAGTGTTGCAGAAAAAGAAAAAGAAAAAGAAAGAGAAAGAGAAAGAGAAAAAGAAAAAGAAAGAGAAAGAGAAAGAGAAAAAGAAAAAGAAAGAGAAAGAGAAAGAGAAAAAGAAAAAGAAAGAGAAAGAGAAAGAGAAAAAGAAAAAGAAAGAGAAAGAGAAAGAGAAAAAGAAAAAGAAAGAGAAAGAGAAAGAGAAAAAGAAAAAGAAAGAGAAAGAGAAAGAGAAAAAGAAAAAGAAAGAGAAAGAGAAAGAGAAAAAGAAAAAGAAAGAGAAAGAGAAAGAGAAAAAGAAAAAGAAAAAGAAAAAGAAGGAGGAAGGAAGGAGCTGGGGAAGAAGCTAAGGAAAGCCCAGGAAGCTAGCCAAGAAGACAGAACTGCTGGATGCACTCAGCACTAATACGAGGCTGTGGTAGTAAAAGTAGGACCTAAATCTACTTTGCTTAAATGGCAAATCCCATAGCAGTGGGGAGTTTTCTCAGGGCTTCCTCTGTCTGCGTGTTGTGCATGAAGACAGATGTGGCCACCACTGAAAAGAGGCCAGCCCCATCCTCCTCACTGCCTCCCTTGAGGTACTTACACACACTGGCCAGGTCCCCTCTCAGCCTCCTCTTCTCCAGGCTGAACAGGCCCAGCTCCCTCAACCTCTCGTCATAGGGCAGATGTTCCCCCGATCAGACTCGTGGCCCTGCCCTGGACTCTTTCCAGCAGCTCCACATCCCTCTTGTACTGGGGGGCCCAGAACTAGACACGATACTCCAGATGTGGCCTCACCAGGGCTGAGTAGAGGGGCAGGATCACCTCCGTCGACCTGCTGGAGACACTCCTCTTAATGCACCCCAGGACCCCATTGGCCTTCTTGGCCACGAGGGCACACTGCTGCCTCATGGTCAACCTGTCATCCACCATGACGCCCAGGTCCTTCTCTGCAGAGCTGCTCTCCAGCAGGTCGGTCCCCAGCCTGTACTGGTGTCTGGGGTTATTCCTCCCCAGGTGCAGGACCGTGCACTTGGCCTTGTTGAATTTCATGAGGTTTCTCACCACCCAGTTGTCCAGTTTGTCCAGGTCCCTCTGGATGGCAGCTCAGCCCTCTGGGGTGTCAGCTACTCCTCCCAGTTTGGTATCATCTGCTGAGGGAGCACTCTGTGCCTTCATCCAGGTCATTGATGAATAAATTGAACAGGATTGGACCGAGGACTGACCCCTGGGGGACACCGCTCAACACAGGTCTCCAGCTGGACTCCGCACTACTGATATCACCCTCTGGGCTCTGCCATCCCCCCACCTCAATCCATCTCAGTGTCCAGTCATCTAACCCACACTGCCGGAGCTGTTCAGGAGGATGTTGTGAGGGACAGTGTCAAAAACCTTGCTGAAGTCCAGATAGATTACATCTATCCTCTTATCTACGTAGCCAGTCATAGAAGGCTATCAGGTTAGTCAAACATCATTTCTCCTTGGTGAATCCATGTTTACTACTCCTGAGCAGCTGTTTGAAGACAACAGCCAGGTGTTCCATGACTCTTCCAAGGGATGGAGGTGAGGCTCACTGGCCTGTAGTTGCCTGGGTCCTCCTTCTTGCCATTTTGAAGACTGGTGTGTCACTTCCAGTCCTCCAGCACCTCCTCCGTTCTCCAGGATCTTTTCCTGCCCAACGCTCACTCAGCAGCAGCCCCTGACGCTCCCGCACCAGCAAAGTTCTCAGCTGTCCAGCAAGGGATGCAGTTGCAGGCTCTAGAGGTGAGAGTTCCCAGAGGCATGGCGAGACGGAGAACGGTCAGCGTTGAGGATCTATGGGGAACTTCCACAAAGCAGACTGAAACTATTCATGCCAGAATGCCATGATCCTTTTTTATCTAGTCAGTACAATGTACATTAAACAAACTAGCCTGCAGAGACTCTGCTGTTCACTGTTGCTTTGTCCTTTTTACCTTTGAGGTGACTAGACTCTAAAAGGGACATCATGATGGCAGTTAGGTGATGATTGTAAAACAAAAAACAGCAACAACAACAGTAAAAAAAGTATCATCTCAGATGACAACTGCTCCTCAGAGTAGAAACAGTGCAAATTTATCACGTTCCACAACAAAGGGTTTGGGAATATTTGTTACGTCACCGAATGATGCATAACATGAGGAAAGAAAGGAAATTAGCATAAGAAAAATGATAGCCAGTACTACTTGACAAAATTGCCAGTGGATACAAAAGGCAAAATGAGTAGGATTGGACAACTTAAAGAAAAAGTAGGTAGGAAAGGAAAAGATAAAGGGAATTGCAATTTGACACGTGATCATTTTAGACATATATCTTATGGTTGTCAGCACAAACAACCATCTTTCTAAGGTATAGGAAATATCAATGTCCCAAAAGTTTGCAGGGAGATTACAAATGTACTGTGGAAACAACGTAGGTGGTGGTTGTCTTTACAAATAGGATTCCCTTCCGTTTTTAGTTCTCTGATCATACTGCTGCAGTTTTAGTAACGCATGGTAAGTTTGGCATAAATTGAAAGCTACCAGGAAGATAACTGCACGGTCACTAGGTGGCACAAATACCTTGCTGAGAAATAAGGATTGGCACTACAACAATTGAAACAGTGATTCAAATTCAACTCAATTGCAAGAGAACTGCATGAGGCCTGATTATGCAAGAAGGGGTTGGCCATCTGATAGAGGAGACCGTTGAATAAGATAAACTGCTGCATGACTTTGACTTGAGTTGTCTGACCCATGTATTTGTCAAAACACTGATTTTTGCAATACTTCTTTTCCTTCTATTACTGCCTCTCTCCATCCATTGCCTCTTCAAGACAAGGAATTCTCTAATAACACATTTGAGTCATCCACCGCCAGTCGATGCTGATATCGCAGAGAACAGATGAACCGGCAGTTCAGCGGGATCTCTGAGCAGCAGGTCCAGCTAGCAGATTCGGTAAGCATGCCTCTCCAGTCCTTTCTTTGGCCAGCTGCTTGTGCATCCTGTGAAATGCCCAGCTAATGACAAGGCTTTCCGTAACAAGGGGAAGTGGCTGCCATCTTCTCTTGGTGAGAAACAAGGTTTTCTTGATTCCGGCTGCTCTGCTCTTTGATTTTATTAAGTTCCCTTCTGCTAGTGTAGCCTCCATTTGCCCGTATAGAGACTTAGCCTCCTCCCAGCCATGCCAGTCAGTTTTGGTCCACGTCTCTATAGGGCTGTGATACTCCCATCATTTGGTCAATGCCACATACCTGATACCGGCTAGATACCTCTTCTTGCTCCTCCTCCCTTGTCAGTCAGTTTTACATCTCTACATCTCATTGACATTGCCTCCCCCTTTCCTTTTAGTGTCACTGTCTCATGTGAGACATGTGCCATGGGTTAATGGCAAAACATCCCTTTTGGTAATCTCTGACAAATTCTTCTTCTCTGAGTNCTTGTTGAATTTCATGAGGTTTCTCACCACCCAGTTGTCCAGTTTGTCCAGGTCCCTCTGGATGGCAGCTCAGCCCTCTGGGGTGTCAGCTACTCCTCCCAGTTTGGTATCATCTGCTGAGGGAGCACTCTGTGCCTTCATCCAGGTCATTGATGAATAAATTGAACAGGATTGGACCGAGGACTGACCCCTGGGGGACACCGCTCAACACAGGTCTCCAGCTGGACTCCGCACTACTGATATCACCCTCTGGGCTCTGCCATCCCCCCACCTCAATCCATCTCAGTGTCCAGTCATCTAACCCACACTGCCGGAGCTGTTCAGGAGGATGTTGTGAGGGACAGTGTCAAAAACCTTGCTGAAGTCCAGATAGATTACATCTATCCTCTTATCTACGTAGCCAGTCATAGAAGGCTATCAGGTTAGTCAAACATCATTTCTCCTTGGTGAATCCATGTTTACTACTCCTGAGCAGCTGTTTGAAGACAACAGCCAGGTGTTCCATGACTCTTCCAAGGGATGGAGGTGAGGCTCACTGGCCTGTAGTTGCCTGGGTCCTCCTTCTTGCCATTTTGAAGACTGGTGTGTCACTTCCAGTCCTCCAGCACCTCCTCCGTTCTCCAGGATCTTTTCCTGCCCAACGCTCACTCAGCAGCAGCCCCTGACGCTCCCGCACCAGCAAAGTTCTCAGCTGTCCAGCAAGGGATGCAGTTGCAGGCTCTAGAGGTGAGAGTTCCCAGAGGCATGGCGAGACGGAGAACGGTCAGCGTTGAGGATCTATGGGGAACTTCCACAAAGCAGACTGAAACTATTCATGCCAGAATGCCATGATCCTTTTTTATCTAGTCAGTACAATGTACATTAAACAAACTAGCCTGCAGAGACTCTGCTGTTCACTGTTGCTTTGTCCTTTTTACCTTTGAGGTGACTAGACTCTAAAAGGGACATCATGATGGCAGTTAGGTGATGATTGTAAAACAAAAAACAGCAACAACAACAGTAAAAAAAGTATCATCTCAGATGACAACTGCTCCTCAGAGTAGAAACAGTGCAAATTTATCACGTTCCACAACAAAGGGTTTGGGAATATTTGTTACGTCACCGAATGATGCATAACATGAGGAAAGAAAGGAAATTAGCATAAGAAAAATGATAGCCAGTACTACTTGACAAAATTGCCAGTGGATACAAAAGGCAAAATGAGTAGGATTGGACAACTTAAAGAAAAAGTAGGTAGGAAAGGAAAAGATAAAGGGAATTGCAATTTGACACGTGATCATTTTAGACATATATCTTATGGTTGTCAGCACAAACAACCATCTTTCTAAGGTATAGGAAATATCAATGTCCCAAAAGTTTGCAGGGAGATTACAAATGTACTGTGGAAACAACGTAGGTGGTGGTTGTCTTTACAAATAGGATTCCCTTCCGTTTTTAGTTCTCTGATCATACTGCTGCAGTTTTAGTAACGCATGGTAAGTTTGGCATAAATTGAAAGCTACCAGGAAGATAACTGCACGGTCACTAGGTGGCACAAATACCTTGCTGAGAAATAAGGATTGGCACTACAACAATTGAAACAGTGATTCAAATTCAACTCAATTGCAAGAGAACTGCATGAGGCCTGATTATGCAAGAAGGGGTTGGCCATCTGATAGAGGAGACCGTTGAATAAGATAAACTGCTGCATGACTTTGACTTGAGTTGTCTGACCCATGTATTTGTCAAAACACTGATTTTTGCAATACTTCTTTTCCTTCTATTACTGCCTCTCTCCATCCATTGCCTCTTCAAGACAAGGAATTCTCTAATAACACATTTGAGTCATCCACCGCCAGTCGATGCTGATATCGCAGAGAACAGATGAACCGGCAGTTCAGCGGGATCTCTGAGCAGCAGGTCCAGCTAGCAGATTCGGTAAGCATGCCTCTCCAGTCCTTTCTTTGGCCAGCTGCTTGTGCATCCTGTGAAATGCCCAGCTAATGACAAGGCTTTCCGTAACAAGGGGAAGTGGCTGCCATCTTCTCTTGGTGAGAAACAAGGTTTTCTTGATTCCGGCTGCTCTGCTCTTTGATTTTATTAAGTTCCCTTCTGCTAGTGTAGCCTCCATTTGCCCGTATAGAGACTTAGCCTCCTCCCAGCCATGCCAGTCAGTTTTGGTCCACGTCTCTATAGGGCTGTGATACTCCCATCATTTGGTCAATGCCACATACCTGATACCGGCTAGATACCTCTTCTTGCTCCTCCTCCCTTGTCAGTCAGTTTTACATCTCTACATCTCATTGACATTGCCTCCCCCTTTCCTTTTAGTGTCACTGTCTCATGTGAGACATGTGCCATGGGTTAATGGCAAAACATCCCTTTTGGTAATCTCTGACAAATTCTTCTTCTCTGAGTAGGAACTATGTTGCACCTTGCTGCATTAGAAGGGGACCTCAGAGTTCCCCCATAACAGCTATACACAATTCTTTTACTCTTCCTTCTCTCCAAGCCATTGAAGAACTGTTACTCACAACACTATTCATCTATTCTGAGTATTCTCTCATTTATTCAGAGACTTCTTTCTTTTTTTCAGGCTTTCCTTCTTGTCCTCCTCCATTTTCCTTACAGGTTCTTCCAGGGTCCTTTTTCTTCATTGGCTGGCCACCAGAACGTGCCTCAGGGTTCATCGTTATCCTTTTGACTTTCATGAACTGGCAGATACTTTTTCTGAAAATATTCTGAACTTTTTTCATAATTTCAAACTATAGAGCCTCTTCTCTTTTTGTGGCTGAACATTCCTCTTTCTGAAGACATGCTCTTGCTCAAAGACTTCTTATGAGGAGAGCACTTCTCATTTGCTGATGAAACATGAAATGCATTGATATAGCCGGCTTCTGCAATGCCACTGTTGCTTTGCAAGCTGCTGCTGGCCAGTCCCTCCTCCCTCTTATGGCAGCTGCTCCACACAAGGAGCCTTTCCCACCCTACTCGTACAGTAGCAGGAGCACAGCTTTCCACACAAGGCAGCGAAGGAAATATGCCAGACAGGGTCTTTCCTCATGTCATGCAAGTTTTGCTATCTGGTATTCATAGTACTGCAGATTTGGATTCTGGTAACCTTCTGAGTGAAAAATCAGAGGCATACCTGGGAAGCATGGCATATATGTTTAGGACTGATGGACAGACATTTAAAGGTTGCTGGTGGTGGGTAATCATCTCTTCACCAAGAAAAGCTCTTATGGAATAGAAGAGGGATCATATCTGGATTCAGTTCTATTCAGTACTTCAACTGGAAATCAAAAATGATCACTGATAGAATTCAAAGGAGCCATCCAGGTTAGTGGGGTAGAAAATCAGCAGGACATGCAAATGCTTGGCTGTGTATTGAGGACAAAATGTTACAGTGAAAATTAAGAAAGGGTGAGATCTGCACAGCAGGAGTTCCCCCCGAAAAGCAAGTGATTATGAAATGTTTTGTATTATTGTGGGTCAAGAACTGGATTTGTGCCCCTTGTGCAACATGTATATAGACAGAATTGCTTCTAATTTCTGTGATCAGAACTGATGGAACTGGCACTACAGCATTGCCAGCTCATCTGATGTCCGCATCTTCAAAGGTCTGTTAGCAAACTGAAGAGAAGACATACATGGTCTGCAGAAAAATGACTGCATTGAAGGAACATCTTCCAGTTTAAAAAATCCCCATCCGTGCAGCTTATGGAAGATGACTGAGAAGCTACTTCCTGTGCAAATATTTTCTTCTGGAAAAACATGAAATCAGTGGATCTCACATCTCATGTTTTCACATCAACTGTGAATGCTTTTCTGGAAGAAACACTTTAGCATGTTTCTGTATAAGTTACTGTGCATAGCAACAATGTCAAAGGCATAAAAAATGGCAATGAATAGCCTAAGTGAATAAAAACCTGTATCTGTGTTGGGAAAAACAGAAGATGTCAGCCTAGAATATATATCATCTCCTCTGGGCTTAAAAATCTGTGACCCTTCCTACCCTTCCAACCACCTCTGATAGCTTTGGTTTTTGGTTTTGTTTGTTTGTTGGTTTGTTTTACTTCTCACGACTTCAGTTTCAGCTGTAACAAGCAAGCAGTCTGACTGGCCTTTCAGGGACTCTTTGCCAGCAGCTAGCACAACTGATCTGCAGTAGGGACTCAAAAATGCCCCATTTGAATAGCACGTCCTCAGTGCTCTTCCAAAATGAATCCCTTTCCCCTTCCTCCCAAAATTCAAAAAGAGACAAGCAGGACCAATTGCGCTCTCCAGGAAACTCACAGAAAGTGTTGAGCTGCCTACCCTCCCCTTGCCATATTACTCATGAGTTGTTATTCACGAGTATGACCAATGCCACCAATTGAGCTAGGTCAGTGGTGGGGAGCTGCTTTGCTGCATATAAGAGACATCCTTGCTGTAAGAGACATCCTTCACTGAGCAAAGAGGCAGTGTGAATTAGCATGCCTTTATTTGGTTTCTTCACAAGATAAACAGGGCTTAGGAAGGTCACAGAAGAGTGAACGGAGACCAGCCTATCTCCTATGTAGTCAGTTATTTTCTTTTACGATTATGTAGAATAACTTGCAAAATTAGTTGCCTAATCTAGACACACTAGCACATAATTCCTACAAATCAAGTTCTTTTCTCCTCTGCTCGCTGCAAATGCTTTTTTTTTTTTTTTTTTTTTTTNTTAGGATTCCGCATAAAACCCATAAGGAAAAATAAAATCTCTGGTGAATCAGAGCTGCCTAATGGCATCTGCTTTTAATGACTTTGGGGTAAGAAGAAGCTTTTCTTTTTTTAATACCTCAGTAAGATGCACTTAGTATTTCATCTGAATTTAGAGGACCTTCTCGGGTGAGTGCTGAGCAGAGAAGCACTTGTGATACAATCTGCAAGGAAGTACAAAGTTTCCGTTGAGAGACAGAGCTACCTTGTGACATCTGGTTTTTGCAACTGTGGGATATCATTGTGGGTAGCACCTCATTGACCAAGCTACCTGGTGAGGAGCAAGGACCCTTCCTCGTCAGCACAAAGAAGCTCCTTGGCATCCATTGAGACGAAAGGAGGGAAGAGGTAACACTTAGGAAATGCAGTTACAGTGACAATTGTGTATCATGTATGCTTATTGTGTGTGACTGTGAAGAATTATGTGCTTTTTTCAATTACCTTTCGGTGCTCAGATAATTTTAAAGCAGTTTCCAAAATTTAGGCATAGTCAAAAGTGGGTGTACATGTGTCATAGGTGTTTATGTGCATTTGTTCAGCTTAAAACACTTAAAATAAGCCATATTTTAATATACTTCAGCTATTTCTAAATCTAAATTAGGTTCAGATATGTTTAAATGCAGTTATTGTAGAGCTGCCATCTCTAAACCACTGGTGTAGAACAGTTTTGTCCCTGTATAGTCTCAGTAATTCATAATTCAGATTAAAATCCCCTCTACGTGTAATGCAACAGAACAGTTTAGAAATAGAACAGTTTAGAAAGATGCCATGCCTGTGATTGATTGATTAAACACAGTAAGGGTCAGGTTAATGGTTGCCAATGCTGGCTGTCACATAGCAGCAATACACTGTGGAAAGACAAATAAAGCAATGATACTCACTTTCCCTCTGCTTTCCTCATTCATAAAAATAAAAACAAAAGGGAAAGGACATAACTCACACTTGGAAAGATTCTGGTGTGTTAAGTTAAGAAAAACACTTGCTCCGAAGAACAAACGCATGAGCAACATATTTGCATTGTGTCTATTGTCTAGGCTGCCTCAAAATAATATCAGCTAAAAATCCTCTCTGTCCATTAGGGAAAGCATGTATAGGAAAATGATGACTTCTTGTTAGGCATGGCACCCCTGAAGGCAGCCCTTACTGCAAACTGATGTCACCCCTCAGCAAGCATCATTTTATTAGCACCAGGTCAGATGCATCGGTATTACTGCCTCGTTCAGTGATGCTTGCCTGATAGGAAAGATGGGTAAAACCCTCAACCATTATGAATGGTGGTTTTGCTTTTCACTTTATTCCATGCAGAATTCACCCCTCTCTGATCAGATATATATGGCCTGTATCTTTCATTCCTGTATTTCTTTCCCTTCTACAGTTTGAACCACGTTCTTAACTTGGCACGCTTACATAGTGTTGCAAGGACAGAGCACACAGGTTAGGACTGTATTTTTGCAAGTGTGATTGTATGTAGCCCATAATGTTTAAATATCATTTAAGAACCTACATAGCTAGAACTACGAGGCAATCATTGCTCGTTACATTCCTTTCAGTGTGATATAAGCTTGTGGAGTAAACAAATAGTTCACATGAACTGAAAGTCACTGCTGTTTTTATATTCTTTCATCCTCAGGAACTGTGGGAAAATGAGTTCCTCGAGTACAGAGTCCTTTAAAGCTGAAATCTCAACTTTCTATGACTATTACGACAATTATAACGATGCTCCAAAGCCGTGCAGTAAGGAAAGCGTCAAGAGGTTTGCAGCCTTCTTTCTGCCTGTTCTGTATACCCTGGTCTTTCTGGTTGGGCTAATGGGAAACATTCTGGTCATTGTGGTCCTGTTCAAATACAAGAGACTGAAGAGCATGACTGATGTGTACCTGCTGAACCTTGCCATCTCAGATTTGCTCTTTGTTTTATCCCTGCCATTCTGGTCTTATTTCACAATAGACCAGTGGGTTTTTGGAACACCCTGGTGTAAAATCATTTCATGGATCTATTTGGTTGGCTTTTACAGCGGCATATTTTTCATTATGCTTATGAGCATAGACAGATACTTGGCAATTGTTCGTGCAGTGTTTTCCCTGAAAGCAAGAACTGCCTTCTACGGCCTCATTGCTAGCCTTGTTGTATGGCTAGTAGCTCTTTCAGCCTCAATTCCTGAACTTATATTTAGAGAATCTTTCAATGAACAAAATTATACTACCTGCAAGTCAAGATATCCAGGCAATTTCACAACATGGAAACTCTTTTGCACTTTGGAAATCAACATTTTAGGGCTCATAATCCCTTTTATTGTTATGGCATTTTGCTACTCCATGATCATTAAAACATTAATTCACTGTAGAAATGAGAAAAAGAATAAGGCTGTGAAGATGATCTTTGCTGTCATGATTGTGTTTTTCTTCTTTTGGACCCCTTACAACATTGTGATTTTCTTACAATCACTGGAAATGACAGGAATCATTAAAGATTGTCAAGTGAGCAGAAATCTGGACTATGCTTTCCAGGTAACAGAAATCCTAGGCCTTTTTCACTGTTGCCTCAATCCAGTCATCTATTTCTTCATGGGGGAAAAATTCAAGAAGTACGTAAAGATGCTTTTTAAGAACTGGCCATTACCTGCAAATATTTGCAAGTGGTGTGGCGTTCACATCACTTACCACACTGAATCTACCAGTTCATTCCACACACAGTCTACTGGGGACCAAGATGCTCTGTAGCGTGTTACAGACTGACTGTTGAACTCTCCAGAAAGCAAACTGACAAAAGCTGAAACTTTCAAAAGCTAAGCAGGTACACATGCATTTTGTGACAAATTAGTGCCTTATTATGACTCACTTCAGCTTTGATTTCTGCCTCTACATTTTCTGCACAGACTGACAAAAGGTGTCCTAGATGTGAAACCTAGGAGATGAACATGCAGTTTTTACCTGCCACAATTGCCAGTCACTGCTCAGAAGTAATAGCAGTCTCAACTTGCTGCAAAGCACTGTGCTGTGCTGCTTGTCTTTCACCAGTTGACCTGCATAGAGGGACAGAGAAGAGAGACTTTCTTGTCACTGACAAGTGGCAAACACCTTGCTTACTTAAGAAGGATGGTTATTACCTTTTGTTGTTATTGTTTTTAGTTGAATTTTTTGTTTTTATTCTGCAGCTGATCTGCGCTGAACTTGTTCATTCAAGCTCTTAGTAACTTGTTACCATACCTGGCGCTGTTGAATGTTGATCATTGATCTCAGGGAGATGACACCTTCCGTTCTTAAGAAAAAAACAAAACAAAACATAGTCTTAGGTGAACAAAGACCCAAAGCCAATGCATTACACTTTGTTATAAATAGATTCCCTTAGGTATCCAAGTTACCATAGGTACCTATGTGTAAGGTATGTGTGTAAACATTTTCAATGACCTCATTCTTGTATTTCAGGATGACTATTCTGTATTTTAATTAACATAAAAATGCTTAAAGTGTTTTTTTTTTAATAAAGTATTGTGAAAATTCATATTCCAGTTCACGTGAATAAATTTGAAGTAGCTTGGTTTTATATTTTAAGTGAATGCTCTTCATTTGCAAATACTTTTGAAAGAGCTGGAAGGGGTGAATTGCTTATTTCCCAGGAAATTGCTGCTGGTGTGATGGCGACTAGTGCAGATGAGGGTCAGCAAGCAAAAAGGCTTCTAACTCCTTGGTAAGGAAGGTCAGGGGCTAGGAGCAGCCCTAGGGAATGCCCCTAAGCAACACGGAGTGGTCCAGGGCACGCACCCTGTGGCAGCAGGGGACGCTGGCTCCGCTCCCATGTGGAATTAACAGGCTGCAGCCAGCAGGCCGTGCAGCTCTGCTTTAAGCGGAGCTGGCTCTTTCCTCACGAAGTGAACAGACACCTCCAGCCCTCGCTCTGCTCACACCATGAGTGTGGGTGTGCTTGGAGTAGAGCATCTGATGCAGCCAGAGACCCACTTTGGGAACACGATGTCCTGAGTCTCTGTCCAGCGACCCTCTCCCAGCCCTCCTAGCAATACTTGCAGCAACCCAAGCAAGCAGGAGGATGTGTTCAGAACAGTTTGGCTCCATCTGGTGCAAAAGGGAGCTCACCATTCAGAGGGGCTCAGGAATCCACACTCTGCGACTGGGCCTCACCAAACCTCAACAATTTTCTCTTTTCTGTCATCCCAAACAAACCCCTCCTCCTCCAGACACCAACCTTGAGAGGACGATATCACTCCTCCTTTTGAAAGCTTTGAAATCTGCTGATGAAAAATGACAAGATGAGAGAATATTATTAAAGACAGACAAAAATAATGCAGGGATTTTTCAAAAATGCCACTTAATCAGAGATGTCATTTTAGCTGAACAAGAGTTTCCAAGCAATGAATGACTATACGTGCAGACCTATTGAATGATGAAAGAGGGTAGACAGACATCTGAGTGAAGCAAAGTTGAGTCATTCTTAAACCCACACTTTTACATCAGGTTTCCAACGAAGGCCAGTCAGTGTCCTCCAGTTGCTCTAAACCACCACAGAAAGGTAAGGGGACAGAAAATCAGATCAGTGATGTCAAAAATAAAGAGAAAAAAAAAGAAAAAGCAGGAGAAAAAAACTTCATTGTTTTGTTTTCACAGGCACATAGGCCACTAAAGTCCCTCCCTCAGCGTGAGGCTGTTATGCACCTACCTTCTACTCCAGAGTGCAGCTTCATCCCTTTCACTGTGCAGAGGAGGCACCGTGAGCCTGTCCTGCTCTCAAGCCAAGAGTCAGCCCGGGAAAGACAGTAGGGAATCCCTGTTTTCATTTCTGCACTATTACTAGTTGCCACTACCCCAGCAGCAGGTCTAAACACATGGCCCAATGGAAATGACTGACTCAAGGAGCACTGCATTGTTCCTGTGTTGCCAGGAAGCTTCGAGTCTTAAACTGCCAACAGAAACCCACAGCCGTGCCTGTTTCTCTAGGAGCTTTTCCCTGTTTTATTACCATCTCTCACTTAACACTGCCAGAGATCAGCTTGTGAACACCCATCTCTTACACAAATAGCTCAGTTTAACTTGATTTCTGTCTAGAAATAAAGGACTATTCAGTAATCTTGGTCAAAATAATCACTACAATGATGCTTAAAGAAATGTCTTACCCCTCTACTCAGCCCTGGTGAGGCCACATCTGGAGTACTGTGTCCAGTTCTGGGCCCCACAGTACAAGAGGGATGTGGAGCTGCTGGAGAGAGTCCAGCGCAGGGCCACGAGGATGATCAGGGGCCTGGAACATCTGCCCTATGAGGAGAGGTGGAGGGAGCTGGGCCTGTTCAGCCTTCAGAAGAGGAGGCTGAGAGGGGACCTGATCTGTGTCTATAAGTGCCTCAAGGGAGGCAATGGAGAGGATGGGGCTGGCCTCTTTTCACTGGCGGTCACTGCCAGACCCAGATGAAATGGCCACAAATTGAAGCATAAGAAGTTCCATGGGAACTTAAGGAAGAACTTCTTGACGGTGAGGGTGACAGAGCACTGGAAGAGGCTGCCCAGAGAGGTTGTGGAGTCTCCTTCTCTGGAGATCTTCAAGACCCGCCTGGATGCAGTCCTGTGCCAGGTGCTCTAGGTGGCCCTGCGTGTGCAGGGGGGATGGACTAGATGACCTCTAGAGGTCCCTTCCAACCTTAGGCATTCTATGATTCTATGTAGAGCATTTAACTAAAGTGGGCACAAAAGAAGCATTTAAGAAGGCGACTGGTTGTGCTCGGTGTGTCTATGGTAGGATTTCTACACTCACACGGCTGATAGGAGCATTCAGAGAGGCCGTAGTGCAAATCATACCTGCAGCAATCTTGTTCTAGTACAGCAGTGACATATCCAGTGTCACAGTCAAAAATGGAAAAATCACTTCTAAAGGAGCAGCACTCTTGATGAATAGACACCAAATCAGGTATTTCGGGATGATTTTTTTTTTTGGTCATTCAACAGCAACTTCCATCAGAAACAAAAAACAAAGTCCTCTCTTATGGGTCAGTGAGTGACTCAGAGACAACGACACACGAATGAGGGTCAAAGTGGAAAAGCCTCTTGTCTGCTCCATGCCAGGAAAACCCAGTGTCCCCTGCCAAATCCTTGACCCACTTCTGGCATGATGAAAGGACATTCCTGTTTTCTTTCTCCTAACATATCTCTTCACACATTCCTCCGTATGCCTCGTGCAAAGCAAGATCACTCACAGGCCCTGATCAGGGTCACTGATCAAAAGCTTTTCTCTTCGTGTATTTCTGATCCTCCTTTAAACTCTCAGAAATAACAGGCATGTGGTCTCTCTGCTGAAGAGGGCAATGCCTTCTCCTATGCATCACTAGGCCTAGGACACTTGGAAAAAAAAAGGAGTCCCCATTTTAAAGATAGGGCATAGAACAAGACTTCAAATGTTATGAAAATGATGCACATTTTCAGAAGAAATTCAGGGCCCTCCCAGTTCTCCTTGGGAACAGTTCACATTTTAACTTTGAAAGTGGATCTTAACTACTCACACTGTACCCTTTCTGATAGCCAAATCTGGAACTGGGAAAGTCCTAATCTGGATCCAGATTCTGCAGCTAGGGCCACATCACTAATGTGAAGGTATCTGGCAATAAATGGAAGAAGGTGTCTAGCTAATACGCTTTTCCAATAAAAGCTGCTCTTAAGTAGTGCTGTCACTACTGTCTGTCTTCAGATGTTGAACAGTAAAGATGATTGTTTAGAGATAACTGAAAGAGAAGACATTTCATCCTCTGTGCTAGTACGACCCAAATACAAGATCGATAATATATTTTTTATGGCATCTTAAAAGGATTTCTGAATTTTAGCTTCTTGCTTCTGACTAACAGCATGCATTTAGTATATGTAGTTCTGTAACAGCACACAGCAAGTTTTTCATAATTTTAGGTGCTGCAAAATAGAAATTTCCATAGAATTGACATTAAAAAAAATGCAACAAGATGTTTGTTTCCTTGCTTTTACTTTCACTGACTACAGTGAGTAGCCGAGAATCTGATCAGCAAGAAACTGAGATGTTCCTACATGAAAGGCACTCTCAGTGTTAGTACACCTCGTAACTCAGCAAGAACTGAATGAAGGTTGACTTTACCAAATCTGCTCTTTTGCAAACAGCTGAATTGGGAGTTGACTGCAGGACCAGCAGCATCTCTGTTTATGAAAGCGTATCTGCCCCTTTCGCATGTAGACTTGGCACTCCTCAAACCATCTCCACAGAAACACAGTGGTTTGGAGCAGGAAGGTTGAGGAGAGGGTCTCTCCTCTGTTTTAACCAGTCTCAGTCACACATACATAGAAAGAGCAGTACCAGATTAATGTACAGAAGTACCTCAATCAAAGTGTAAAAAGACCACAACAGATCTCTGTACTTGCTCGTAACTGGTAAACTGATATTTGACCACAAGACCATGACCACAGACAGAGCGACTTGTTTTTTCTGCTACCAAAATACACATAAAACAAGTAAATAACATGTAGAGAAGAAAGAGAGAGCAGTTTTCTTTTTTGATTAGGCACTTCGGTCCCTTGATGCTTTTTAAAGAGGATCAGGAATGGCAACAAAACAAAGCCGGTTGGCTGGAAGACCAACAACGCTTTCTGCTGGCCCCACAGCATCACTGCCGAGAGGCTGCAGAAGGGGCCTGCCCGCCACAAATGACCAGATCTTGCCTGTGCTTCCAGAAGAGTGATGTTCATAGAGCAAGACAAGTGGGCAAGAAGGCTGCAGCCATTCAGGCAAGGGGTCGAGGAGTTTACAAAGCGAGAGGAACAGGAAGAATGGATGTAGGTTGGCTTCATCGACCTGCCCTTGCACAGCACAGGTCAGTGCTCACTTCTTTTCATAAGAAACATTAGGGAACCACCAAAATCCCCCATGGGGAAACTGGCTCCCTGCTTGCCCTCCTCTTCTTTTCATGTGAACTCTTACACCACAAGCCTCCTCTGCCGCAGTCACCCCGGCTAAGCGGAGATCTGCTCACTGCCCCGCCAGCCTAGGGCTGCATTCACTGCACGCAGACATGGGATGTCAACACTGCTAGTATGTGACCACACTAACAAAATAGTACGTTTTGGAAAGGGCAGTTTCAAGACAATCTGAAGACCAGAGAGAACAGATTTTTTTCTGATGACAGCTGCATGAGCTAGTGATCAACACCTTGTAATCCAGCACTGATGTTTGGGTTTTGTTTCAGTTTCGGATTATAGCCGTTGTCTTGTTTAACAGACTATTATTTGCTAACAACTGCAGTGCACGCCTGTAGCATAACTCAGTCGGTCGTCGTTTTGTACACCCATAGGAATGACTTCAAATTAAAAAAAAAGAAAAAAGCGTTAAGAAAAAATTATCATTAAATGATAGACGTTAAAGTAGAAGATTATCAGTAGAGCAGATTATCCTCACTGGAAGGTTTTATTGGGGTGGGGGAATGTATGTGTGTGTGCGATAGGCTTGTGTGTGCTCGTGGTGTGTGGGATTTAAACAAAAGCTACCAGCTTCGTTCGAGAGAACCTATCTAACAAATGAACTCTGCTTGTTTCTACACTGTAGAAAAGTACACTGGTGTATAGAAAGTAAAACAATCGAGCCTCAAATAACGCCTATGTAAGGTCAAGCATTAAGGAATAAATATTTAACAATTTATCTCACTGCCTCAGAGAGCAAGGTAAGCAGTGTTTCAGCACTAGATATCTGAGACGCTGTCTTTTTTTTTCAGTATGTTTTTTTAATTCCAGGAAAGGGTTTGTACAGATTGATGGCAACTGCTAGCTACATCTTAAACAAGATAAAAACAAACATTTTTTTTCGTAAAGTAATTAAGTAATTTATAATAGAAAGCTCAATCACACGTTATGATTGAATATGGTCTGTATTTTCAAGAAGGCACATGACAATGTCAATGCCCATTAATTATCTATGACAATATCTATGCCAATGTGTATCACTGGGTATGTGCAGCATTCCTGCTCCTACGGAAAAAAAAAACCTCTAGAAATGACAACTATCTGTACTAAATTAGAAGAAAATCAGCTGTAGAAAAGCTGATACTCACAGTGGAGAAAATAGGAAGCTTGTACCAGTGTTTATTTTAGTTAGTGGCACCTATTTTTCCAGACATAAGGCTACAAGATGCCACAAAGTTACTGCTCTGCCTGGGTCTCTTCTGGGAGGAGACCAGCCTAAAACAAAACGTTATGAAAAATAAGTGAGATTCTTCACAGCAAAAGCCACATCTCCCTCATCAGTGAATGACACAAGCGAGTTCTGCTTATTCAAGCCAGAGCAGCGGTTGTGTCCCCAGTTCATGTGTCCCCTACCAGCCAGAGGTGTCCTTGCCAGACTGCTCTGTCATCGCAGCAAACGCGCAGAGACCCAAGCAGACAGAGCCCGAGCTGTGTTCCCATGGACAGGACTTGTGAGAAAAAAAAAAAAAAAAACAGCTTTCTTGGTAGCACAAAGTTAGATACTTAGACTCTCTCTGCACTGGCTCCCTCAGCTGTACATGTCAACAGCAGCCAAACCAGCCACTACCTGAGAGTACCCAAAAGAGAGGGCACCAGTCTTATTCTTCACCTATCTATCTGAGGAAAAAAAAATAAGTGTTTTCTAAGCACCTGTTGCCTTGCCAGGCAGCAGCCTCGCCAGGACTTTGGGTCAATTCACCTCTTGCATTTGTCATGTGGGCAAGACGCTGCCCTTCTTTGTAAAACAGAGCATTTTGCAGGTGAAACACACTACGTCAAAGCTAAGTATTTGTTATTACAGAGGCAGAAGTCTGTGTATTGCTAGAGGTCTTGTCTCAAAATGCCAAGAACCATACACACCATTGCTCATAGCCCAGGAAATTTCATCTCCCATGAGACGTCTCCAAAGAAGGTGAAAACAACTTCATTATTCCAAAAGAGCTGGGGAGGAGGGTTGAGCAATTTCTTCATAACATTTCTCAGTCAATAAGTGATTGCTGACTTCACTTATGGAGGTTTTCACAGAAAATGCTCACTCCCATTAAACCCGCTTTCAAGCTTTACTTCACATTTTGGCATTTATAATCAGTAGGGGGTTTCACCGATTTGCATGAACACACTAAAACAAGTACCAGGGAAAAAGCTAAGCACTTCACAAGAACAGGAACATTCTTTCCAAGTCAAATCAGTATCAAATTTTCACTATCAAAAGCCGTCAAGGCTGACAATGACCGAAAAGGCCCCAAAAGCAAAATAAGGAGCAACTAGGATTGTTAAAAGAGACTGGACACCTTTATACCATCCTGAGTGCTGTACACCATTGTTTTTCGTTTTTGTTTGTTCGTTTTGCTTGCTTTACAGACTGAGTCGTGGCACTAGAGCGACTTGCCGTTGAGTCAGCAGTCAAAGCTGAGTCGCTTCCACTGAAGAAAGGCTAAAGGCACTGAAATCCCCCCTCAATTTGGTAACGGGCTTGAGGGCCAAACTTAGAAGGGGATGATCTGCTATGCTCACCTTCAAACAATATATGGCTAAGTGTACTGTAGTCACACTCAGCACCATTGCTCCATTGTAAAAAAATACACTTTTAATAAAGGTGAAAAAGAAGATATCAACAAAGCGAGCTCCCTGGGCGATTTGTGCTTTATTTATTTATTTATTGTTCAAATCATGTCAGAAACACAAAAAATATTCCTGCTCTGCTGTGCCCATGGTGCAGACTCATGGCCAGCTCATCACACAGAGACTGAGGAAACAGCCAGACCGCTCGAGCGCCCCTCCACCCACCCGAGCGCAGCAGCGCGGTTGGAGTTCTGGAGAAGATACTTGCTCACTAGAAACTGGAGTGAAACTGTACCTGGCATCACCTCGTCTTGTTATTTTATTAACAACTGAAAACATGTGAGGCATTTCAAGAACATTCAGAAAAAAAAAAGCACAGTTCTTGCTCTGCAGTTGCCACAGCAAAATGTAAGCCAAGACAGGAGCAAGCAGTCGCGGAGCAAGCAGGAGTATTCACAACCTCCTGGTCAGGATTGTTTCTCTTAAGAATTGGATATATTTTCCCCCCTCAGCACTTCTTGCCTGGGAAACTTCACCCTCGTATTCAGCTCAGCCCCTTCTCTTCATTTCGGATTTGCCACCCACAGCCGTGAGAACACGGGAGCTCCAGGGCTCAGCGCAAGCCGCCCCCGTCGCTGCTGCTGCCGGATGAGGCCGCAGGCGGTACCGCCTCGCGAACCCCCGAACTCCCTCTGCCTCTGCGGGGCTTCGTGCCCAGATCCTGCTCTGAGACCCTGAGTGCTCTTGTATCTCCGCAGCGTCCAAGCATCCCCGTCAGTGTTGTTCCCGCTGGTTCCTACATGGTACAAACTGGAAATAAGCCGCATGTATTTCAAGTATGCGGTGGTCTCATTACACTGATTTTAGCACAGCCAGCTGTGTGGGGGATTTTTTTTTTTTTTTGCTTTTTTATTTGTTTGGTTAGTTTGTTGGGGTTTTTTAGAATTGAGGAAAAAGGGAAAACCCATTTGGATGCCTGTGACAAAGCAAGCCTGTATTCTTATATCTGAACTACTGGGACCTTCTGTCCAAGTCATCCCCACTTTCTTGACTGGGTGAACAATCTTACTTTTGTTTCTTGGCTTTTCTCCCTTCTTTTTCAGTGAAAAGAGTCTAACAGGAGTCCAAAATTTGCCTGACATGGAAGCTGAGGGCAACTGGTGTCACACAGCTAAAAGGACGCATAGAAGCAGTAGGCTTTCTTCAGCACAGCTCTGAAGCCGTGGGGACAACCCAAATGAACAGAGACATCAGACTTACTTAAACAAGCAAACAGAGAGCTGCTTCAGCAGATCCCAACCAGGCTCGGTGCTTTAAAAGAAAAGTCGCCGCTGCAGGTGTCTGGTTTTTTGGAAGGTCTGCAGACGGACACACACTGCTTTTTAACTTATGAGGTGGATCCTGCCCTGGATCAAAAGGACAGGAAGAGCAACACAGGAATGCACCGTGGTAGAAACCTTCAGAGGAAGATCCACTGCTGGGGGAAAAAAAAATGCAGAAAATAATACTAACCTCTCACAAACTCAGCAGAGGTTCTCAGGCTTTTCAGAACACCGGATCCACCTATTCATGATAAGGCAAACCACATCCTAAACCTGAGAAGATAATAAAAAGTCAGAAAGTATGAAGAAAAAAAGATTTGTAGAGTGCGTGCAGATTCCAGACCCATCTCTCCAAGTCTTCTGGAGAACCTCACTGGTACAGTGGAGTATTTTCAGTGTCTAAAAATAAGTCTGAACCTGAAGAAGATGAATGGGGCAACAGAGAAGTATAAATGTAATTTTTTTTCTTCTGCAAAACCTCCTATCTCACAAATGCCTGCTGTGGAAACAGCAACTACATTTTCAAGGAGCTGAAAGGGGAAGACTATTGTCCAAAACCCAGTGTCCCAGCAAGCAAAGGACAGGGCATGAGATGGGTTAAAGTAAGCCGCCGGCCGCTGCTTCTCCAAACTGCCTACACTCCAGTAGGCCCCTTCAGCCACAGTGCAGGAGCAGATACGGATCCTGCATGCATACTACACGTAACCCGTCACCTTTTGAAAGGCAAATGCTCTTGAGAGCAGAACTCCGCAGCTAGGGATGGCTTCTGCCTTAATTTAGACTAGACACCAGGAAAGAGTATTTACTCCTTATACCCTATCCGGCTCTGTGGAACTCATGAAAAGGGATCTGTAAATGGGATTTGGAAGAAAGGAGAGAAATATAAGCAAGTTGTATGCAAAGATATTTTTGTCCAGCTTGCAAACTAATAGTGAATAGGAGGAAGAGGTGGAGACCATTTTCACTTCAGAGAATAGATTAAAGGAAATTCTCTGAGTTTCTCTCCAAATAAGACTTCCCTAATACAAGAGGAACAACCAGAGACTCCAGGAAGAATGAAGCAGAAGAAGTAGTTCTTATCTGAAGCATTACATGGATGAACCACATTTGCTAGACACTTCCCTGCTGTGTGCTCTGTGCTCCGGCCCACAGCAGCAGGCAACACTGTGTACATTCTCTGTTAACACACAGCAGGGGTGTGAGCTCTGCATTTATATATAATTATGCACACATACACATATATAATTAGTTAAAGTGTGAGCCATGCAGAAAGACTTGTGTTGAAAAAAAAAGAAAAAAAAAGTAAAGGAAATAAAATGAAAAATCCTTTCAACCCACAGATACTGCCCGTATTTTCCTACTGGCTTTTGTTCCAGTAGCCACTAGACTCACTCCAATTCACAAAGGCCATTTCTGTAGGAGAGACTCACATACAACCCTGGAGTAACTTCATCTGTTCCCTCTTGTGGCATTTTTTCTCTGGCCTACAAAAGTAGGCTAAATGATTGATATGCAACTGCAAACAATGTACCAAGGTGCGAGATCGTATCAAGCTGTTTGCACACAGTCTGCTACAAATGCATGCTCAGGAGTTTTATGATCGAGATCACATTTCCCTTTACAGAATCACAGAATGGCTGAGGTTGGAAGGGACCTCTAGAGATCATCTCGTCCAACCCCCTGCTCCCGCAGGGGCTAGCATTATAGAACACGGTTTAAAAGTGGGGCCTTACTAGAACTCGGACTTTTGTCTCCTGTATGCACTTGGCTGCTGAAGGGCAGGTATATGCAGTAAAGGCCAAGACAGGAATTCTTCAATAAAAATTTGATTCCTTGGCTGCACAGGTATGTACTCTATGAGAAGGAAATTCAATTTCCAAGGACCTGAAACCATCGCTGGTTCTGCAAAGCCTCCCTGCAGGTAACACACTCCCTCCTCTTCCAGATTTCCCCTAAAGCTGGAGGGTTCATGTCCACTCTTCCCTCCCCTTTGGTAATAACAAAGGCAACCAAAATTTTTCTGAAAAGGGTTTTTTTTTTTCTTCATGCAGAAAAAGTAGAACAACCATCCCTTTGATTCCTTTTCCAATGTGTTCTTCTATTCGGTCCTTTGCACTGAGTTCCAAGATCATCTCTTCCTGCCTGGTTTTGTCTTTCTTTCTTACGTTAAAGCAGATCCTTTTCTTCTGTAGCTTCTAGTTCCCTTCACCATGTGATCCTACCAGCATCTTGAGGTTGGCTACTACACTTCTAAGCCAACATCTGCAAAATAGCTTTCTTGCAACTCATTCTTTTCAAAAAACACAGCTGCAGCACGTGGACCAGCTCATTCAGCAGGATATACCCGACGTTCATATCCTCCTTGAAGCTTCTTTATGCTGCTCTGCGTCACTTAATACTTATATACACACAGTCCTTGATGGAGATTAGAAAATAGAAGGCCCAGAACAGTCTCACAGAAAAGAGATATTTCACATTGACTGTGGATGGTAAAGGCAATAATGGGCCTACATATAGCCACGAAGATTTCAATGATCTGTTGACAAATGTTCTAACCACAGAATACTAGAAGAGCTTGGCTGGGAGTCTCTTCACAGCATGATTGGAAGACTGGGTTGGATAAAAGTGCTGGGTATGCTCTAGGTGCAGGTGATACTGATTCAGGGCGGAGAGGCTTACAACTAGCTCATCTCTCACAAATTTTTCTGCTTGTATTACCTGTTAAAATGGTGTTTGCAGATTAAAATGCATACAAAAACAGACTAAAGAAAAAATGTGGGGCTGTGCATTCATCATCAGTGCTTCCTCTGGGAAGCTATGCTACAGCATTTACAAGGAGAAAAGGAAAGAGGATGAGGAGTGATTGCAAAGCCGGGCAACCAAATACCTTTCAAGTACTGTTTCCTGTTGGTAAAGTGATAGTTATGCCCAGCAAAGAACCAAGCTGTGGTCAGAAGCTCAGGTCAGGATCTGTCAGCATTGAAAAAGAAATGCCCATATCTGTCCATTACTGGGAAGTGGTATGAGGAAATTTCGCTGGTAAGACTGAACTTTCTAGGACAAGCACTGGAATGTCTGTTGTCCCCAGTGATTTTGTTATAAAATACAAGGAGACTGTAGTCATGCAGTTAGTTGCCTGACTCCATCAACGTGACCAAGCCCACCTAAAGTGGAGGGCAGCTGCCTTCCCCTTGCACTCTAAACAGGGCATGTGAAGAGACGGAGGCAAGGAGTTAGGGATGGAGTTATGGAGAGTCACCTTGTCCAGAATTACACAGGGCCCGGAGAAGCTAGAGGGGTGTGGACAGGGCCAAGTCTCATCCCCGTGATGCAAGGACTATCGTGTTTTAGGTGTCACCCAAGAAGAGAGTTATATTATGAATAAAGGGGAAATACAGCAGCCTGATCCCTCACTTAGAAAGGGAATGCAGGCACATAGCGCACGCTGCTCATCTGTTCAGATTCACTTGCTCATTCATGCCCAGCAGTGACATTTTAAAGGCCTTCATTCCTGCATGGGCATCTTTATGGTTGAAGATGACCAACCGAGGACAGAAAGAGTCTCTGCGCTAAGCCAAGCCCCCTAACTTTGCAGGTAGACGCCCAACAGCATTTCCATAGACAACTGCCCTGGACACACCTGTGATCAGGGCGAAAACTCCATTTCTCCTCACAAACCAATTCTGACTCCCAACACCACTTCTCAGGAGCAAAGGAGAAAATGCCCAGCTCTCCTATCTTGCACCATGCACTGTGCTGCAGGAGTGCCGCGCTCCATGGCCAGCAAACCCGTCAAAGGCCCCGCAACGCAGCCGTGGGCACAGGTGGAAGGAGCCAGCGTGGGGCAGCACCTGCTGCCGCAGCCGCATCCTTGGGCGAAGTAGCGCTCAGCGGCGCCCAGGACACCGTGCTTGATGTGCCCCGCAGGCTGGCTGGGCAGGGAGCTCTCCTCTGCCCACCCAAGGATTTAATAACACCGAGCCCCTCGGCACCCTCCAGCAGCGCTTTCCTGTGGGCAGATCGGGACTGGGAATCAGGGCCTCAACTTTCAGTTCCTCTCTGCAGGCTACAGATCACTTCAGACAGCAGCGAGGAGGCGGGTGCGTTAGTTAAGATATCTAGAGTCCTATTCAGGAGGGGAAAAAAAAAAAAGTTAAACCTGTGTTTTTTTCCATCTTGTTCTTGTTAGCATCATTTCCATGCAGAAGGATGTTTGTAATCCTTGACGCAAAGTCTTGGTGCTTTTAAGATGTCACAAACTGCATTAGGTTTTCAGTGAGCAAAATGAAAAAATGACTGAAGTGAGGATAAGAGCTACCAATTGATCTTCTTTTCCACTCCTCTCGTAGCACTAACTGCCAGAATAAAAAACCCAAAATTATTCCTGGCTGTTAAAGCACTGAACTGTTGTTGGAATAATATCTATACACTGCTATCATTCTGCACACTTAAAGCCACAAAACCCACAACTGGTATGAAACTAATTCTGTTTCATGCCTTACTTTCAAGATCTGGCTTGGAGGTGATTAATAATTTTTACTGAACTAATTGCAGAGCAATTTCCAGGGTCTGCAGAGGGATGAAGCTCAGGAAAAAAAAAAATCTCAAGTCAGGGCAGGGCAATATTCCAAGAACAAAGTGTTTCAGGTCCTGCTACTGTGTACACAGTCCTTGGCCCTAAGACTCTGTATCTGAGGTGTGAATTTAACAGTAGAAACTTTCTGTTTAGCTCAGGTGAACCACAGCTGCCCAGCTGGGAAGCCAACAAGGCCAGCAGCCCGACAAACATGAGTCAAAAAAGCCAATGCAGATGCTGAAGGGAATGGGGGTCCCTAGTAATTCCTCCTAACACTTCCTCCTCCCATTTTTCCCTCCCAAATGAACACAGAAGGGATTTTGTCTTTAAAGAACCATTTTAATAAAGTCATACAAATTCAAAAGGAGCAACTTGACAGATTGTTAAAATATTTAATTTAAAGCATTGTCTCAATGTTTTTTTTTCCTTTAAATCTCAACAAGGAGTTTTCACGATTGACTTTAAAACCATGAGAATCAAAACAAAAAAGTTCCAGACCGTTACAAAAAGCCAGCTTTCCCGACAGTGATTCTGCATCTTTGCAAACATCAGGCACTTACGAAGATTATTAATTTACTGGAAAATAAAACATAAAATGTCAAAAAGTCATTAAAAAATGAATTTAATGCTTTGACTTAAAACCTTCAGCTTTCAGGACTCTGGCTATGAAAAACAGGCATTCAAGTCCATTATTAAAAGTAACATACGCACAAAAAAGTTTACAAATGCCATTTTAAAATGGCTCATTTTAAGACTATATACAGCAGGCAAGTTAATCAGTCTATGGTCCAACCAAGAGAGCCTAAGTTTTACCTAACTTCTTGAACCTATTAGTTGACTCTTAAGACTTCAGAGATAAGAGACGAGAAGCAGTAAATTGGCTCAGAAATGTGAGCATCACCCAGCAGCATCTCAGGAATGGCTGCACGACTGTGACCACAGGCCCCAATATCCACATTGCTGCTGTTTAGACCGGCTTGCACTTGAGCGCTCTCCCACTCGGAAGAGCCTAGCTCAAACTTCCATGGTCACTCGCACGGCAGCGCAGAAAGAGATGAGATCCACTCAACATTAGCAGCAAGTCAGTGCAGACTAAAACGACACTGGCACTAACCAGATATTAGAAGCTGGCTGATGCAGCTGCCCTGATGCAGGCATGAGCAAACTGCAAGCGAGCGGCACTGTGCACCTCGGTACCCCGCTCTCCAGGGCCAAAACATGGTCCATAAAGTGTGATGCAAGCACAGCATATGCGGCTAATTTTTTACTAGACCTTGATGCCAACATTATCTTTCGTCTGGGTTCTGTTTCACATTCCAAGGTCAATTTTAAATGTACAGCTTCTTCTTTTTCTTTCTTTTCTTTTTTTTTTAAGAGAATTTCTGTATTTAACTCTTGCTAGTTTAAAAACAGAGGGAAAAAAAAGGAAGCTTTCTATGAGTTTTAAAAGCTTCCTCAGCGCAACAACTTACTGATTAATGCTGACTTTTTTTAAAACAGGGAAGCCCAGTCGGGGAAAGCCCGAGGAGACACTCACATCATTCTAGATGGTTCTGCCCTGCGTCTCTCGCAAAGAGCAGAGGGGCGCCGCTCGCCTGCGGCGTGGTGCCGTTGATGACCGGCGTCTCCACAAACTCTACCTCGCACTCCCGCGCGCTGCAGGGAGACTGCTCCAGCTCCAACACCGTGATGTTGTTCGGCTCCGAGGAGACAAGGATATTGCTCGGGACAAAAAGGGTCAGCTGAGGACCACGGGCAGGCCAGTAGCGACCAAGATTAAAGCCGTTGATCCAAATCTGCCCCTGTGAAAAAAGAAGAAGAAGAAAAAAAAACATAGAATCATAGAATTACAGAATGCCTAAGGTTGGAAAGGACCCCCAGAGGTCATCTAGTCCAACCCCCCTGTACACGCAGGGTCACCTAGAGCATGTGGGTCTTGAAGATCTCCAGAGAAGGAGACTCCACAACCTCTCTTGCAGTGATCTTTTGACAATATAAAGCTTTATTAAGCATAACACTCCTTGCAAAGTAACTGAATTTTCTTGATCTCTCAGTTTGACAGCAATAAACACCAGGATCAAAAATACGCTCAAGAAAATAATACAGACCGTCAAATAAAATTTCTTTCATAAGCGAAAATCATTGTTAATATTTAAAACTGGCATGGTCAAATAGAGTAGTCATTTCAAATATGGCAATAGTTAGGAAAATAAAATGGCAGGTTCCCGTCACTGAATTTTGCATTAAGTTTCAGATCAAACCTGAACGCTGTGGCAGCTTGAAGCTGATTGCTAAAAGAAGAAAGAAAACGCAAAAACAGGGGCAAATCTTAAATCTGTGTTGCGTGTTTTTTTTTTTTTTTTGGTAAAATTAGAAGACCTCACTAGCTTGGTAGCTCCTTCCTGTTTTATGATTTCATGAAAAGATGCACAGCTTGTTGAAATGTGAAATGTGAATTTCAAGTGCTTATTGTAAACAGATCACTTGGACAACAAAAGAACGTGCAAAACTGCACTACAAGAGAGTACTGTATTTTGTTTTATTTACCTTTGGCCATTAAAATGCTGGGCTTTTCTGTCATTAATTTGAATAAAAATTGCTGTTAATTTGAGATAAAAACTTTTTTAAATGACTTTTTATAATGGAGGTAGCCAGAATCGTTAGGTCAAAACAAGTATCTAACATTATAATACTATAGTTTAAAAATAAAGCAAAACCAAGCATGTAAACCAAAAAAAAAATAAAGTCATTTATACACCAGAAAGTGGATACACTGATATCCCCAAGCATATACTTTCCCAATAGCTTTTAAACTGATAACTGCAGGAAGTTCAGAAGAAAATTGTAAATGAATTCATACTGAGTCAAGCTGAATCCTGGTTCATTAAACATGACTTAAGAGACGATATATTGCTGGTTTGAACAAATAATTTGCTTATGCTCCTCACAAGCTTCCTTTCTACCACACACCAGAAAATTAAGATTTCAGTAGACAAGTAAAGGGAACAGGAACCAGAAAGTTCATCTATGTTTTCCTCTTGCTTTGTTCTTTAGTAATTCAATATAGAAGAAAAATAAGCAAATTAGTGGCACTGACATACACTGATACAGATAATAAAACTGTTTGAGTCACTAGAAAGTAAGAAATCTTACTGTATTTTTGACGACTTCTAAATTTGTCTAGGATTGCTAAAATTGCAATTTAAGCACTTATAGAAGCACTTGCAGCATACTGAATATAACCTTCTAAGATGTATGAAGGGCATTTTTCTTGCTCTTTCCTTTTCAAGTATTTCTAAATACAAAATTTTAGGGAATTTGCAAGATAATTTTATAAAGAGTTGCTAAATTTGCAAATGCAGGTGGTTATTACAGCTCTCTATCCACTTCCTTGCTGTAAGATCCTATCTTGCACAGTTACACCAAGGTGTTAATAAACTTCAACCTCAAACTTTTTTGTAATCAAATTTATCTTGCTTTGTGGCTTGTTTTTTGCAGGATTAAAAAGAAAAAATAACTGTTTATTCAACCTCACTATTATGCTTCTGCACTAGTCTTAGGAGAAAAGATGACATTAATCCAAGCTCCCTTCCACAAGCAAAATGAATAAGTGAGTGGACCGTAAGTCCCAGCCCTATACAAAGTAGGAGTTTAGTGTAGGAATCAGTTGCATTCGAGTTATAACGCAGGGGCTAAGATCAGGTAAGCGCCTACTTCTGATCTTAATCAGTCACCGGCTCATTTTTCTAAGAAAGCTCTGAACTTAAATTCTCAAATCCAAACTGTCCTTACTGCAATTTCTAAAGACTGCACACTTACAAAATCAGATGCCCCAAATCCAGCAAAGCACATCCTACACACGGCCAATAAAAAACCTACTTCAGACAACAACAAGAAGTTTTTTTTATCAGGGTCTATCAGGATCAACAACTTAATCCATGATTCTAGAGGAGTCAAGAAAATAATAGTCAAAAACATCCAAAATAGTCAGAGGAAAACAAAAAAAATCCAGTAAACCCAGTCAATAAACATAACTATACTTGCAAGGGCAGGCCCCCTTAAAGACACTGTGCTTCCTCAATGAGTGTGGAAGATGTTTTCTTAGTAATGAAGATGTAAACCCCTGATGTAAATAGTCTTCAACATAGCTCATGACTATTAATGCTGCACCCATGCTCTTGGCTTACCAGCATATCATCTTCCTTTCCTTAACATGCTGAGGTAGGACCAACATTAGGGCTACATGATTTTTTCTAGTAAGTGCCATTTCTTCACTTCTCCAAGTTCTCAGTTTTAACTCCAGTCAAGAGTTCCCCTCCTCACCTCGGCATCAACAATTTACACAGTGCCACTCCAGGAATTAGGGCCTGGATCCAATGGGATCTGAGTGGGATTTAAACTTTTACTGCCCTCTAGTTTACAGGTATTTATGCATTGGTGAAGTTATCTGGAAGTCTCATTTTCTGCTTGCCTCCCTGCCCTGTACCCAGCATCATGTCAGTCTTACTACTGTTGGATATCTTGTTATTTGAAGTTGTGGCCCAGTCCACAACTCCATTCTCTTTTAAGTCCTGAAGGATCAACTCAACACTCTTACCTACAGTATTCCTGCAATCTCTTCACCTAAGCTTCTTTAGAGGGTCAGATGAAAGGTAAAATGGAGATCATAATTTTCAATAGATCAAAGGAAGAGATTCCCATCTATACATAAGACTTACTGGATTTACTTCCCCTTTCAAAGCAGGCTTTGCCAGCAGGAAGGTATGGTCAATCTCTCCTGAAGGATGTCACTACTCAAAAAAGAATTTGGGATTCATTGGGTGAAAGAATTTATTTCAGAAGCCCCAGATTCCCGTCTCTGTGCAAAGGACTATTTTTGGCTTTTATTCAATGACTGTATCAGATACAGGAACAAGGACCAAAAGCTGCACTTCCTCATACCCACTGCTGGTAACACTAAATGCCAACAATGAATCAGGGTCTCCTGCATACTAGGAAGTGCTCTAAAGATTAAAATGCAGATAGATCACCATCTCCTCCTTCGCCTACTCTATTTTGATAACTATAAGCTAAAAAACTGCAACACAGGAACTTCCCTGAAGCCTGGAGCTGAATGTCACTCCAAAAGGAGGGACACTTCAACACACACATTTTGCTGTCAGGGCCTCCCACAAGCTAGTTGAGCTAGCTCAAACCTAGTACTGCAAAAACACACTCTCTCTTTTGCTCAAGTTATGCCTAAACCTTACCAGAAGTTCCTACTAACAGAGATCTGCCTACAAATTTCTCCTGATGAGCTTTTTGATGCTCTCAGGACACTTTTGGGTAACCTCTAGAAGAGAGGCAATAATGCCTTCCAAACACTGCACCCACATTTAGAGGCCACACCAGCACTTGTAGCTTAATTCTCCCTATGATTTGTAACAGAATCTATAGGCTCCCATCCAGCCCTACCAATGTGTTCTTAATTACTTTTAATCAACCTGCATAAGCAGGAAAATGGCCTTTAGCATCTCACTTGAACCAGAATAAAAATTATTTTATCTTGGGACTATTTTTTGTGGCTCTCCTATTTCTAGACCAACACCATACACACTCCAAATCTATGTTTCCCTCTTAATAGATTATCTCCAGATGTACTTAAAACAAATAACCAATTCTCCAGTCATTTAACAATCGTTGCACCTCAAAACTACAACCTGCTTCGGGTGATGGGGCAGATACAGACTTCCACCTTTCACATGAGTTTCAGTAGCTTTTTGAGTGGAATTCAAGTTTGTACTGCAAGAAGTTGTACCTTTGTCCAGCCAGGAAACTTGACGTAGGTATCTTGAGGCAAATCTGGAATCCCACCAGGAATTGAAAGTTTACCAGTGTAAAATGTGGGTGCTTCATAACTTGATGGATCACCAAGAGATCTTGGTAGCTGCTCAGACTGGCCATTGATGTCACGGTTCACGGCTCCGTCTACGTCTAGAGGATAGATTTCCCATTCAACGAGTATATCTTGATCAAGAGTTAAATTTGAAACTAGACCCTAGGTGGAGTGGAAAAAAAGACAAAAACAAATAAACAAACAAAAAAGAACTGCCCATCTGGGTATGAAAAAGACAAAATATTTGGTCTTCCCTAGAGTATATAATTCGCGTAAGAATGAAAAGTTTTATTTATTCTCTGTGAAAGATCTGTTCCTTTTCAAAGTTTTAGGTTTTTGTTTATGTCCAAGTTTCTTTCTCAAACCTTTTTCTCACAGCTGTGATGGTTTCTATTTTTCTTAAACCTGAAGACATGATTCTAAAAGCTGAGGCTTAATAAAAAGCAGAAAAGACATTAAATACCTTAAGTCTTGAGATACAATCAAAAGATTTGGTAATACTGAGTCACTAACCCAAGTCATTAACCTTTACAACAGCAGAGAAAGCAGCATTTACTTCCTAAAAATCTATTACAGCTAACATACAAAATCAAAAAATCAGTTCTTCAAGGCAAATAGGTCGTGTCTCAGATTAACTGAAATACTTCAGGCTTACAGTCAGTTGTGAGTTTACAGTCAGCCCACAGTCTTGTTTCATTTCTATGGAACTGTGTGCACCCTTGAAGCACATCAGGGTATCCACACAGTGAGTTAAAGGCAAGATAAGGCCATGAACTAAAAATGAAAAATTAAAAAGTCATTCTACAAGTAAGTGCATAAGCAACAACATGTTTTCCATTGTCTTGGGAGAGCTGACGCTGTCTCATACATCTCTTTAATGTCTAATCCGACTTGCACTGACTTCACAAGTCTGCTCAGCATGAGCTGGTGAGCATGAGTGCTAACAGGAATTCTTTTACTTAAGTGCCCATTTCAAAGACAAGAACTTATTTTTCTTACATCATATTGCAATATCTGCAGAGTTTAAACAGTAAAATGTTCTTGCAGATCCTAAAATTCGCTTTGTTTGGCAAGCAGTTGAAATAATACAACAAAACTTTGACCAAAAATTGTTAACTCTCTCTCTATACCTATCGTTAAGAATGGTGTGATTTTCAAGTGAGATCTCAAATTTGAGAAAATAATGACTATTTTTACTTGTGTCTGTATTTGAACGCATATTCAAGGTGCCAATAAGGAGATGAATCTTCCAAATGACAGAAAGATATAAGTGGTAGGTTAAAAAGAAAAAAAAAAAAAGAATAAAAACCACATTCTTCCTTCCTTTGTGTCCTTCAACAACAAGATTTAGATCAGCAGTGTTTTAAAACCAAAAAAAACCTTTCATCATTCTTTCCCTAAAGCTAGACGGTCCATTTCAAACTTGAATAAAAAAGTGAGATTAAAAAAAAAAAGTGAAAGAAAACCCAAATGAGCTATCATACTTGATTAAGTATGATACGAGTCCATGTATACATAAGAGCTTAAAAATGCAGCATTTCAAAAATAGCTTTAGGGCAGACTATCCTGCCTTGCAAATCTGCAACTTGCATAAAAACCCTAAAAAACAAGGTCAGTTATTCCTGGTTTTAAAGTCCACACAGAGAATACCTGCCTTAAGGAACAAAGCGAGACATTCAATGTAAAGAAGCAACACACATTTTCAGAAGCTACTTGAGAAAGACTCGCTCTCCTGTCTGCAAGGATCCTGCTTTAAGAGGACTGTTCTCAATGTGCACAAGCCTAACTAAACTTGCTTTCATTCTTAATATTTAAAGGCTGAATACTAGCGTAAGTGTGAATTTCAACTCAACCACAGCAACAACCAGCACCCGCCTGATCCAACCCCAACCCTACTCATTTAGCACTCAGCATGCATGTTTCCTTATCACCTGGGCACCTCCTCCTACACATCACGAGATAGATTTGAGCTGAATCTGAGGGCAAAACACTGCTGAACAAGCTGCCCTCTCTCGACGCTCAAGTAAGAGGCAAGGCTGTCTGTTAACGACAGCACAGACAGCATCGGCACTAATGTTGTCCAATGGCTCTATATGCCACGAGCACAATGAGGACTCAGCTGCTGAGCAACTCATGAGCAGAGCAACTTCTCTCTCCTCTTTCTCATAAAAAAAAAGACACATATATATATATATATTCCCTGCCCTTCCCAGTGTTACTTTGCTGGCATCATCACTTATGAGNTATATATATACACACACAGCACTCAGAATCCCAATATGTCTAAAATAAGCAAAATCTCCCTTTTTCCCTGCCCTTCCCAGTGTTACTTTGCTGGCATCATCACTTATGAGGATTGGTGACAGTTCCCAAGCGCTGCGTGGACTCAGAAGCACTGAGGCTTCCTGCTAGCTATTCCTAACATTTCAGCTGGAATCTTTGCAGGGTAGAGCGCTTGTGAGAGAGACAGCCTGAAAATTCTGCAGGGTTACTCTGTAGATAAATGAAATTGGATACAGAGATATGTATGTGTGTGTACATATGTATCTACACAAACAAACCAAAGGTGCCTATGGCTTCACTGACTTTACTTACTTTAAAGTCATTATTGAATCGACCAAAGTTCACTCGGCCCATGTTCTCTACCAAGATGTCCAGATTTGCTCCAGCCTTCCCAGTGATATTTATCGCAAGTGATACACCCCTTTCAAGGACACCCTGAGGAACCTGAATGAATTTCACCAAAAAGAAGAAAGCGATACCATTGAAAAAGGACAACAACCTGTTCTCACTTTTCAGGTTACATGAAGGTTATACACATGGTTAGGCAAATCTGCACAGATCAAAGAATAAAAGCTAGGCTATCAAAATCCATGAACTGATATTGATTTTCATTAAGCAAGAACAAAACCTTGCTCAAGGAAAGAAAGGTAAAACTTCTTCTTCTTTATGAAACTGGCTTCTGACCACAAATTAAAGCAAGACGTAAGCTCAGGCTTCCGCTTCCCCTTATTCTCAAAGGAAAAAAGAAAAAGAAAAAAAATGAAAAAAGAAAATCAATGGAAACACTGTAGAAAGTGTCATAAACATATTTTATGAACCTGCAACTAAGCCCTTCTTCTAGGTATTTTTCCACTGAAGTCAAGAGTCTACATTAATATTCAAATATTTCAAAAGTGGAAACTATTACATTTTCCTTAGAAGTGACACATACTTTTATTTTCTGAAGTATGTATTAACAGACTTAACATGAATCAACTGTATAGTTCCTTCATTTTTTTTTTTTTAATGTGGTCATTTAATACAGCTATTTTGGTAATCTGGGCAGAGGAGGAGAATCAAAACAAAAAGGCAGACTGCAACCATTTGGTGAAGACCATTGGTAGCAGAAACGAATAGCAGAAGACAACGTTTACCCCATCCACAGAGACGTAGGCGCGATCATGGACTCCATTTAAAGGTGAAGCAAGTTCTGTCGGCTCCGTACAGTTTTTCGGCAGCACAGTTCTGTACAGTACAAACCCAAAATACTAGGAAATAGAGTAAGAAATAAAGCAAAAAAGAAAAAGAGAGAGAGAGAAGATTCATTAATCAGGTTAATCTGCAGCTTCAATTCAGGTCACGTATTAGAAATATTCTACATTCCTGCCTACGCACTCTAACTGAAACATTACCTTTCGTTCACTTTAGATAGCATTTATCAGCGATTACAGTTTGAGATCAGATTTTACTTTGACCTTTAGATGAGTGAAAATTTTCAAAAGTTCCATTTTTAAATCTTTCATCTGTACAGCTACATAACCTTAAAAGATAAGGACCTCGGCTAGAAAGACATTTCCACAATAAAAACAAAACAGTTAATTAGCTGCAACGCTGAGTTCTTCATTAATAACAGTGAAAGAAATAGTTGGAAAATCCCTCCATAACTGAATTTATGTAATAAACTTAAAAGTCACCCACTGCACCCAAACTGACATATTACTCAGATGGATTATCTCTTTTACAAACTAGCTGATTTACATTGGTAGAATTTTAGAAGATTTTCATCAAGTTTCCCAGCAGGAAAAAGAAGAGAATAAAAAAATAGACAGATTTAGATTTGTTCTTATCACAAGTGAAACACAAATTAAAAACCAAACAGAATATGTACTGTCTCTCTCACCCAGTAGCCACAAAATCATTTATCTGTTAGATTTGGATTTTAGCATGGCCCTGACAGGAAGAAGTGAGAGTAAACTAGTTCCTGCGCTCTGTAATTACTAGCATCACTTGCAACAAGTTACACAGAAAATGGAGGTGCAAGAGAAGTGGCGGAAGGAAAAGTGCAAAGGTGCTGGAAGCTCCACTGGATGCTCTCTTTTCTCAGGAGTTTTCCTATGCAAGATACGTGAGAGGAGTCGCACCATGGAATGCTGCTCAGATGAGCTTCACAAAATGACCGCAAGGGCCTCCTCTTAGGCCTTTGAATCCTGAGGCCTGAAGAATCCTTACCTGCTTTAGCTGAACGAAAGTCAATGGGTAAGTGCTTTTTACTGGTCCAGCAGATGAGAGCTTGTTCAGAACCTCCACCACAGTACCAACCTACAGCACAGGAAAAGCAGATGTGTAGGTCAGTAAAATTCACTCTAAATAAAGCAGCTTGTGTATCAGGCCACCTGGACGGCTAGCTGTATTTGCCAGAAAGGAAAGCAAAGACAGCTGAAGTCCTTAGGTCACCTTTATATACATTGAGATACCTCAATAATCTGCAATTATCAGCATAGGACAAAGAGCTGATGAAATCTGAAGAAAACAGGCTACCTATAGAGGAATGCAGAAAAAAAAAAAAACAGATCTTTTAAGTTTGCTTTGCATTCATAAATAACAAAAGATCACTTTATTTTTAATGAGAACGAACAGTTCTCATTAAAAATAAAGTTTTTTATTTTTCAGCAGTTTTTCACAAAAGTTCTAAAAGAAAACATTATGGGTAATTAAGATAAAATAACTGTATTATCCAGATTCCACTCATGGTACTTAAAAAAAAGCTAATGAAAATTTCCATACTACTTTAATCTATTATATTTTCATCTATTTCAGATTTTTTTATACTATAGTTAGATACATAAGTATTTGGACTGATTTTAGTGAGATGGACAGCATGATTTAGGCTCTTCACAGGCTTAAATATCCTGCTGAATCAGGTCTTATATATGACTGTAAAAAGATTTCTATTCACCTACAATTCTTCCATAAACTCGGCTATCAATTTTGCATGCTAATAAAGATGTGCACAATATGCACAGTATTTCCTAAACCCCCAAATCAACTGTATTTATACTGTAAAACTTATTTAAACTATTTTTCATGGAAGATCTTGGCTTATTTCACAAAAAGTACTGCTGCTGCTCAGTGGTAATTATACAGAAGACAATCCAAGTATCCCAAACTCAGACTGGCTTTTGAATATCTTCTTAGGAAAAAAAAAGCAGAGTAATAAAGAAGAAAAATATAGGCTTTTAAAAATAGCATAAAACCATATAATCCAAGAGTGTTGTCAGAAAAAAATATAGACTTCCTCAGACTGCTTCAATAACGGAAGTATTAATTTTTTGCACAACATACTCAAAAATGAGAAGTGCTGAAATATTAAGACAATCCTGTGTGAAATACTTTCTTTGGGTGACAGAAGCCATCAATAATCATCCATGTACAGGCTATTTTTTCTTCAGCATGCACAAAAAGTCATGTTGTTTCTCTTGCAACAATATGATTTTAATATCTGCCCACTCTAAATCGAGAGCAAGGTACTGCATCCTATTCACTAGATGCTACTTTGCCCAGCCTGCAGGTTCATGGAAGACATAAACCAGTCTCCCTTCATCTACACTATTTTTTGAGCAAACATCCACTATATTCTGAGTACCGACATCCATGCAGCACTCGGTGGTCACTGTGCACCACCTGTCCCCAAATCCCTTCTGTGATCAGGACAGGGCAGGACAGCATCCCCTTACCTGCCTGCTTCCACAGCACCAGGGGAAGAGCACACCCTTCCTTTCCCACAACAGCACTTGTTCTGCCTCACCACCACGTGCAACTTTGCTCCTCTGTCGTGCTGTTTGCGCGTGTTGAAATCAACAGACCAAAACACAGCCCAGTATCTACTGCAGCAGGGTACCAAAGACACTAGAAATTATTCAGGGTATTGGAGAAGCTGTAGGAAGTTCTTGGAGGAAACACAACCTGCATTTTCAACTTCAGAACTTCATCTAAAATAATTGCTTTTCAGGGAGTGAAATTCCCCAAGTGCTCTGGGCTGCTGCTCTGCTCCCTTGCTCGTGCTGTGCTCCTCCAAAAGAGCTGGTGACGTTAAACTGCAGTGCAGGACTGGTAGCCACTGGTAAGACCGAACTGCAGGGCCCTGCACTGCAGGCTGCGACGCCAGAGGTGAGCACAGGTCCTGATGTAACTCACCACTCTAAATTTGATAGCATGACCGACCTGACTAAACCTATTTGTTCTTCATCCTGTACATAGCAAAAAAAAGCACACACACATCTCACATATCTGTTCTTGCTGCAATTTCCTGTTTATTACTTAGTGGACAATTGTTATCAAAACAAAAGCCTTGCAGTAGATTTAAAAAATACAAATACAGTAAAGAAATTTTCACAGTAACCTGTAAACAGCATAATGTGTTGATTACTAGCAAACAGTAACAACACTTTTTGAAGAAATCAAATTATATGGTCAAGCCTCCTGTTTGCTTACGCCCATTTTTGCCTCCACCTTTTCTTGCCCATATGGTTTCACAGATGGACATGGGTCAAAATTGCCAGTCATTTGCTATTGCTCAAGCTCTCTACACCTCAGGAATTGATGACAGCTCCAGAATCCGCTCCAGAACCCACGATCAAGCAATCTCCAGGGTCCTCTAAGAGATAAGCTAAAACTACCACCTGGTCATAAGCCTGTACAGCCACATAAACATCCTGCAGACACCAAAACTCATTTGTTTGCCTCTGAAAGAGACATTTCCTGCATTCTGGGCCTTAAATTCCATCCATTGTTCACATTTCTTGATTCCACCTATTGCTGTTCTGCCTTTGCCTGTCCCTTCAACACTTCTCTTTCGTATCTCTGCAACAAGATGCTTCCTTATGGCCTGCTTCCCTGGCCTCTGCTGCAGTGATGTTACTGTGCCTAGGCCATTTTTAATGAATTTTCTCTCTTCCCGCCGCCACCTAGAGATTCCTCCTTTAAAATCATTCAATAGCTCAAAATGAAGCCTCCCTGTGACCAGGGGACTGATGCTTAATTTAACTATACTGAGTTCCCCAACTATACTCAAGTAGGGCAAACTAATTGCAGAAATTTTGGCAGAGCCTTTAAATATTAGAACCAAACTAAACACTTATTCCTCAGATTTCTTCCCTGTGCCACAGTGCAGTAAAGTACAAGCAAACTAATTTAGATGAAACATAATAAAATCATAAGAGACTCATGATCCTAGAATCATTATATTACTGTCAATTCTATAGCTCATAAAGCACTTCACATATGTGCGTATAACAGCTAGCTTTGCTGGAAGTGTCATCCTGAAGTATAAGAAAGAGGAAGGAGAGTGCTCTGTGCTATGCTCTTTCTAGTCACTCTACATCACTTCATCTGGGGTCTTCCCTATTGCTACCTGCCAGGAAATCCTTCACCTTGCATATACTATCATTCTTAGATACCCTCCCCACATATGCATAATAAATAAATGAATAAAGCCCAAAGCCAGTGAACCTCATAGGCAGCACCAAAGATGCCAAATATCTCTTTTCTCAAGCTTCACTCCTGAGCAGCTCACCAGATACTTGGAGGGTGAATTAATCACAGAAATGTCTTGCAGAAAAGATTACCGGAGTAGGCTGCTCTGGTGACATGTTCCTCTGAAATATACCATACGTCTACCACAAATAATCCAAAGCCTCCTTTCCTCCTTCTTCTCTGCAAAAGGGCCATGGGAGTTGGTTCACAGCAGTAGATTCAATGCTTTGCATAGGAGATATGGTTGGCCCCAACTGCACAGTGAAACTTCCTGGTACCTGTTATATACTGTTACAGCCCTGCCACTACAGATGTTACAGCTAGGAAGATTATGATTACAGAAGCTGAAGTCTTGTAATATTCCCTCACTTAGATACCCTTAGGTTTCTCCTAAGGAAGTGCAAAGTCAAACAAGCTTTACCTTCTCATAGCAGGAACCAAAATGAAACGTGGAGTTAGGAGAACTCTTTTGGCAGCAGTAGACAGTACAAAGCCTCTGGGGTTTTAGGTTACACTGCACCCATGACACAGAGCCTTGAAGCAGAGCACTCGAAATAAACAACAAGTCCACAGAACAGAGAGCAGCTTTCTTCCCAGAAAGCAATCTAGAGGCTTTTGGTGCAGATGGCAGTATCTGTACAGGCAAGGATAGGAAACTCACACCTGCCAGTATACACATGCCATCTCACTTGCTAAAACCGCTGGGTACAGAGTAAAATATGTCCTCTCAAACAGTAAGAAACTCTACAGGAACAGGATTTCCACTGTGATGACCACTTCGAAGCTATGGCGTTTAAGTCACTTCAGTTATCTGTTCTCACCTCTCCTTTCTGAAAAGCTTTCCGGGTCAGACATGCTACAGTTTTCATTTTGTGCAGGCGTGAAAGTTAATCATTCCAGGGAAATGGGACAGCCCTATCTGAGAGGCATCAACGAGAAAATGGAGAGTCAGAATCTGATTGCCAAGTCCCTGAGTGACTGCAACTCCCACCTATGATAGCAGCAGAAACAGCAGGTGTCCTGATAACGATGTGTGATTAGTCACTACCAGATATAAACCAGTTCAGTGCAATTTCACACGGAAAGTTCTTGCCTGAAAGGTCTGAAGGTCCTCAAGATCTTTGTCATCTTCAGTGGTGAATCACCATTATGAAAAATTGATTCCTGCCCACCAGTTGAGTGGGATGACTTAACGGCTGCAAAGTCTTATCACAACCAAATTTTGCAACACTTTGGCTGCAGGGGCATGATAGATCAGATATACTGACTGAAGAGGTGGCTGGCTCAAAAGGTACAATACAACGCATAAATCAAAGCATTATGAATTGGAGTACCCAGTACACTACCTACAGCAATCCTCCACGTCAGGATGACTCTGTGAGCGGGAGAATGAATGAGGCTAAGTTCGTTCCAGCCTATCTCTTACATCTCCTACAGCTTCCTCTCTGCTCACTGCAATAATCTGGTTCTCAGCCATGTATCACAGAAAACTGTCAATGGCCCTAAAATGACAGTGCTGTGGATAGACATGTGGATTCATGTGCTGACCAGCTACCTGACTGCTGCCAAACAGGCTGGATTCTGCATGATTTTCCTTCAGTAGGAAAGTCATTTAATTTCTCTCATCAGTGGCACATCTCCATAAATCCTACAAGAAGCTACATCACTGAGACCTTCAAATTTAAAGTGATCCATATTCAAAATTTACAGCAGCTGGTACTATTTACTTAAAAGATACTTATGTCCTACCTGCCTTTTCCTTTTCAGAGGCAACACCACCTACAGAAACACTCTTTGCTCTTACCTCTTGTGCTAGCGTTCCCTGAGCTACATTAGTTATATGAATCACCTCAGTTATACAACTGAATTCTATTGTACTGTGAAGATAGAGCATTTTCACTTAGTAAAACTTTGCAAACATACAGCATGTTGTAAAAATATCTTTTATTTCCAGATACCAAATATTTGCTTTTTTTCCACCATACCCATGATCTTAGCTCTCAAACTTATGGCCTCCTTCATGAACGTTTGCTTTCAAGCTTTTCCCCTCTATTTTGCATGTCAGCTAGAGGCTGACACTACACCCTCAAGTATTTCTTGCAAAAATCAAACATACAACACTACAGAAAGATATGCCTATTAGATTACAAATACTAATTTACCTTCTGCAAGCGAATCTTCCCATAGGCAAATTTGGGTGTTGTTGGAGGGATAAGGCCTTCTGGTAACTGCTTATACTAGAAAGGGAAGAAAGGAGAGAAAAAAAAAAACATAAAAACACATGAAACAAATACAAACATACTTGCGAATTCTCACTTTCCGCTTCACAACTTACAAAAGTTGAACTTTGGCTAAAAGTAGATAGCCACACAATGTTAATGAATTACACCTGTGCCCAGGCTCAGAAGCAGAGTGTAAGAAAGAAATCTGCTTAGCTCACACACGGTAAATGTAAATTTTAATAGATGCTTAACCTGAGATAGCTGTGACACAGGCAGCGGGCAAACAGGCTGCCGAGTCCTTGGGGCCCTCCTGTGGCTGCAGTTTGCATTGCTGTCTGCATTACTGCAGCCTCCGGCGCCAGCCCTCGGCCACCGGGAGCTTCAGCTCAACCTTGCCAAGGGCAGGACTTCCATTTGACCCTCCTACCCTGCCTCGGCCGTGCTTCCATATGGGAATCATTAGCTTCTCGTGCCTTCCTTCCCGGCCCTTCCCAAGGGTTACGGCTTGCTGCCTCCCCACAAAACCTGCTAATCCCTTGCTGCTGCCTAGGCTGGCTTCTTCTGGAAGCAGCTGGGATAGCCTCCCGGTGAGGGAGAATTACTCAGTTGTCCATCAGCTCTCGGACACTGTTAAGGTGAGTTTACATAGGGTGACCCTCGCTGAGCTCCAAGCCCCTCATTCCCGAGCCTCCCACCTCCTTAGCTTCTTGCCACACCAAACCCTCTCCTCTTTTCTCCCATTGCTGGTCCCCAGCTTTCAGTTCAGACTTCCCGCACACACCCTGTCTATGCACTATAGTGCAAAAGGTTTTGCAGGCAAGAAACCTGTGACCGAGCAGTCAAAGGCTACTTTCAGATATATGTGCACGAGCGATCCAACCTGGTTATCTTAATCTGCACATTTGGTCACTTCAAATGATAAATTTGGTAATCCTTAGGCCTTTTTTTTTTTTTTCTTTTTTAAAAAATTAAATTTGGAGAGGTGCTGAAGGGCAATTTCTCTTGGGGGTTTTGTTGGACTTTTATCTGGCATAAAACTCATATTCAAAAGTTGCCTCTGCACCAAGAGAATTTTGGGATTTTTTTGGTTTGTTTGGTCTTTATTTTATTTTTTTGAACAGATCAGAGTAGTATAATTCCCACCGCTTCTCTGTCAACTCTCAACCACAGAGCAAGGAAAAACCTGATTCATATTTCTGGGTAACAATTTCACTTGTATTTCTATTTTTGAAAATACTCAAATTTTGAAGAAGGTTTTAAAGAAAAAAAAAAGAAAAACTATATTCACCCAGTAGAAGAAACAAAAAGGAGAGTTTCAGCCCTCAGAGTAGAAAGCAGAAAATGCTGTGAGCAACTGAAAGAAGCTTTAGCCTGAAACTCTCCTTTATTATATTTATTAACTCAAAAAAAGGAGAAAGCAAGATTATAACACATTAACATTGTAGTAAAGCTAATATATTGAAAATAGTCATTAGCTACAGGCCAAATTAACTTTCTTACAGCTCCAACTGCATTTGAGTAGATAGATTATTATGGGTTTAGAACCCACAGCAGAGATGAGAAATCTTCACTGAGATCCCATGGATATGGAAGGTAAGAGATAAGCAAACCACACCATAAGGGCTGTACCATGGCCCAACACACCTTAACTCATGCTGAACTCTTCAGATCTTATCAAGGCTCTGCCAACTGCACCTGAGCACTATTTAAAGTTCAGATAGGAATCTGGCCTTGAAAAAAACAACTCGAAAACAGGAAGTTTGGGAATTCCTTTGCTTTGAGAAGCGCTGCACCAAAATCATCCCATCCTACCACGCTTTATTAGACAGGTGAGAAGATAAAAGGCATACTTAATTCTAGAAACTGCATAATAAATTTCTGAGACACCAACTCTCATCAAAAAAAGTGTCTTCTAGTGAAGAGCAACATTTCTGGCATGCAACAGGATAGAGGGTACAGGCGTGAATCTTTGGTTTTCCAGGAAATTTGTCCTTAAACCCAGTCTGAATGCCCCGAAATGTAAGCTTTTCAAAATCCTCACACAGATTTTGTATTTCAATCCAGTTTGTAGAGGGGCTACTCACATCAATGCTTAAAAAAAAAAAAAAAAAAAAAACGAAGCAGCACCAATAGCCAAAGGTGACATGCACAGAGGCTCCAGAGATCCAGAATGATAACATGGAGCTTAGCAGACAGGCTGTCAAATCTCTTAAGCTGCAGCACATGTGACGCTGAAGTGACCAGCCTGAACTGACTCGGTGGCTTCTCAGTGCTGGAAGGGGAAGCCCTCAGCATTTGCCCTCTCTTCCTTCTCACACGCAAACCCCTCCTGCCCTCCCTCCGCTCCCCTCTTGCCAGCTCTGACTCTGGTTAGATGGAAGGAGTCAACATGGGAGAAAACAAATCCAGGAAAAGAAAACAAACAAAACAACAACAACAAAACAGAAACAAACAAAAGTCAGAGTTGAATCCTCTCAGGGTGCCAGACCCACTCCTCTTTTGAATGGGAGGGATGGAACCATCTACACAGTAGAAGGGATAATTAGGGAGATGCAAGATCTTGCCCTTTTCATAATAACAAGCAGCTGATCGGCCTAATCACCTTGTTCACTTCCATTTTCTGCAGAGGACAAAAATCCATGGAAGTAACTCGCACCAACATCAAAGCAAGACATATTTAAGCAAGCTAGCAGGGATGTTCCAGAAAGGCATCCCAAACATGTCCTCAGGATACTCACCATGCCAATGACTTCCCGCAAGCCAAAGTATTTCTCTGTGAGATCCCCTGCTTCGCTCAGTGGAGCATCGTAGTCGTAACTAGTGGGCTGTGGCATATAGGGCATGTTAGCACCTATGGGGGGTAGGAGGGTGGGGAGAAGGAATAGAAAATGTAAAGGAGTTGTTTCTTCCAAAGGGGGCAATTTTCAGATCTCTTTCCAATCACTGCCAGATTTTCAGGCTCTAGGATTTGGGATTAGGCACAGAGAATCTGTTTCCTATAGAGAACATAGTCCTTCTAAGATCTCGCTGCGCTATTATACAGTCTTCACAAAAAATCTGAAGAGAATCAGATTTACCCACGTTTCCAGTGTTTTACCGAACTGGGTGAAGCAAAGGCCATACTTATTCCCCACCCTTTGCAAAAGCAAATACCATGCGGGTTTAGAACAGCTAGTGCCGTTGTCTTTTGCCATTTGAAATCATGCAAGGCTCATTCTTTTACAGGGACTAGCACATTACTGCCTAATTCATAAGCAGTTCCACTATATTACTAGAATCACTTATTTCATTTCTTACCATTCCAATAGCCAAAGTTAGTCCCACCTATAAACATGTACCTGGAAACAAAACAAAACACAATGCGCTTCAGTCAGTTTGAAGTACCAACAAAATACTCCTCCACACCCCCAAAAAGCACAACCTCTACTGAGCACACACTTACAGGTTAACGTTAGCACCACGTGCCAGGATTTCATTAAGGGTTTTAGCTATTGTTTGTGTGGGCACAACAGAATGACGGTGCCCCCAGTGATCCAGCCATCCAGTATAGAACTCAGAATTAACCTGAAAGAAGGAAGGGCAAAAGAGGAAGGGAAAATATGAAGAGGGAACAAGAATGCAATGTGATTTAGGTTACTAACTGTAAGAGGAAAGGGAAAAAGGCATCTTGACTCATATAAGCCATTTTTAAACTGCTGTAAATACAGCAAGGTATATATGAAATTCAGTCTTTTCCAGCAGATGACAGTCAAAGAGATTAAAGAATTGGTTCAGTAATTTTACATGGACATTTTGAAAATGATTGCGTAAGTGCCAAAATGAACAGATTTCTTTGGAACTTGCCAACCTGGATATGTTTCGCATACATGGCATTAAAATAAATAATAATACCAATATATTATATATGCAGAATGACATGTGTGAATTAGCTGTAGTGAAAAATAAATCATTCAAACATTCTTAAGTCGTGTTCTAAATAATTTCGTAGCACAGAGACAGCAAGGGACCCTCTCCCTTTGTCAAAATGGCTTCCAACGATCTCACATCCCATTACCACTTATGCAGAAACTCTGGGGTAGCTAAAAAACAGGAAGCAACTTCTAACCTGCCCTTTTAATTTTGGCTTTTAACTTCCACCCACACATGTACCTCACTAACTCATCTAATCATACTCACTGTTTCCGCTGCTTTGTAAACATTTCTCTTAGCTAGGAAAAATACTGAAACAAAAATCAATTTCTTCTGAGACTAAATTAATATTTGCAGCACAGCAGTAAGCATGGCATAGAAAAAAAAAAAAAAACACATGCAGAAGCTCCTTGATTCAGCTTCTCTGACTGATTTGGAAGTGATGTCCCATGAACCTGTCCCTAAGGAAGGGTTCAGCACATTGCTGCCAAACTGTCTATTATTAACCACTGTAAGCTTAGGAGTGATACAAGAAATTTAAGCAAAAAGACATACCAAAGGGCCTGAAGGTTCACTGGCTCTTTGAGTTAAGAATGCTGCTGTGACATTGACACCTATAAACAAACAAAAGTGTAACTGAGTTGTAACATCTGTGGCTTTTCCCTGTCCTTCCCTTTGCTGAAACGTGTCTATGTCCATTCCAAGACCTAGCAAAAATCCACCTGAGAATGACATCCTCGCTCTGTAAAGTCTGAGACGTGTTAGGATTACTACAAACCTTGAGAAGCACCGGCCTGCAGTTCTGCTACCAAAACTATAGGAAGGAACAGATGCCAGACAACCTGCAAATAAGTTTCACTTTTGATCCCTCGAGGTGGCTTAAGCCTTAGGGACTGTAAATAATAACAACTACTCAAGAAATGATATACATAAAGGATTTTACAGTTTGAATCTACCCAAAAAATATAATAAGCATTCATCTTTGACTGTATAGAGAATGTTACAGAACAGTGACCACAAGCAAAAAATAAAAAATATGAAAACACAACTAGCTTGGAGTATGTTTCTTGTGCCTTAAGTTTATTTTGCCAGGCCTATGCAGCAAAAACATGCACAGCATTAATCCTCCTCTTTTATCCAATATGCTTAGTCATTCTTCAGGCCTATATTTCTACAAATTGCAGTGGCGTACACATTTCCAATGATGGTTTTCAGCATCATTTTTCTGTCTAGTAACTACCAGCTTAAAGAAATAAATTAGGAGGGCTGGATTCTGAAACAGGCATAGGCCATTAAAAAAATAACAACAACAACCAACAGGAAATGATTATTTCTCTGTAATTGGGTACTTTGGGGTAATTCTTTTATGTTTAATAATGTGTCAAATAGTCATTTATGTCTATTTAAGTGGTCAAGGAGACCATTTTTCCAGCCACCGACACAATTTATTTTTACGATTTATTATTTTTAAAAAAGCAAACAGTTATCTCCAACCTGGGGCGAAGTCCACCGTTGCATAGAGACCCTGAAGAGCTCCACATCTCAAATGCATCTTGCTTGCACCGTCAGTTGTGAACAGCACCACCTCATCTCCAAGATACTGTCGGAAGAGCTTCTGAAGGAAACGCAGGTAGTCGTAGTCGCAAGCAAAGTAGCTTCCATATTCATTCTCTACCTACACGGTAAAAATAATTCATGTAAGCAGCAGCTGGTTTGGATCTGCCTCTAAGATTGAAAATGGGTAGCCTAAATCTAGGCTTCCTCTTCCTTTGTGACAACCATGAAAAAGTCAATTTAACTTCAGACTGAACAGCAGCAGAAAGTACTTCCAGGCCCTCATGCCTCTCATCTGTAACCTACAGTAGAGCTGTCACAGTCCGGAGATAAGCAATTCTCCTACAAAATCCTTTCAACTTCACATAAAAGTCTCTACCCTTTTCTAATGTTACTGCTACCCCAGTAACAATAATGGAAACATGGTCTCTATTTAAAATAAAGAACTACGGCCCAGCTCCTAGCAAACCAGTAAAAAAATACAGACCAGGTTGCACCAAGATCAAAATTGTTATGGAGTTGGCCTTCCAGAACAGATATACCTATGAGGAAATAAGGGTCAGTGTGGGGCTCACATGAACAGCAAAGTCCTGCAATACACTTAAGCGACTGGATAACCCACTACTAGAGATGTCTACTTGGTTTCCCCCTTTTCCAAGGGGTTAAGCATTTCTCAAGGCAACTTCTGGCAAATCTGTTCCAAATAACCTGTTTTTGCCAAGAAATATTTTAGTCCAATGCTTTTAATGAGTACAATTAATGCATTGCTCATGAAAAGTGATCTTTGCTGATCACTGTTTTCCATCCTGGAAGGCAGGGAATTGCAATTAGCATGAAGCTTTGGTTATTGTCAAATGTTAAATATGAAAAAGAAATAATCACCACTCTAGAAGGAGTTCAAGAAAGAAAATACCCACTGTACATGCTCAGTGTCATATCCTGAAATATCTAAGAATTTGCACAAGTTTATTTAATTGCTTTCTACATTAGTAGGAAACAACTAGTACAGAGCAGACAAGTGCACTCTAAATTCTGGAGGCAGCAGACAGCTCTCTTGGATGAGGGCTCTCATCAGAATCCTTTAGTTACCAGAAACTGCTAAGGAGTGGCTGTGTGCATTACCACCAAATGCAAGAAGTGTTTCTGCAAGATCAATATAAGCATTCATGCTTCTTGGGATCATTGGATTTTCAAAAAGTTACCTGCACCATGATGATTGGACCTCCTTTTTGATAAAGGTGACGTCTCATCTTTGGCAAAAGGACACTCATCCATTTTGCTACAGCTGACAGGTAATCTGTGATACACAAAGTGAAACAACAGCTCACAACTTCTGTTTTGTACTTCTGATTTTTGTTTTAAATTATATATGTGTAGGGTGTTTTTTTAACTATACAAAATATATAAGAACAGCATTTAATGAACTGACACGCTCTTACGCTTGCTCATAATTTTCATCTTTCAGTAAATGGGTGGAGTCATTAAAAAAAAATTCTCAAAAACTGCTGAACTTTGAAAATGACCAGAAATCTCAGACAAGTTGTCCTAATGCATTTCAATGGAAAAACATACTTCTGTGTTGCTGTCTGCACTTTTTAAATAATGATAACTTATTGGATAATTTATCCAATGACCAGCAGAACCAAAGACAAATACTATATGAATTCACATCTTTGTTCCCTAACCCCCTCTCCAATAATAACATTAATCTTCTGTCTCATTTCACCTGTCCATGCCATATCCATGACCAAGTAACACTACAGTGCTGTAACTAGTTCTGGAATTACATGCGCAATGACAAGCTAAGAAAGACTCCTACAATGAGTGGCCACCTGGCTGTTGCCAAACAGAAAATCTCAGAGCTGAAAATACTTTCCTTTTTCTAGGTGATACCAATAACTTGTCTCTCTTGGCACCAATTTTCATGAAACTTGTCATTACCTTTCAAACTTATGCTAAGTTTGAAATCTGGTTGAAATTTACAACTTAAATCATTTCTTTAGAAAAATGAATCGCTAAAAAGATCCACTAGCTCTAGGAATAACATCCACAACAGTCTGAAGGACTCAGTTCTACAATTCTCTAATCACAGAAATTGCATCATTTGCTGCTCTGCTTGGTTGTTTCCACATACTTCTTCAGTGCATGTATCTTAAGAACATTGATGTTTTTACTCATGAAATAACTTAACTGAGATATGAACTACCTGAACCTTATGTCACACATCAAGTCCTCCTGCTCTTAAAACAAGCCATTACTAGCCCTTAAGGTTGATGCCCTTACCTAAATCAGAAGACCTGAGAACAATAGATTCCTTTTCCAGCAGCCACGCAGGCAAACCACCCTGGGAAAAGAAAGGAAAATACTTCAGTTTAGCCAGTTACTAACATATTGAGACTGAATTTAAAACAAACAAACAAAAGAGGTGCAACAGCAAAAAATAAGGCAAGTAGTAATTCCCAATGAAAAACAAGCAAGCAAACACAGAGTAAGCTTGTGCTTTAAAATGTCACTGGAGATGCTCAACAAGGAGTCTTTTCCAAGAAAACACCAAGCATATTTTCCTATTCTAGGAAGAAAAGAGCTGCATTAGATTGAGAAATGAGAGAGCTTTCAGAGAGCTGTACCATGTCCCATTCTGCACAGATGTAAGGTCCCGCTCTCAGGATCACCAACAAGCCAGTTTCATGAGCAAGCTGCAGGAAATACTCTAGATCTCTGTCACCGGAGAAATCATAAGCTCCCGGTTGTGGTTCATGATAGTTCCATGGCACATACCTATAAAGAGAGAAAATCACCTTTCATTAGGAAATTTAGACTCAGCCAGAACTTCAAATAACAAGTATTTGCACTACACTCCCAAGGATATGTAAACATGAACTTGCATTCAGATTAGTAAAATACAAGAATAATTCTGGAGGCTTTCATCTGTGACTTACTTCCCATGACAAAAGAGTGTTAAAAATCAGTTCTAAAATAAGGGCAAGTACTTCAGGTTATGTGTGTGGGAATCCTTATCAATCAAGAAACAAGTTCTGGTCTCGTCATTTTAAAATAATGATGGCTTTAAAGGTACCAATGGGGAGTTTGTGAAGAGATGAACACTGAAAACCACCCATGCAAGATAAGCTCAAGAACTAGCTTCCCAGAAACAGCAAATGCCCTCCGAGAACAGACCGCCCAAACTTGCACAGGGTGCACCACCTGGGCTGGCAAGTCCCTGTTGCAGCCACCACAAAGATGCTAAAAATATCTAAGCCTCAGAAGATTTCACATCCAGGTCCTGAAAATCCTCCGTGACCAGAAGCAAAACAGGTTCTGAAAAAAAAATCTCATAGGAAGCATGGTTGTGGTATGCTAAGGTATCTAGAAGCCTGGACAAATTAGAGCCTCATTTCAACCAAGTAATGGAAATGTCAAGCCAGCAAAACTAATTGAGAAAGCACCCTCTTTTTTCCAGGGCTTTGCAAACCACAACCTGACCACAGAATATCTCATAGATTATATAAATTACACTTGACTGCAAGATAAGAAGCACATATAAGAAATTCTACATACTGTGTTACAGCTTACACCCTTGTACAACAAGCATGAGAGTTTGGGCTTGGGAGAGTATTAGGTAGGATGTTAAAATTCCAGATTGGCAGAGCCTGAGCAAGGATTCAAGATAAAAGGAGAACTTATTTCCTATGCATTTACTTTTTTTTTTTTTTTTTTTTTTTTTTTTTTTTNTTTTTTTTTTTTTTTTTTTCAAATAATGCTGATGCTCTAAGAGGACTGCTGCCACCGTTTGAGACTATAAATTCTGCACTAATTTGTAAAGCAAAACTGTGGTTAATGAACCAAAGAGCCTCTCAGATAAAACTTTTTGTTTTTACATTCAAGAGTTAGTTTTGTAAAAACTACTCGAGGTGGGGTAGGGAGTATAAAAAAGTGTTTTCAATATGCAAGAAAAACAGGAACCTTTACATGAGCACACTATTGAAATGGTCACGCTCAGAAATACACGTGCACGAACATCCAGTGCAAGAATGATAATCCTTCAGCAACTCTAATGATATATTAATATTATTTCCTCCCAAATGCCCAAACTATAAACCTCTGTTTGAAAAGATTATGTTTAGAATTTCAATAGCAAGGTGGAATTTAAACAATGCGTTCAGAAATTAAAATGCGAATTTTCCCTTTATCAGCCTCCTCTAAGTGTTCTATAAACAGTGCCTTTATTGAAGTTCTTTGGAAACAAAGTAATTGTGAACTTGATGATGTTAAGAAACACACAGAAGTACATTCAACATTTATTTAGTTTTCTAAGCTACTTTGCCCACATGTCACTTGGCAGAGCAAGCTGATGGCCAATACTTAAGATCATAGTAGACAAACATTTAGAACAGAATAAATGACCAACTACCTCAAAGAAACCAGTACCAAAGAGTACCATGAAGCATTAAAAAAAAAATGCATCTGCTACTCCCAAACTTGAAACAGCCCATGTACAAAGAGGAATATGAAGATTATTATTTTTATTATAATTAGCACATCACCATAGAAATGGTTTTCAGTTTCTAAATTAAGTCACTTCTTACTGAGACAATAGATTGAGGAAATAGCTGTGGAAACAGTATCATCCAACTTTTGACACATTAAACCTGTTTTGTGGTTGCTTTTCCCGTTCCTTCTGCCATTGTGCAGGTGATCACTGTAATCTTATTTTGCTCTAAGCCATAATATCTATGTTATTTTCAAAATTGTTACCTAGGCTTTTATACCTATATATATATATATATACACACACACACACACATATATATACATGTGATTGAAGACAGTTTTAAAAAATAAAAATAAGATATTCTAGAGAACTACATGCCAAACAGCTGAACTCCAAATCTAAGAAAGACGGTAGAAAAGCTACAGGACAATTAATGTGTAAAAACATATATGAGGTGAAAAACCTCAGTGACGGGAAAAATAAAACAACAATTGGTGTTTGTCAGGAAGATACAGACCTAACTCCACTCTTTCACAGAAAAAACAGCCTAAAAAATTAGGGCAAAGTAAGTCTCTCAACTTAACAATGCTTTGAGTATTCTCCTGTGCGGCATTCCTACAAGCAAACACGAAAAATAAAGGCTAGTTGGTATAACCAAAACATAGAACAAAAATTAATCACAGAGTAACAAAACACAATCTGCTAGGAAAGCAATGGGATATTTCAAGACGCAATCAAGAGGCTACATCAGGTCTAACTATACTCCAAGTTTTCACTGATGTTTTTACACAACATATTTAGCAAATGGGGAGTAGTTGCGAGTCCATTGAAGAACACAGCTGGGATTCTAAATGCTCTAATATCAGCTGACATCAAATCAATATTTAGCACTTTGCATTGTCTCTTGCAAAAGAAAAAGCAAAGGCAAAAATACGAAATGAGAAATGAGTTGTGTGGTAGTGGTATTAATAGAAAAAAAAAAAAAAAGAATCTGCAGGTTCTACTGAAAAAGCACCATCTGATTATGAATTACCAATCTGACACTGCAGGAAGAGACAAATCTCTTTCCAGAATGAATTAACAGGCGCATTCATGTAGGAACTCCTCCCCTACATCTTTTTGAGCTAAACAAAGGTGACTAGGGATGAACATCATACTACTGTCCCTCACCTGACAGACTGCTACAGGGTGACAGCAATATCTTAAGCTGCTTTCTCCTTATGTTACAGCAAGTACTTACTCCTGATAAGTAAAGCACAGGTTATTATAAGAAAAACATTCAGACTTTAAAGTGTGTTGTTTTCTCTAGTCCTGTAAATATTTAGCCCCATCTAGTGGTTGTTTACCTCTTCCATAAGGAAAAAAAAATGACTTTCAGTCTTGCACAGGTTTTTTACATAGTATTTATTTGTACTTGAGAGACACAGCTGAGAAACTGAAAACAAGGACAATTGCAGCTGCGTGACCAGATGTCTCTGCCACCTGAAGAGGCAGGGAAGAGAGTTCCTAGGTATCCTCCACCTATCGAGACACCACACCAAGTACAGCATCAAATTTCAATCTATTAGAAAGATTAGCTCTTTGTATTTTAAACTTTAACATAGGTTTGGGTTCCTTGACATATGTTTTCTCATATTCTGTTATTAAGATGTTTTCAAGTAGAGACTGCTACAGATACAGGCTGATTTCTCCCGTTCGGGAGTCCTACATCAGCTACTGACTCAATCCTCAGATGAATGTTGGAGGCATAGGAAGTGTTTTGGGAATGAGACTGCAGAAAGAAAGAAAGAAGAAGAGCAGGTCTGATTAGCCCTGACAAAGCAGAATCCATTAGGACAACCCTGTAATAAAAGGATCCTGTTTCCTCTGCCATGGTAAGTCCCACTGAGATCACCCTGAGAAGAACTGGAACAGCTTCCATATATTAAGCTGCAAGGAGGACCTTTCCTGTCTCGTGGGTGCAGCCCCAAGCAGCAAAAAGCAGCAGTCTTCAAAGGTGTCCCCAGCCTTGGTGGTCCCAGAGCAATCGTCTGACAGCAGGTCTGACATGCTGTTGCCCACCCTAGAACAACCTCACACTGTGTGCAGCTCAGTTCCTTGCTATTAATTTTATTGGTGCAGAAAAGACTAAGGAAAAGAGAGGAGAAGACAGAGCAAACAAAGCAAAACAAAAATCAAACAATGATACAGCTCGATTCCAATTTTTCCAAAAAGTAAACAAAATAGAGTTACTTTGGGCAAAATGAAAAATTATTGGCTCTTCTCAATAATCATCAGCAGCAATGCCTTTATACAAAAGGTTTTTAGCATTTAGAGAGATGCTAAAATGGAAAGACACACATACTTGAAGCTTTTAGAAAATGTAAAGCACCGCATTACCTTCTGTTGATAAGATAACTCCTAAATGTGTATCTATCCCAATACTAGAAGAAATCCGAGGAGAAGCAATGGTGGAGGAGAAAACTATACAACTCTAGGCAGCTTTACAGAGAAAAAGAGGTTCAGGAAAAACCTGTTGTCTATCCTCTGTGATCCAGCAACACCTCAGATACTGTGATTTGAGGCTGTAGCCTTAGGGCACCATTTGCAAGCTCTAGCTTTCCTTCTGTGCACAAACACAACTCGCCTCTCTCGAGGCCAGCAGAGACCAATCAATACCAGCAACACAAGGCAACCTCTACTCCTTCCTGCGTAGGACAGTAATGCGGAACAGTGAAGTATAAGAGGCAGCAATAAGCAAAAGAAAGGGTAAAAAAAAGGTAAGCAATTGCATAAGGAGGAAGAGGAGGAACCAATGAATTACAAAGAGAGGAAAAAGAAAGCAACGGAAAAAAAAATGGTTCTTGTAGCAATTTTGCCATTTTGCCATTAAATAACAACTGACAGAGGAGAATGGGGGGCGGGAAAAAAAAAAGCTATTGAATAAGACCAGTGATGCAGCAAATAATAGGCAAATTCGAAGAAACGAAGAGGGAATCACTTGAAAAAGTTGCATATGAACAGAAGGCACTAAAGATGTATGTGAGTGCTATGAGGGTGAGGAAAAGGAATATAAATCAGAGATATTAGTGAAGTAGGAGGCATTACAGAATCATAGGAAAGTAACAGAGAATGTTGGGCTTCGGACGGATTTTCAAGGACACCATGAAGATATAATTTTGAGGTGTGTTTGACATTACTTTTACTTCAGCAAAATTTACTACAACTACAACGGCACCTCTCAGAATTTTTCTTCTGACAGTCTTCAACAAGTGTGTTGCTTAATCCCTTTATTCTCATATAAGGAAAGGGCAAAATGGGCTCACTTGGTTCATCAGAAAACCAAAACAAAATGAGCAAACAAAAAGTCACTACAATGTCACAACACAGAGAAGAACCAGAACAAACAGTCCCAGACTTCAGGATTATCTGTCCACTGCAGCCCCCAGAACCAATGCTGTCTGGCAAGTAATAGCATAAGAAGAGGTTGTTGCAAAAAGAAGCTCTAAGCCCTGTAACAATTTAGGAAAGAAGATACATAGGCCACTTGCAACCATTGCTTGAAAAGACTGTGCCGATTCATCTCTCTACAACTGTTCCTTCTTTGTAAAAGAAACTTTGGCAAAAAAATAGAGCAGGCTGCATTCTTTTATCTGCCCCTCACTGTTGCAAGGACACAAACTGTTAGGAAGGACAAGAAAGATGGACCACATGCCTTTTCCTATATCACCTCCATACAACTAATAGCTGCTTAAACTGTATTAAGAAGTTACTGTACCCTTGCATTGAGTCTGTCTTTTTACCAGAGATTGCAATGCCCATGGCAAAGACAAAGCACAAAATGGACCTGTTTCTCGGCTGCCAAAGTTCACCACCTGACTGATTCAGGTCACATTTATAAACCACAATGTGAAGCAAGGGGTGTTGCCTATCAGTAGAAAGGTAGATCGTTGGCTGTGACATGTCAAGCTGTCTCAGTGTAAGTTGTTAGAGGTCATTTGGTACCTCCCTTCACTTCCGCAGAGCTTTTCCGCCTGCTATTTAATAAATAAATGGCAATGGTAGCATCCCACTTAACTGCTTTGTGTAGGTTTCCCAGGCCTACAAATCATTTTAAAAGTCACTGACTACTTACGTTTGAATGGCATCAAGCCCTGCCATCTTCATCTTCATCAGGCGGTCTTTCCAGTAATAGCGGGGAATCCGCGAGTAGTGAATGCTGCCTGAGATGTAACGGAAAGGGCTCCCATCCTTGACGAAGCAGTTGCAGTCATAATCAATCCCAAAACTCCTCTGAGGTATATTCTGCATGCAAAAAAAAAAATACAAAATATAATATAATTAAGTGGTGTAGCATGGCTCTGCACTCTGGAAGTAGCACACTGAGCCTAATAGACTTTGGTCTAAACACAATACATCTGCAGCTGGGCAGCAAAGACAGGATTCAGTACTGTACCAAAATATGCCACAGGGATTCTCAACTTTTAGTGACTATATAGTAGTATCTTTCTACACCGACACATTATGCAGTTGCTTACACCAGCACAAAAGATGCTGAACTGAAAAGGACAGGTTTCCCGATTTGGTGAAAGCCGGTTCTTGGTACCCAGTGTATCAACTCCCTGAGCTTACGGGAAACACAACCTTATTTCCCACTTAATGTCCCACTGTGGTCTAGACGTGCTTGACAGCCAGATGCTTCCGAGGAACAAATACTCCAAATGCTCCAGGGCACTGCTGGAAAGCTTATTTTCTAGTAAGTAAAGGATTATGCTCTGGGAAATTGCATATGTTTATGAGAATCACTAAAGTTTAGCCACTTTTGGAGATGCAGAAAAAGCGGTAAGGAAAAGAAGATTTAGTAAGACATCTGTCCAGAATATATGTGAATCACCACTAAACAGGATATATCATCTATGAAGATAAGAGTATATTCTAAAGCACAAGGAATACCTGGTACTGCTTTCTATACTTTCCTAGATAAATATGCCTAAAACATTTACAATAGTGAACTTAAAAAAGCAGGAAAATTAGGAATAAGAATCGGCACTTCCTACCCATAAAAATACCTTAACTCCAGAAACATAGAATCACTTCTCAAATAAACCTGTAGTTTTTAATAGGATTCAAACTGCTATGATCAATAGTAGTACTTTTGAATCAAGTAACTTGCTAAAAACAAGGAAATTAACTACTTTTTTTTGCCTAGTCCCATACATTTAAAAAGCATAAAAATCCTTAGCATTTCACGTCTTACATTTCTCTCACGTATTTCCATCAGCCTTATGACAAGAATTAATTTTGTCCTCCACAAACTACAGCAGACTGTTGGCTAAAAATGGCTGCATGTTCTATGACTCTGCAGTTGCATTTTATTATTTTATTAGATTCAATATGGAGCACATGGGAGATAAAGAACTGTTCAGAAAAAAAAAAGAAAAAAGAGCACACATGATCATTCAAGGTTACACTGCTCCAAGGGAAGCAACCGAAAAGCTATTGCAAGGCACTGGCCTGTTTTACACTGGAGAAGAGGGGCCTGGGCTTGCCCCACACTGAGAAGGGAGCTTAGCAATTAGCAAACTGATTCACTAATGAGGGTGGAAAGGAAAGGGAGATGGAAGTCACCACACAGGCCCAGGTGGCCCCACTACACCTGAGGTATCCACCATCTGCGGAACTGCCCATGGATGATGAGTAGTGACCAACAGGCCGCACAGCTGTGAAGAACCTACTCCATGAAGCTACTTTGTCCAGCTCACGGGTAAGCAATTCAGTTACAGCTGTGTGTCCAACTACAGAAAAAGTAAAGAGAAAGGAATGAAAAGAGTGAAATACAGCCAGGAAATATAACCATAAGGCTCCAGGTCCTGAAACTTCTGGCCAATGTCACTACCTCCAGCTGAGAGCAGACTGCTAGTACAACACCATAGCAAAGGAGCCAGTGCTCTGCAAGGCCGTGTCACAGGTCAGAAGAAAAAGAGCATGAAGTACAGGGCAGAGTACAAACCGCACTCCCCAGAGAGCTAGAGAAAGAAGTCGCTGAGTAAACGTGACTATTCCTGCTCTATCAGCAAAAGCAGCAACTGAGTGAGGTGGCACTTCCAAATGTTTGAAGACTACAAGCTGCAAGAAGGAAGACTACAGTGAGTTGCAACTACAGTATAAGCAATGTCTTAATAGACAACCTAAAATCAAGTTGTGGAGTGCATCTTATATGTGCATAACAATGTAAAATACTCTGCCAAAGCCAAACAAGTGTCATATTTTTATGGCACATGTTGACCATATGAAAATAGATGGCAAAAGCCTGCTGTCCTGAAGGCAGTTAAAGAGGAGCTGTGAGACTGAAAAGACTGCCAAGTATCTGCATAGTGGATGCTTTTTAAGCTTCGGTCACACAAACACAGACCTATTCTTAACATCGCTTAACAAAATAGTTCCACAGACATTGAAATAACTCTCCACAAAGATATGCACATATCCTGCGTTCATAAAATTGGGGCCTTACAGAGCTAAGAAATACAAACAACACATCATCAAACACTCTGGGACAAAAGTAACCCAAAAGTGGGAGTTCTTACCCAGGAAATGAGCTTGTTGTAATAATTCCAGCCTGTTAAACCTCAGCTAAATTATCACTGCAAACAGTGCACAGGTATTTACTGGCCTGATAAAAAAAAAAAAAGGGAGTGGGGTGGGGGGGCAGGTAAAGAATGACCAGGAGCCACTGCATCAGCAATCTGTTCCTCTATTCTAGCATTTCTTGACTTTATGTAGTGATTTGAATTTTGTCTTGCAGATGCAACTATGAAAATATTTGGAAATTGAAAAAAAAATAGTCCAAATAAATTTCTACTCTTCCCCTCTCTAGCTCCAGCTCCAAGATTAACCACATCAGAGGCCTGTAAAAGAGGCACTTGCTTCGTTGACAGCAAACAGCTGCTGAGAGGCGCTCGGTGCTGAGTCAGTGGGTTACCTAGCTCCACTTCGAGGACAGACATCTCTGGCAGAGAAGTGAGAATTTCTTCAAACAGTTAAAGGAAGGTATTAGTTATGGAAGTGATCATCACTGAACTGAGTTAGCAGTTAAGGACAATTCTTCTAAGGCTGCAAATATATCTGTAAGTGATCTTGCTTGTACATAAATCTCAGGATACAGAATTATTCACACACTCAGGTTCATCTCATTCACTATAATGAACAGGCCTCTCATGCACAACTCTACCTGTTATTTACAGTGTGTAGTGTAGGGCTCGCAGTGAGATAAAACAAAAGAAAAAGCATTTCTCCTCACAAATTTATGCCTGGATCTGTCAATATTGTATATTTGCGACTGTAACCATATTGCAGGAATGAATTCTCTGCATCTCGCTAGCAGATGAGGTAGTGGATCTACTGGCTTGCTAGACGGATTTAACAGGTACAGCTTACCTGCACACTGCTGTCTCATTCCTGCCTTATCAAACTGGTGCCTAGCTGGAAATTCAGGCCCTGGGTACATACATACAGTGTTGCATCTCACATATTCACATAGAAAAGTGTGGAACTGAGGAATGGCCTTTCTTGCACCAAGTGCTCCTTTTTGCAAACTTAATGCTCTGCATGGTGTCTAATGTATATTTTTCCCAACTTAGAAAACAAACGTTATAGCACAGTTTGTGCTAAAAATGTTCTGTATAAATTCCTACAAATACTGTTATAAAATAAAAGATCATTAGAGGCATCTTTCTTGACAAGTGAATAAAGTTTTATTAAATCCCATTAAATCCCATTTTTAAAGCATTTATTATACAATTAACACATTTTGAAATCCATTCTCCACTGATCATATACTGTAATAAATACAACTTTCTCATGTTATTATTCTGTTCTAATTCTGGCAGCACTTAACATCCCTCCAAAATGAACTGGCCTTGTGGTAGGAAGAAATATATATTGTTTTGGTAAAATTCTCCAGAGCATATACATTTCACACACACACAGACATAGGGAAAAAAAAAAAAAAGAAAAGAAAAAAAGAAAAAAAACCCTTTAAAACTACAAAATAAGCAGCTCGCCACATTCCTTTATCTTCCTTCATACTGAAGACAGTTCTAAATCACACACATCCAAGTCTAACTGGAACAAGTACAGAAGAAGACTTCAAAGACAATTAAGGATTCCTGTCTTAGATTACAGAAAAGGTCAATTTTGTGTTTTTTTCAAAAAAAGATCTTATGTGATATTTTCCTATTTCTACTTTCAAGGAAAAAGCTATGAAATGTTTAGTCTGCTTATCATAGTAATAGCCCCAGATAAAACAAATGAAAAATACATTACTGGACCACTAGCCTAGAGGAAACGCTCTGCACTACTACATGTGCAACACATTCATAGTGGCAGGCACTTTGACAAGAGAATGAGAGGCCACAGGACATCAAGCTTCTCTCAGCTACGTAAGGCCATTTAATGCCAGTGACAGCAAAAAGCCAAAGGATCCCCCACAAAGGCAAGGAGCCCCAAAAAGGCAATGAGCAGTGTTACATACATATGGAAACTGTGGGATACTTAAGTGCATATTGTTGTGAAGCATAAAAACAGTTTACAAAATTACAAGTACTGTGAAACTGAAATGATCTGGTCCAATATGTAAACAGGCTGGCTGCTCAGGTGTTAAGATTTTCAGACTAAAAGCAGGTCAGCTCCCCCCTCTTTTTAACCAATCTTCCAATGCATTCTATTTGTTAGTATGCTGTTACAGTATTTCTCAATATTCCCATGAGGAAAAATGAAAGATGTTCTTAGAGAGCAGCAGGATACAAAAATCATTGAGCAGGTAGAAATTCAGGCTTGGGGTGTCTGAAGACAGCAGATGAGATGAAACTTCATATTTTCCACTTACAGGAAAAATGCACTTTTAGGAAGCCTATAGTCTTCCTCCCCTTTCCCCTCACAGCACAGGCTGAGCAACAGCAGCATCTGGTTCTGGATCACACCAGAAGGCAGGAGGACACTGAGCAGCTTTGGTGCTTCTGCTCTGGGGCTTCTGGATAAGCCCTAGGGCATCAGCCGCTCAGCTCCAGCCAAAGGGAACCAGGGGCAGGAGGCAGCGCAGGAGCCCCTGCGGCTGCAGGATCAGAGGCAGGAACAGGATTCCCAGGCTTACGGTGCCTCCGGCATTTCTTACTGTGCTGCTGAGGTAGAAGGAAAAAGTAGAGCAAACTATTTCATCAGTCTGCACAACACCTACTCACTGACTTGCATGCTGGTTCTCTAAGGAGAGCATAAAGCTTGGAAAGCAAGAAAGTGGTTTTGTTTGTTTGTTTCTTTTTAGTCTATCACATTTCCCAGAATTACATCAATTTATGTTAGACCTTCTAGGAAAAGCAGAGAAATTCACCATTCCTCATTATCCTCTAACACTTCTGTTCTGTTGTCTGCATATCGGAGAACGAGGATGACAATATGCAAAATTACGTTCTGTGAAGTGTGGTTTTCTTAAAGAGGACACCACATACTTGAAATGTAAAAAGCTTAATTAAAAAAAAAATCAAGCATTAGCATGTATTGAATAATTATACTGAATATCATTTGCATTATTTGCATTACCAGTAGTTGCTTCTTACTCTAAGAGAAAAATCACCGAAAAGAGAAATTAAGCACAAACAAAAAATACTAAATGGGGAGAAAAGAGGCTCTGCATTTCACCTTGGCAAACAAAGAGCTCAGCTACTGAATGACAGACAGCATTAGAATTAAGGGTTAATTAAGGGTTTGGATTCATAGCATTTTACTGGGGCAAATGTCAGTGATTAATTAATAGGTACCGAAGGCTTGCAGAAAGACAGTTCCATCCGTTCATACCTGTCTGCACAGGTTTTTGATTGGAAAAAAACAAACCCAAGAACTGTGCAGCACTGCACAGGTACCTGATGCTACTGGCAAAGCCACTCAGACTGGGAGCTTCACTGCATGCTACAGAGAGACAGTGGAAGAGATGATCTAAGGATGCCTGCCTCCGTCAAAAACACACATTCTTTTCCAGTAACACTTTTAGCACAAGGCTTCTAGAGTTCAGATACTCGACAGACACTCTGTAATGCCCTCCGCAAAACATGCAACCTAATTTCAATGCAAGAGCTTCACCTGTCTGATATTTAACAAGGAGAAGCTGCCTACCACATAACAGGGAAACGGCAGAACATGAACTAGCCATAGGATACAGATATCGATAAACATGCACAGCACAGACATTATTTCCATGATATCAGTGTTTATCCTTAAATGCAGAACCTCAAAAAAGTAATGAACTCAAAGAATTAATTTCTTCAGCATTTCAACACGTCCCTGATTTGTTGAACAACCTAATACAGTTAGTGTTTTCTCCTCAAACTTAACCGAAAGTGCTGGATGCATCCACCCTAACACATCTTCCCTGAAAAAGAATTTACTTCTAGAGCAAAGGAGCCAAAATACTGACCAACAAAGATGGCAGAAGTCTGTCAGCTGGGAGACTCCTCACAGAGAACGCAGAATTATTTCTGTGATTTCAGCTCTACTGCCCAGCCTCATGGGTATTCCAAAGTACATCGTCCCTGGGCTGACATAGACAAATGTGCTCTGCCCAACTTTGTACAAGCCAACAAAGAAGGGGTTCAGAAAATAAGCCCCAGCATTTAGCGGGAACATCTGCCCTCCATGAGTATGGCCAGAGAGGATTAAATTTATGTCTGGTCTCTCCTGAAGGGCCCACTTTGCAGCAACTGGCTGATGAGCTAACAACACTATAGCACGCTCACTGCCACAGCCACGGAGAGCTTTCTTTAAATCCATGCCGTGGCCCGAGTAGCGTAACGTGTGTGCCTCAATATCATCAACACCAGCCAGGCAGAACCAGTCGTCGGTGTTCTTAGGTGAAACAATCTTCACATTCTCATTGTGCAGCGGCCTAATGTTAAATGATTTCAACAGTTCAAACCAGTTGCTGACATCTGATGTGTAATATTCGTGGTTTCCTGTGACAAAGTAAGTCCCTAAAGGAGAATTAAGTTCTCCAAGAGGTTCAACAGCAGGCCGCATGATTTGTGCCTCGGAGTCAGTCAGGTCCCCAACAATCACCGTGATATCTGGTTTCAAGGCCTTAACCATTCTCACAATCATGGCAAGCTTGGTCTTCCCAACTGTGGGCCCCAGGTGGATATCCGAGAGCAACACCACTTTCAGGTTATTCATCGTTGACGGCAGCTTGTGAATTGGAACCTCCACTGAAGTCACAGCCGGAGGCTGGGAAGCATTTAACAGCCCAACAATGGTCAGCACAACAGTCAGCATGACTGATAAAATTGGCTTCATTGCTGTTCTGCTATTCTTATTGCCACTGCCTGTGTTACTGCCTCTCCCAGCCAAGAACTTATAAGCCTGCTCTACAGAGCCTAGAGTGAAGAGAAAGAAGATAAGAAGGATATAGGCCCCTAGGCAGGTGTAGGCAGCTAAAGAAAAGAAATAGGGCTCTTCTGCAACAAGAAACAGCACCGTAAAGAAGCTCGAATGTGCCAAAGCTAGAAACATAAATACAGCTATTTTCCATATCATGAAACACAAGGAGGTAGCAGCTGAAGACCTGGAGAACATGGTGACTGTGCTTCTCCATACATGACGAGATCCTATCAACATGAGCATGTTGGCAAACAGTACCATCTGCAACCTCAGAAGCCGACGGCGTGTCTTGAGCTCCAGTTGTTCTGCTAGGTAGCTCCGCGATAGCATTGTGGAGAAGAAAACCACACCTGCAGCCACTGCAGCCTTCGCTTCAAAGGGCAGTTGCTTGAAGGAGATCATCTTTGCTTCCCTCTGTTCTGCAGGAGTCTCCAGCAGGCAATAATGTGGTTATGAAGGGATGCCTTGGGTCAACAAAGCCTGCAACCAGGAACCAGTATCAGCCTTTTTTTTTTTTAAATATTACATATATCCCCTTTCCCAGACTACATCAAGGGTATCACAGTGCACAATCCACCCAGAGACTGGATCATGCAGAATCACTATCATAAAGACAGGGAGGAGATGGTACCAATGCAGAGTAAATCACATACCTGAAAACACTGAATTCTGACAGACGGGTTCTAAGCTTTCTGACTGCATCCCTCAAGAACCCTCCTACCATTTTTTTTTTTAATGATAGTGCCTCCTTAATGTTTCCTTAAAAGAGTAGGCAGTAGATCACAAGAATGACACAGCAGTATCTGGAAATAATCACTAGAGCATTCCAAAGTCCTGGTCATGTTCTGTGACTAAGTTGCCTCTCCTGCTAACCCAGTGCATGTGCTTCCTGTTCCTCTTATCAAGCAGCTGGCTCAATCTCAAAAGCAGTTATCAATGTATGTTGCCCTTACTGAACACAAGGGCTTTTACTAACACGTACTACAGCAGCAGTAAAATCCCTACTGGAGTGACTACCAAATGCAACTGTAGCCCTAGAAATTGCAGATATTAGGAGACATCCTTGTCTTCACTTCTGAGTTTTAAGAACTACCCGAAGTTCTCAAAATTGGTATGAACAGTGAAATCCACATTGTGTATTTTTTATCTAAAACAAAGTCAACTATTTTATTTTAATTAAAGATGAAAAAATGGAAGGTCTTTCATTACCTACAATAGGGATCAAGTTTGTTTAAGGGTTTGCAGTTAGCCTAGTTTAAGTGACATAGCAGCATGTGCTTACTTTCAAAACACTTCCTGTCTCTCAGTCCAGAAGAAAAGTAAGCAATCATTACAGTCAAAAACACTGCAGAACTAGGACATGAAAGCAGCTCTAGGAGGTTCTGCAGTGAGCTCAGAAGTCTACAAACACAAATGAGCCGGAATGCTCATCTGTAGCGTGCACTTTTGCAAGCTAATTTAAAGGAACATTATTAGCATGGGAAGAACTCTACTGTATTTTTAAGGACTAAGTCAGGATTTTGCCAGACCCTCTCCCACACGGGTTGGTCAGGGAACTACAGGTTGACACACAGTCTCATCTCGTCAAGCCTTTTTAGTTGTTACAAAACCATTCTTACAAAAAATATATACTATTTTATGTATTTGCTTTTACAGAAAATAAAGCTAGAGGGATAAGAATACAAGAAATGTCTTTTGCCAGCCTCCTACAGTAGCAAATTCCAGAAAATCACTATCTTCTTTATAAAGAAGTACTTTATCCATTTGCAACCTCCCTATTAGTTGCACCAAGTACTCCTATTCTAACACTACTACATTTGAGGTCAGCTTTCTATTGGTCTTATCCACCACCTCAGTCATAACCCTACCTCTACGAGGTCACAACTTTTTGAATATCCCCTTTGATAAGTGCCTCTCACAGAGCTCCGCTTTTCACATCATTTTAACCACTTGTGCATCACTCGATCAAAAATGTGCACCCAAATATCTCTCCTAACAGTTTGCTCCAAACTGAAATTCTGGGTGCCAAAGCACGGCTCCCACAACACTGGTAAAGGTTAAGGATTCCCCTAGACTTCTAGCAAGACACTGGCACGCAAACAGAGCGGCAACCAAAGCAAAACACGGCACAAGGGGGAAGACATACCTCCTTCTTCACACACATGCCACAAACAGCAGGGTTTCCTCCGCCATCACCTAAGGGAGTGCAGTTATCTACAGTAACTCCCTTCCCACTCCCATGCTCCAAGAGTTGCCCAATTAGGCCCAATAACACAGCACTTGGAGAAGCAAAGTCCAGACAGCACCGGCAGAACCAGCCGAGCAGCAGAGCGGTTTGAGGGACACCCTCGGCAGAGGCGCCCGAGGCCAGCGGTCACCTCCACGAGCGAGGACGCACCTCTGCTGCACGGGACGGACCGGCTCCGCCAAAACGAAAGGCAACGAGAGGAACCGCCCCCCTCCCCCCCAGCTACCGGGGAGGCAGCACTGCGCTCGGGACGCGGGCCCCGGCATGCCCCGCCGCTGCCAACGGCCGCCCGCCCCGCTCCAACGGCCGCTCTCACCGCGGCCGGCACTCACCGCGGCGCGGAGGAGCGCCGCCAGGGCGGCCAGCGGCAGCGCGAGCCGCAGCATCGCGGCAGGAAGCGGCGCTCCCCGGCCCGACGTCCCGTGA
>VWPW01014754.1:118304-165936 GCA_013389825.1 Crypturellus undulatus
GGGTCGGCGGGATGTGGCGGGCGCTGCTGGCGGCGCTGCTGGCGGCGGCGGCGGCGCAGTACGAGCGCTACAGCTTCCGCAGCTTCCCGCGCGACGAGCTCATGCCGCTCGAGTCCGCCTACCGCTACGGCCTCGACCAGTACAGCACCGAGAACTGGCCCGAGAGCGTCAGCTACCTCGAGGTCAGCATGCGGCTCTACCGCCTGCTGCGCGACAGCGAGGCCTTCTGCCACCGCAACTGCAGCGCGGCCGCCGAGGCGGCGACGCCGCCGGCCGAGGCACAGCGCGACGGCGCTGATGCTGGAGCGCTGGCTGAGCTGCGGCTGCTGGCCGGTGTGCTGCGGCGGGCGCAGTGCCTGCGGCGCTGCAAGCAGGGGCTGCCCGCCTTCCGGCAGGCGCAGCCCACCCGCGAGCTGCTCGACGAATTCCAGCGCCGCGAGCCCTACAAGTACCTGCAGTTCGCCTACTTCAAGGTATGGCCTGGTGCTCCATCCCCTTCCTCCATCCCTTCCCTCCTTGCATCCTCGTGCTCGCGCCGTCGCGCGCAGCCATGGTGGTGTCTCACCGTGTCCCTGATGGGGCTGCGCAACCAGCCTGGGAGGCAAGCGAGGCTGCCCGTGGAGGCATCGCAGCAGGGATGGATGGCATGAAGTGGCCCAATGCGTCCTCAGCCGCCACGTGTACCCTGTGGGGATGATTGAGAAACGCCCCATCCTGCCTTTTTGCAGTCCACCCTTCACAGCAGGTTATCCTAGGCCATTTTGTTCCCCGCCACCTCTTCCAGACTGCTTTGGTCTCAAACACGCATATGCCCCACTCTGCTTCTCCTCCTTGCCCCTGCTCTGTCCTCTCCCCAGCTGTGTCTCCCTCCCTCCATCCATCCCTCCCAGGGTGCCTATCCCCTGTGCCTTCATCTACCCAGTAAATCTGTCAGCCTGTTCCTTCCACTCACCTGTGCATGGCCTGTAATGGATCAGCCGGTGCTCTGTCTTTCCCCCTACTTGCCAACATGGTGCCAGCATGAGCTTTCTTCATCTTCCCCCCCCCTTCCCCCCAAAACTAATCCAGCAAATTGCCTAAGTTAGCGTCCCGTTCTTCCCCAGTTCCCAACCACCAGATCCTGCAGTTCATACCCGGGCCTTCTTACCTTCTCATCTGCCTTAATTTCTCCTAACCGTTCTTTTAAAACCTATTCAGACTCACTGCCATGCTCCACTGCTTCCTCTCTGTCAGCTTGTCCAACCTCCTCACTTGCTCTCTTCTTTTCCAGTTCTTCCAAGTACAGAGTTAAAATCAACTCCTGAAGTATGAGAGTCACGCTAGGTGGAATAGTATTTACCTTTTGCTCTAAGGTCAGTCAAGATTGGGGACATACCTTTTACCAGATTTCATCACGTATTTCTAGCTTCTCATCCTCCCACCTGAGATGCAGTTCTGTTTTCTCACTTCTTCCTCTTTCATCTTTTGTTGCTCTCTAAATGATGGTCCATTCCTCACTCCATCCCTCAACTACTGCAGTTACTTCAATTTCAGATAAATGGGAAAGCTGGAGACTTGGGGTGGGGTCTCTAAGACTGTACTGCAAACTTAGCTAAAGCCTCTGCACAGAGGTCCGAGAACAGAGTGTATTAAGCCAGGACATTTCTTCTGAGTAGTGGAATGGGTAGTCCCTCTCCTATTTCCCAAACCAATATACTAGTACCAAGATGACATCATCACAAATGTTTCCATTTATTGCTGCACTTATTTTAGAATTAATACAATTTAGTAACTGGCAGATATGAATGCAAAGGGGAAATTGAAGAAATCCCCTCTCCCCCTTGTTTGATCACATTTTTTGCTCACATTTGCAGTAGACTTGTGAGGTGCAGTTTGCCGTTTCTGTTTCCAAATCTCCCATTGCTGAGCTGTTACCTCTCGCTTGGAGAGTTCTGAATGGGTTCAGCATACTCGGGATTTTTCACAGATACCCGCTGCTATGTACACAGGGATTTGCCTGGCCAGAGGTTTGCTGAAGAAGGAATGTCCTTTTTTTTTCCCCATAACATCATTTACAGTGTAGGGAAAAGGGAATAGAAAAGAGGAAGCTGTATGTAATATTTTTAGAGTGACCGTGTATTTATTCAGGTGTGTTCAGCAGTGAAATTTTGCCACGTCTTAGATCCTGGGAGCAGATGTTTCTGTGCTGCTGCGTGCTCCTCTGGAGGGCTGTCTTTCTCAAGGCTGCTGAGTTTACTTAGGAATGTGTTTCTACATTTCTTTCTTTTTTTCTTTCTTTTTTTAAGTGGTGAAAGTTGAAACCAAGGGTAAATCACAGACTAAGCAAAAATGTAATACCCATCAGCCTACCAGCAAAGAACATTAAAGCATAAGGCACAAGAGATGTTAGGCATTTGACGAAAGTGCAGCTGAGATTTGCATTTAACAGTGTGGAGGCTGCCTGGAAGTGCCTGGTTTTGGGACAGGCAGGAAGTGCAGCTGGCGTCGTTCCAGCGCCCTGATGCTGAGCGTGGCACAGCAGCAGGAGCAAATGTTAGGGTTGGGATATATCTGTGGTGCAGGAGTCTCTCGGATTTCTGTCTGAAATGAAAGAGTACTTTTTATGGATGCAAATGGAGGAGTGTGTGTGCACACATGCTTGTGATTCTTGCTCCTAGCTTTGTATGTGCTTTTTCCATAAGCTATTTCAGCGGCTAGGTGAAGCTCTATGTTGTCTATGCACGTATACACATTCTGGAAATGCTGATTTGGATCTTTTCTAACAAGAGAAAAGGTTTTAATACTTGAGAAATACTTAAAACTTTTTCACTCTCTCTACATAAATATATGCAGTATATATTTATGTATTTTTATAGCCATATAAATGCTATAAATGCACATAATGTATTTGACACATACCTAGTTGTAAACAAGGAACACATACTTGACAAAGTATCTGTAGTTTAAAGTTTGCAACGTGGTTAGTTTAAAAAGGTGTAATAGATGCAGTTTGTAAGTTTATAACATCATTAAGAAGATACATTATTGTGACATTTTCACCTATTCTGCTATACTAATAAGCCGTGAAATGACATGAAATGCCATTGAAACATGGTAAGTGATACTCCTTCCCAGTATCTATGGGTTAACATCAATAATTGCTGTGTGATTTATTCTGCACAGGAGCAACAAGATGATATTGTGCCTTGACACCTTTATCAGCAATGGAGACAGGAGATAGAAAAAGTATGGGGTTTTTTGTTTGTTTTTGTTTTTTCTTTTTTTTTTTCAGTGGCAATAGGCTTTTAAAATGAAAAACAGAACAAAATGTTCACAGTGGTGTGTGTAGTAGCAGTACTGAGAGGCATAGTATCAGATTTGCAGTACTTTATATCCACCAGGACTCTGGTTTGAGTAAAAGTGTGGGAAAACAGAGACTGCAGGAAAGTTCATTGACAAACACTGGGAAACTCTGAGGCAGCTTTTTCAATTAACCTTTTTTCCCTCTTCCTTCCCCCTCCTCCCTCTACCTCCAATCCCTGTTTAGGCTAATAACCTTCCAAAAGCTATTGCCGCAGCTCACACGTTTCTTCTGAAGCATCCAGATGATGAAATGATGCAGAGAAATATGGCCTACTATAAGACTATGCCTGATGCTGAGGAGCATATTAAGGACTTGGAAACAAAGCCGTATGAGGTATGCTTTTTATTCATATCTGGTCTGTGGGAACTTTTTTGTCAGTGTGAGATATGTAATATGATCTCGTTTGCTTACATATTCTTAGGTCTTACGCTGTTTTTCTTCTTGTTTTTCTCAGAGTCACCTCTGTTCTGCCTTCTTCATGCATTCAGTATTTCTCACCTCTTGTGCTTTTCACTGTTCTATAAGTCTCAGCAAACCATATACAGCTAAGGAGATCAGTGTGGGGTTATTCAAATGTGTGAGTGCTGCAGGGGCACAACTTAAAATATTTAAGATATTTAGTGTTCAGACTGCATGGAAAATCTTCATCAAAATCTTGGCTTTAGAATCACACAGTTACCGCTGTCTAGGTTTTTTTTTTCATTGATCTGAAATGAAATTACATACCCTACCAGCAAATATGTGGTAAAATCCCTTAATCATCTGTGTTTGTTGTCCTCATGTAAACCTCATGTCCTCATGTAAAAATTTATATAGTAATTCAGAAATACTACATCTCTTTTACTGTGTTTGAATTCTTGTAATTCAAAGGAAAAGACATTTGACACTCCAGGTACCAACATTTCCACACAGCTTTTCGCAGATAACTTCCCACTAGTTGACATTCCTGCCTGTTTTCCAGAATCTCTTTGTGAGGGCTGTGAGAGCGTATAACGGTGACAACTGGAGAACGTCCATCTCGGACATGGAGCTGGCTCTTCCTGAATTTTTCAAAGCCTATGACGACTGCTCAGCAGCCTGTGAAGGTTCCCGGGAGATCAAAGATTTTAAAGAGTTCTATCTCTCCATTGCAGGTGAGTGGGTAGGAAATGATAAGAAAAAAAAAGTGCTGAAAATGCATTTCAGTTTATCCTTAGATTGAGTTATCAGGACTCCCTGCTCAGTGGGCCAGTTCGAATGTGTTAGAGCTACTAAAATTGATTGAATTCTTGTTTGTCTTTTTTTTTAATGTAATATAAATGAGGAGGAAGTCAGAACAGAAGATTAAATGGAAGTTGACGTGTCAAAATAAAATGGATATATAAATAACAACTATTCCATCCAACTAGCAATAGTTATCCAGTCAAATCTCTTGACCTTAATTTCATTATCAATTTGAAGCTTAGTATTTAGTTTATCTGCCAAAAAAAAAGGGTCTAATTTCAGCATCACTGGTGATAATATCTCATTTCTGGTAAATATGACAAATTACTGTTGCTCCTTTTTACCTGTCCCACAGTACAGTTTTGCTCACAGATATGTAACTTCAGAAAATTCATTGCTTTGCAAAGGAAGAGGGACATCACCTTTCATGATTGTTGTCAAAATGACACATGTGGATTTCCCATGCTTTTCAGTAGCAAAAGAAACAGCTTATTTTCTCAAAGCTCTGGACCTAGTGTTGTTTGCACTATTTGTGTGGAGAATAGATGTTTATTTTTCAATACATTTTAAAGCATGAAAAATGCAACAGAATTTTTAAGTTGACAAGAGCAAAACAACCCCAAGGTTTTGTCCTAAAGCGAAGGAACTTTTGTTAAATAAGTCAATATAAGAACAGCACTTTAATATCTTACTGTGGAGCCTGTGTCCACCTATATAGCTAGCATGGAATGACTACTACAGGCCATTCCCCAAGCCTTGATTTGTTGTAGGCAAAGCAGGCGGGTGTCTAAGACACCAGAAGAGGGATGGAGGTTGCATCACAGGCAGGAAAGCATGAGCACAGGCTTCTCCCCACGTAGCCCAGAGCACTACCACCCAGATAATTCCCAAGTTCCCAAGAGTATCCATGAGTCCTCTGCTGTGTCCATGCCCAGCTGTGCTTGGTGCTTGCCATCACCCTTCCTCTTCTGGCCTGGAATGAAAGGACAATTCCAGCCATAATGGTGGGAAGATGTGGCAGTACCACATGATGTCCTCAGGACCATGTTTATTTTAAATATTTTACCCTCATCCGTGAGGTAAGAAAATTCTCATTTACTTGCAGTGATAAAAAACTTCAGTGCCAGCTGGAAGGGCACACTACTGTGTCTGGAGATTACACTGCTCTTGTAAAATCCTGGCAATTTCATTTGGCTGAATACTCAGTTAGCTTCAATGCTCTTCATGCTAGGATTGCCAGAGATCAAAACAGGGGAAGGAGCTTTTGTTCTTCCACTGCTTTTGCCAGTGACTTGCTACAAACCTTAGTATAACTTGCTTAACTTACCACATGAGGCAAATAGGGAAACCAAGGCTTTAAAGTATATGTTAGGTGTTGTTGCTTAATGTTACTCATCCTGGAACGTCTTAGAAGCTCTACCATGGAAGATTTTCTAGGAATGTATTTTCTTGAAGGTAAGATCACCTATCCTATTATACCAAGCTTTTGTAGGTGGGGTAAGTGTGTGAGCTTGAGGTTCAAAGCTTTCTGCCTGACAGTTGCTTTGTATTGAGCATCATCTTTGTGTCTTGTCTTCCTTTCAAAACATACAAACTGGGACAAACACTGCCATCTCTGGAGGGTTACCTTGCAATCATCCTGTGTCTTTCTCTGAGAGAGTGTTGTACTCAGCGGTATTTACATCTTACTTATGCAACAGTTTAATGAAATTACAAAGGCTGTCAAACATTAAAACATAGCCCTGCTAAGTTCACATGAAATAATACAGTGCTCCGTAACACTTTATATAAAACCTACAAGGCGAACTGCCTGTAGGTGTCAGTGAAGCATAACTATTAGTTCTCTTGGTTTGCAGCTTTGATATGTTTGAAATCCAAACCCTAATGACTTTTACAGAAAGGCTGAGTAGCGGCACTTGATATGTACCTCAGATGGAATTGTAGATGTTCAGTACTTCCAAGCAGCTGCCTCAGCTGCATAGGACCCAGGAGAGCTTTTGAAGGCCAGATCTTAATGTGTAGCTAGTGGGAGGGAATATAATAATTCATTGTGCTCAATCCATTTCCTGTATTGTTGTTTTCTTCCTTCTAGATCATTATATTGAAGTCCTTGGATGCAAAGTTCAGTGTGAGAGCACTCTGACACCCATTATAGGAGGCTTTGTTGTCGAGAAATTTGTGGCAACCATGTACCATTACTTACAGTTTGCTTATTACAAATGTAAGTAGCAATTTTGTGTGCTTAAATAACGTTTGGATAATGTGCGAAAGTTTCCTTGAGAGTCTTTTCCCTCTATTTACAATGCTGTATGAATGTAAATAGTAGCCTCCAAAATCTGTATCTTAACCTTTCCTCGGGCTTTCATGAGACATCTGGGGTCTTTTTCTTGCTATATAGCTGCAGTTAACAGACATATGAGATAAACTTACGTATTCCTCTCTTGCTCATAAAATTATTAATGACAAATTAAATTGCTGTATATAGTCACATGAAAGCTGGATTCTGCCCAGGTCAAACCCCTCCATTTTCATATGTGTTTGTGACTGGTCTCCACTTGAAAAAATAAAATGGTTACTGAATAAATTCGATAAGATGTATCATGTTGCCCATCATTCTTTATGATAGCCGTTGCAAGAACAAGTTGCTTTTCCCTTTCAGAGCTTCATATAACTGATGAAATTTCATCATGTGTATTTTAGGTGTTGAAATGAGCTCTTCTGGCATTTTGAAGTAGTTCATTATACGACACCCTAGGATAAAGATTATCAGCCACTTCCTACTCACTGGAATACACAGGCTCATTTTGTAGACTTACATGGTGTCACTGTTACCAAAAAATAAAATAAAATAAAATAAAATAAAATAAAATAAAATAAAAATAAAATAAAATAAAAAAACACCATGGTGGTCAAAGTTTTAGGCCCACTTTTTTAGCTTCCATGTGATTCAGCTGGGAAGAAGGAAAAACTGTGATTTCAAGCGAACACCTCAAACACAACACCAGCCATTGAATGAATACTCTGTTCTTGATTTACTAGTGAAAATTTTTTCCACAGAGGACTCATAAGAGTTTCTCATAGCACTGCCTCTTTTCCTAGTGGATTCTTGTAATCATGTCTGAATGGGGGTGCATAGAGCTAGATGGATTTTGAAGAAAGAGGGGACCACTTAACCAAAATGATAGTGTGCTGGTGCACAGTGATTGCACATTTGATAGATAAAACATTCAATGAATTTTGTAGTTTCATGAGGAGATACCTGCACTGTGAAGAACACATATTACCTTTACTGCCATTCCTGCGGGTTTCTAAGCAGTCCTCACTTTCAAATTTGTGGCCTTTCATGGTTCAGAACAGAAAAATAGCGTGTTCTTTCTGGGAAGCAATTACTTGTTTATTTTTTTAGTGTGGCTGGTGGAGAGGTGAAAAAGTGGCCCTGTTTCCATCAGAGTTTTTTTCTGGGCAAAAGGAATTCTGGCCTTTTTATTCATTTACCTTGTCTGTTTCTGTTGGTTTGTTTGTTGCTGTCTTTCTTCATTAGTGAACGACATGAAGAATGCAGCCTCTTGTGCTGCTAGTTACCTTCTGTTTGACCAAAAAGATGAAGTAATGAAACAGAACATGGTCTACTATCAATACCATAAAGACAAATGGGGACTCAAGGAAGAAGATTTTCAGCCCAGATCGGTAGGTGAATGATTCAAAATGCCTTCTGGGCACATTCCCTGAAAACCAGTAAGTTAGACATAAAAAATGGAAGTTATCTAGAGGTTCTGGTTTAAAAGCAACTGTTTTATTAAAACCATACGGACAGTGTGCACAGAAATAAACTGTGTAATGTTATTATATTTTTTCCCTTTATGCCAAAATGTGCTACAATATAATGAGTAAATTCTCACTGACCCTTGTCTACCAGACAGGTATGTTTGTGTCCTTTTCGACTCAGATTAGTAAATAGCTGGTTACTGCAATCTGCTAATCAAAAGTTCACTCCGGTCACTCGTGATATCAATCATTTATTATTTACCATTTATTATCCTCTTCAGAGCAGTGGCATCCGAGCATGGCACTTTGTAGCCATGCTGGAGACAATGCTTGACGCCATTGGTGAGGAGGAACAGCAAACCACAAGCGGATTTGGCACACATGTGCAGAAAAGACGGAACAAGGTCCCTGTCCATTAACTTTGAATATTTCATTGATAACTTCTCAGGATTTGGGGATTACAGATAAATTAATTTTTAAATATAAAATATTAAATGCACACAGAAACAGAAGTTACTTGCTGTCCTAGTCACCACAAAAAGCGTAATGCCTCTCAATTTCAGAAAAGCCTTTGGTTCTGGCCCTAAGGGTGTCCTTGTGAAAGAGGAAGAGTCTCCTGGCTTAAGCCCTGAAAGGGATAAGGACAGTAGATAAGGCAGTGCTCACAAATACAGGGGTAGCTGACTCCGAGTTAGACTGCGCTGTCCAGACCAACAATCTGAGGAAGAGAGCAAAGACAGACCTTCTACTGAGTCTGGATCTGATTTCACTGGAATTGTTTCAAGTACATGTGATGACATTCCTCTCTCTTGTGCTGTAAAATAACACAGCAATTTGTTTGTTTGTTTGTTTGTTTTATAGGATGCAGTTCGATACCACAACATAACCACACTCCAGTTGGAAATGTATGAATTTGCAAAGCAGAATTTGATGGATGATGATGAGGTGAGTTTTCTAGAGAAAAAGCTGTAATCAAAAAACCTGGAAGTCATATTAAAGTGAAGATATATGTAGAATTATGGAACACAACTAATATGGAAAATCTCCTTGTAGTCTTGACCAGTTTATCTTTTTTTTAAAAAAAAATTGTAAAATCAATATAAAATGCAAATCCAAAGACCTTTAGATCACTCATATACCATTTAAAGGAATGTGAGGTAGTATTACTATTTACACAACAGTAAATACAGTCTGCTAACACAAAAAGAATTTACTTTGCAAGCTACAACACCAGGGGGCACAAAAGTTGTGCGTGCATGTATGTGTATATATATATATAAATCAAACTTCTTTTGTTCTCCTTCCCCCCAAAAATATTTTAAAACAGATTTAAAAATCTGTGTGATTTTGTCCAGAAGTAACCAGCTAAATTATAAGTTTTATCAAAGGGAAGTCCTGTTTTCTGTTATTTCTTTCTGCACAGCAATATTATGGTCATCCAGTCTTGCTTTTTAACTGCTGGAATTCATGGCCAAATGGCGTATAATGACTACTATTAGATGTGAAATATGTAATGTAGGTTTTCTGTGTGGGAAAAATAGTTAAATTGTTGAAAGGATATTTCTTTGTCCTCCATAGTGGAAATTAAAGTATAAATCTTAGAGGCTTTGGGTTGTTTTTTGTTTTGTTTTCAGAACCTCTCATTTAAAGGTTTAAGAAATCTTCAGATGTGGAATAGTTCACTCCTGGCGCTGACAAAGAACTATGCTGAATTACAGTGTAGGGCTCTATACTAGTAACGAGCACTGCTGAGGTTTTTAGTTATAACAGAAAAGAGAAAGATGTTTTATGCTATAAAATGAAATCACTTTTGCAATTTTTACATAATACAGCACAGAGGGAAGGGGGATATTTTATAGTGGAGAAATAGTAATATGTCTGTGCAGCCTTTCAGTATGTTAGTGACCTGAAAACATCTGTAGACATAAAATTCCACTGCGAGACTACGAGACCTTAGGAAGGTTGAGAAGTCTTTCCATTGTGTTAAAACTTTGTGCAAGACAGTTTAATAGGCTTATTATAAAGTTAAGTTTAATGAGGACTAGTCTTTTTTTGGCTTCCACCAGGATGTGTAAATACTTGCATGCTTTTTTATATGCCCCAGTTGATTTGTGTAAACACTATGCTTTATTCATAGTGTTTTCTTATGTTAGGCATAAACTTCATTTATGTTTTTTTTCTTTCTTTCACATCTGCTTCTGTGAAACAAAGGGATGAGTAATTAAGGAAGGAGAGAAGCAGTGCATTGTAAGGGCCTTCCCCATATGTGGTTATAAGAGATTATGGAAACAATCTTTAGACTCAGGCTCTGTATATAAAATAAACAAGTGTTCGTGTGCTCATCACCATTCCAGTAGCGCATTTCACAAGTTCAACAGCAAATGACCTTAGTTTCTGCAGGAGGGAAACCAATGGAAAGTAAGATAAAACTTTGGGGCGAATGTCAGAGAAGCAGCATTACAGTGGATGACATATTTGAGTTAAACAATCGGAATAACCGGGTTCACGTATATCTATAGCCCAAGCTATCATTGTAGTTTCTGTTCTCTCCCAGGAGAAGTCTTCTGTGTCCCCACTGACCAGGGCTGAAGAACCTGGGAGGGATGGAGGCAATCCATGATTCTGGCTTGGGTCTGGCTTTTGCTAGGGAACTCATAAATCCCTGGCTAGCAGAACTTCTCCTTGGCAGTAGGAGCCTTCCAAGGTGTCCAGACAGAGCAGGAATAGCACCAAGATAAAATAGTTACCTTGCAGTTTCTGCTGAATGGGCAGGACCTGGTAGTATAAGTGGATTTTTTTTTTTAATATTTCTGCTGGCATGAATAGAAAACTTTATTCTATCGGAATGCAGAAAACTGATGAAAAACCCAGATAAGGCGTTACAGTAAAAGCTTTATTAAAAATTGTTAAGGATGGAGGCAACCTCTCTTTTAGTGCACTCTGTTTATTTAAACCATGTGCTTCTTGGGCCACAGATCATGCCGTTTGTGAGTTTTTGTGGTCCCTGTTTGCTGTCTGTGTAGTTGCTTGGGGCCAAAATTCCTATAATATAATCTGAGCCAAAAAATCATTTTCATTCCGTGAGTGAACTGTGGCAAAGCAAAAGGATTGGTTGTGACTCTTCCTAGGTGAATATGTCCTCATTCCCAAATAGTTCCACTCACTTTGTTTAGAATATTCAGCATTCCCATGTCCCAGATCATCCATGTGTCTTTTAAATCCCACTAGCAAAGCAAGTGAGAACATGTGGCTTCTTCCAGTAATACATGGAACATGTAGTAATGATTTTTGCATATGTCACTACAAGAAATACTGTCTTGTTCACATTACTTTATTAATGTTTTTCCACAAGGAAATGAAAAACTTTAGTTCAAACATTGAAATAGTAGAGGTGACAGAGAATATTAGTGCCAACTTGCTACAAATTACTTTTTCTTAAAAGTAATTATTATTATATATCCTTGTAGAATTTTCCACAGTGATGTTAAAAGAACATTGCATGTTGTCATCTTAGCTAGGCATGGATAATCATGTGCCTTGATTTCAGTTCAGATGCCTAACATATAAAGGCTTTTAATAGATATAACTTCTAGTATTTCATGGGTTTAAATAGCAAAGTTAAATGAAGTTAAAAGCAAAGTATTCAGCTAGTGCAGATATAACTTCGGCACTACACTAATTATATGAAACATGTTTCTCGCCCTAAATGCAGTGTTCTTGAAGATTTTTTCAAGGGTAGCTTTACTTAGCTGTTCTAAAATGCAGACGAACCACAAGTATTTGGCTGTGATGATGCTACAATGTGAATTTTCTTTCAGTACTTAATCAGTAGGTGAAAAACTGTTGGCAGCTTTGACCCTCTCTTGTGTTTTTTTTTGTTTTGTTTTTTTGAATCTTCCTTTTTTATTTGTGTATGATATGTGTGTTCATCTGTATAATAGCCGGGATTTAAGTGCTTCATTTCTGAGTGTGATGCAAAGGAGAATAAATGTTGAACTAATGTGATTGGTGGAAAGAGAAGATATGAAATAGAATCAAGGCATGATGGCCCAGTTGATTATTGATAACAAATAATAATTTGAATTCAGCATATTTCTCTTTTCAGAATTGCAAACAACATATTTTCATCTTTATTAGCTCACTTTTTTACATATGTTCAGATGATTTATACAAATGCATTTCTTACTGCATGTTGTAAAAGCAGACCTATAAACGCTGTCCTGGCAATGACCTCAGACCAACACAGCTACAACAGCACCATTACACTGAAAACAACTGTTGTCAGCTGTTTAAGAGCTAGCTGTCAGTGTAAGGGTTTCTGTTCAATGCAGGAAAAAAAAGAAAGGAGGCATTTTTATCATCATCTTTTCCTAGTGGAGATACTGCCCCTGTGGCTGGCTCTCTTCAGAAGCATCCATGCTTTTCCCACTTCCTTTTTTACCACCATCATTACGTAGTGGTCAAAACTGTTGGTCTTTCCCTATAAACCACTTGCCACCACCAATGGCAGGATGTCCCTGAGTTGCAGGTACTGAAATTAGGAGGATTTTTACCTTTCCATATTTTCTTAATCTTCTATGTACAGTATAAAGCAGCAAAGAGAGCATAAGTAGAATTTAAAAATAAAGCCACTTGAAGGCTTCCTGTTTTAGTGCAATGGGAGCAATATTTAAGTTGCTCTGAAAATAAACTGACTCATGCTTTAGAGGCATTACAAAAATGTTAAGAGGACAGCATGTTTACTAGACTACTGTAAAATGTGGTTGTAATCACTGCAATATAGTGTGAACTCCCATGGTGTTTGGGAAAGTAATTTATATTTTCAGAGTACACAATATAAAAAAGAAATTGAAATATATTAGATAGAAGTAATTTACCATACACATAAAGAACAATTAAGCTTTCCTTAATGTTGGGGAAAAAAAAGCAAAAACAAAAACTAAAAGCATGTGACAGAGGGGCAGTCTGTGACTGCAGACTAAGTATCTGGAAAATAAACAAGATAACGGCCAAATAGTTTTTCTCCACAAAGAATTGAGGGATTTTTTTTTTTTCCCTGCTAGAATGTGAGGAATGTCAAGCCTGGTCTTTACTGTTCATGAAAGATTCTAGGACGGCTTTGAGGTGGTCACAGTGAACTCTTATATTCTCATTGAAATTTAGATCAAGGAGCTTTTCCTTGATTGAAGGCTGAATAATCCTTTTGGCCATCATGTCTGAGACACTCATTGACACAAGTCTTACCATTACCCTAAAATAATATCCCCTCAAACTACCACTGGTCAGGGGACTGTACGGTGTTGGTTTGCGGGCTGTGTCATGCCTGCAGAGGACGTGTTCTCCACAGTGTGTCTTATCAAACATTGTCATGTCAAGCATTTGTCTTCTTTCATGCTAAACGGCTATTAGTCCTTGAAGCTAGATGCACATTAGAAAAACAAGCAAAATACAGTGCTTTTCATAAATGGAGCTCCATGTTGCCACCCAAACTAATTACTCAAATTTAAGGGAATCAAATTTGTTAGTGCCACTATTGAACAAGTTGCCAGCCTTCATGATCTTCCAGCTTTGGCAAAGTCTGATTTTTTGCTGTGAGGAACACCCAGGAGACATTTTGTGGGATAAATATTTTCCTTTTGGGTCATAGATCACAAGGAAACAAACAATGATTCTGTATCTATGTATTGTCTGTTAAAGCTCAGTTTCTAGGATCAGTCAGGATAAAGGCCTTTAATTCATTCGCTAATAATCAATCATGCTTTAAAGCATGTCGCTAAAAATCTTTTTCTGTAGATCTTAATTCATTGTAGAACATTATTATTAAATATTCTCTGATACTTCCCTGCAGAGCAGACTGTTACCCTCCAGTGCATATGGAATCCCTATACAAAATGCCATCAGCAAATCTGCATTCAAAGTATGGGTTATAACAAGAGAAATATTTTCTTCCAGAACTTCTCCTGTCCACAGTGAGAAAGGACAGAACAGATCGCAATTGGAGGCAAGGACCTAGGAATGATTAATATTTGCCAAGCAGAAGGCAGTGCTGAGCTTTAGCAACTAAAGGAGAAGCATCTGGTTCTGTTAGAGAGCAGTTCAATTGCTACTGATGGCTACTATGTCCAAATGCTGCTGGCCAAACAAAAGGTGGTAGTGGACCATCAGTCTCAAGCGGGCAATAACTGAGCTGGTATATTGTAGGTTGCTAACTCCCCTCTTTTCTTTTTTAATAGTTGGCTAATCTCTAAAGTTTTTCTCTCTTTTTTTTTTTTTTGGCCAAGAGGTTTGTATACTAGAGGTCAATCTATTTTCTGTGTGTGAATGCAGTATTTAATACTGCATAAGGAAAGGTCAGTAACAATTTTTGGCCTATCATGACACTCAGCTTGGGGTGATAAGTGAGGAGGTCTGTATGTTTCCTCCTTCTTAGGGCTTCTTTTTTTTTTCTAATGTCCTAGCTTCACTTATAATAGCTGGTGTACCTGTTGCACTAGAGTGGTTTAGATTATACAGAGTTGATCAAGAACTGTTTTAAAATTACTTACAATAAGAACGTACTCTCTATAGGACCTTCTTGAACTACTTACTGAGGTACAAAACCCATTCTTTCTTTTTGTGCCTTTATTCAGTCGTCAATCCAAGCCATCGTGCCCAGCTTGAATATCTGACAGATGATTAAAGACTCTGGGTGATCAGATCAGCTTCACTATTTCTTCCTACCACTTGCACTGGCCTGGGAGCCTTCTCCTGCTGGCATACGATATCCTACCTCCCGTATTTCAGGCTATTCCCGTTCCATCTTTTCCCTATATCCTTCCTGTCCCTCCCACCTTCTGCTGACCATCCCTGGACGGGGAGAGGGAAGGGGTGTGTGATGCCAGGCTGTGCCTCACGGGGCTGCTGGCAGACCTGGTGTTCCTGCAGCCCGTGCACTTGGTCTCCAGCAGAACCAGGGGGCAGTGACTGGACCGTGGGGCAGCATGCCAGCCATGAGGTGTTTCCCAGCAGCTGACCATGCCATCTGTGTGTGTGTTCCTACTTTCCCCTTGTCAGCTGCCTGTCAGGTGTGTACTAGTCTCGCCGTACACCCTCCTCTCCCCCAAGCTTAGTCAGACTTCTCATACTGACTTATTAGCTGCCAGCCAGCCTCCTAAATTGTGCTGTGAGCCATATATTGCACAACCCTAATTTAAATCAGCACTGTGTCTGAGCAGTATATTTATGTAACCTGTATTAACAGTGGGTGGCAGTTGGTCCCTCTAGCAGAAAGAGTTACGGGTCTACAGCTGTCTTTGTATGTAAAACTTCTCAGAATCATGGAATGGTTGAGGATGGAGATGAAGCTTCCTGTGTTTCAATTTGTACCCACTACCCCTTGTTCTGTCGCTGGCACCACCAATAAGAGTTTGGCCCCATCCTCTTTACATTCTCCCTAAGGTATTTATACATATTGATCAGATCCGCTCGCAATATTCTCTTCTCCAGGCTAAACAGGCCCAGCTCGCTTAGTCTTTCTTCATACAGTAGATGCTTCAGGCCCTTAATCATCTTCGTGGCTCTCTGCTGGAGCCTCTCTAGAAGCTCCACATTTGCTGACTTCAGTCAGGAAAAATACCTGATGCTGTGTCAAGTGAGTGCTAATGGGACAAGGACAGTGATCAATGTACTCGCAGCTGTTAGTGTGACAATGTGATCATCTCTTCTGACAGAGCATTATCACATTTTTATTAAGATGCTAGCCAAAATATCAACAACATGCAAATGTTTTACATTTTGATAGTGAGGCACAGGCAAAAATGTTTTAACTAGGCTTTTTGTGTGTCTTTAACTATAATCTGATGTTTCTACCTTTTCAAAACCAACTAGAATCCAAGCAATTATTCAGTTGAATTCAGTTATTGTTTCAGCAAGAGTTTTTATATTTTTGCCACATTTCAGTCTCTTACTCTCCAGTACTTCTCATTAGGCCAGAAAAGCTTTGCCGTATCCACCTCTCAAGATCAGTTCCAAACCATGGAGATTTCAGTCAGGGTTATATTTCAAAGACTGTTGCTTCTAAACATCCTTTTCCATTTAAAATTTGTGGGTTTGGGTTTTCTTTTCACCTGCTCCTGGATTTGTAAACATGTCAAAGGAAAACACATGAACTCTGTCTTTCTGATGAGCATGAAAATAATATGAAGTCAACTAAGTTCCTACGTGGTTTACTTATCAAAGGCACAATATTTAAATGACTGTCTTCATCATACTTCATTCTAGGCCATGCTAGCAAACGTTTCTGCCCTTCACCTTTCTTTTCAGAGTTTTACCACTTGAGTATTGTCTGTGCAGGTGCACTGAAAACAGGCATCCGTTTTAATATCTGTTATTAAAATATGTCCTCCAGTTTCTTAACTCAGAACAGAGTTCTAGATCTACCTGTTTGTAGTACTTCAAAATGTACTTTTTCAACGTAAATGCTTAGGCAGTCAGATTTAGGAGCTGTGCTAGAATACCTGGACCTTACATTCTTTTTCGTATCTGTCTCTGCAATTTTAAAATGACGTATAGCTTACATAGTGGCTGTTGTACCTAGTGGATGGCTATGCATTTTTGTAGTGGTATTGAATTCTTCCCATCATTGGATTCCTGCAGCAATCAAAATACTTTTAACAAAGAAAAACGTGCAGAAATGTTGAATTCCTGTTTTCCAATTGCCAGACTTCCTGCAACCAGGAGGACAAGGAGGGAATATGAAAGTGCTGGCACTTTTTCTTGCTTTTTTATTGAATTGGATGCTTAGATGTTTTGAAGAAATTCAAAGCAAAATAAATTGTACTTCTGGACTCCCTAAAACCACTTCACAGTAACAAGAACTCAACAGTTCTTACAGAAAGAACTGAATCAGGGAACAAGAACACCAGTTATTTCAGCCAGCTGTCTTCCCACCTTTGTTTTTGTTTTATTCTCCTTATTTCTCTTCTTACTATTTACACTTCTGAAGAATGTAAAGTTAATGCTTTAATCTTGCTGAATTCAAAATAAAAATATATTTTTTATTTCTACATATTATTTTCACTGACCAAAAAGTTTTTATGCCCTTTTCTCATCAGAATAGAAAATTTTGAAAAATTTTGAGTCTCAAACTGCGTATGCCTTGAAGCTGCAGTCCTCCTAATGTGTACTTTCCTAGAGGGAAGATGGGCATCCAAGCAAAGATTATTTGCTTTCAACACAAGTGTCATAAATTCTCATTATTTTTAACTTGAGAGTAAGATCTGATCACATTTTCCAGCAGAATATTTTTCTATCAGAAAATGTTGATTTGTTTGGGAAGGAAAGCTAAATGATATCTTTTGACCTTTCTAGAACATAAGTTTATGTGGGAAAAGGATAGACAGGAAATTGAGAAAAAGAGCAGTTAAATTAAAACAGGTTAACAGAACACAGTCGTTATTAGAATAAGAGGCTGGAAATTTAAATCTAGGCATCCTCAATCACTCTGCGCCTCTTACGGTTCAGTATTTGAGTTGCATCAAAAAGTGAAAATATGCAGGGGCATCCCAGCAGCGTCTCCCTCTCTCAGGCAGTGTTGTTTCTGAACTGTGCATGGAGGGCAAATGGGAAAGCATGAGTATTTCTGAGCGTGCAGCCAGATGTGCTGCTACATACAATTTCGAATAGTTTGAAATGGCCTTTTCATCTACGCTGCCAAGTGTTACTTTGGGCTGAAACGCATTATGAGAGGTTGCAGCCCAGTTACTGTAACTTGTAAAGAGGTAGTAAATCCAGCTGGTGGGGCAGTAACAACCCAAAATATGCAAGCTTCATTGCAGGAACACATTTGACTATCATATACAAAATATGACTAAGTCAGGAGTTGTTTAAAAAATGCGAGTTAGCTAACTCACATTTGTGTTGGTAGCCCATTTTAGCAGGGTGGAGTTTATAAAATTACGTCATAGGTCCACATATATATATGTATTTTTTCTAGTTTGGATTTAAAACCAAGGCATTTGTTTCCTGTATGGAAAACATTCTAGCATTTCTTGTTCTTTATATTTTTGCTGTTCTGAAGTATTGCATGTGAAGATTTGTGGTCGAAAAGAGAGGTCTATGTTGAATGGTGTAAGTGAAGTCATGGTTAGACCAGACAGAGATACTAAGTTAGTCCTTTACCAAGCACTTCTGCTTTGAAATTTGAAACTTTCTAAAGGTCTTTATCATTTTATCATATTCTAACCATTTCCTAATTTAACAGGGTTTTTAATCATTTATGCCTCTTTCTAAATTTGAGACTTTCATTGTCTATTTAAATACTTGAAAAGTGCAAGATTTGCTGTAAATTGTAACATTTTCTTCCCCAAAGATCTGTATGTTGTTACAAGAATGCAGTCAACCCCTGTATGGGCCATTTAATAGCAGTTTATAAACTTGTGCTAGCTTCTGTATGTAGGGTCTTACATAAAGCCACTTAGTTCTACAGTTTATGTTTTGATTAAGCTAGTAACTTTTCCATTCGCTTTTCAGTAGAGAGTTAACCTATCCTGTTAATTTAATTTTTTCTAGGGTGAAGTTGTGGAATTCCTTGATGAGCTGTTAGAAGTGGAGGAAAAGAATGAATCCTGATGAGCAAAGATGTCACAAAGTATTTCACAAAAGTGCTCCCTCCTGTTGTTTTTGGTCACCTGTAGTTTCAGTTAGATATACCTCAAAGCTGCTCCTTTAGGTGCCATCGTGTGTCACAAGATCCACCCCTGAAAGATCACTGCCATGCTGCACTGACACTTTCACGAGCGTGGCTTCTCACTGTGTGTTTTCACAATTTATGCATATGGGTTTTCATCTTGAACTTTCCTTCCTCATACAAACACAACTAAACAGACTGTTCATATTTTCCGGGCTGAAAACTAAGATTCCTCATTTCAGTGTTGTTCTAATAAGTTATAACAGTGCAGATAATTCTGAAGAACTTTCATCAGAGTAGGAACTGAGAAAGATGTAACAGTTCCTCCAAACTTTCTGAGCTATGTAATTGCATTATTTATGTATAACTTTTTATTTTCTATGATAAAGTGTAACAAATAAGAACTTTTATGTAGTTGAAAGAAGATTCACAAAGCACAACTAGATCTAAAAATTGCTTTGAGAATTCTGTATGCAGTTTTGATCTTTTATAAAAACTATGTAAAATTCCATGATGTGAAACTGAGGTCACTTAGAAATGATGCAATAAATAAATCCTTCTCCCTCCTTCCAATTCTTACTCTGTCTGCAGAAACAATTTGTGGTTCCTATGTATGTGAGGTGGGGCAAATCACCTAAAGAAAATCATGATTAGTGTACTTATTATTCTGTCTGGTGGGACAATCTGTATCGTTTTTATCCCCAGAATAAATTTAGCTGGGAAGTCTGAAACAATTCTAAGTGGAATAATGACAAATGTTTCATGTCAGTTACTGACATTTTTATTCATTACAGGGTCCTATACAGAAATATTTTTGGTGTCAGAGGCAGTGCATTAGAGATGAACAGTGAATGAATACACAAGGATACTGAAAAGCAGAAATCCCATGGACCTCAGAGGATCCACAATTTCATCTTCTGCTTTCCTATCTTTCCTGTCTAAGGACCAAGTCCTACAAGTTTTTTCATTCTGCTTACATCAAGGGGAGTCAGAAGTATTCGGTGCTTTTTCCTTTGTTCACTAATGCAGCTGAATAGAAGTTAAAATCATATGCTCAGATAACTTCATCTTTGATACATCTTTATCTTTTTTTTTCCCAGGAAGTCCCACCACTGCAGGGAATGGAGCTGGTTGGGGGAGGATATTCCCCTCTGCATTGTTTTGGTTCTATAATACTGATGTTTTCTGTAACTATAGCTCTTGCATGGAAATACTGGGTATGTGTAAGGCTTCTAGATAGGTTTTGCCTGTTCATGAAGCAAGTGGAATATACTGCTGGGGTGCAAGACAGCAGAGAATCAGTTCAGGATGTCTGCAGGATGCCATTCACAATTATTTCTTTCCAGTTAAATGACTCTCTTCCCCCCTTTCCAGTGTTAATTTACAATAACAGAGACTGCTATACACGTGGGTTTTTTTTAAATATGTGGCATGTGGTAAAACATTGTAATAATTTCAGAGCACTGGAAGACACTGATCAGAGTTAATATGTTTTGTGACTCATTTGACTTCAGTGGGGTTACACCAGGGATACATTTAGCACCTATTTTTCCTCTTGATCAAACAGTTATTTAATCATTGGAACTTCTTGGGCATTATCATTTTTCATCTAATTTTGTGATTCTATCTTTAAGGCTTCCTTAAATTATATCTTCTCATGTTCAGTCGTTTTCTCAGCTCTCGACTGTACAGCTAAAATCTGCCATTTTGCATTCTCAGGTGGGCATTTCATGACTTAATATGATTTCCATTAGACAGTGATTTATTTTTTATTAAGCCTACATTAGGTTTGATATCCTCTATTGTTCCTTTGAGCTTGAGGAAGCAACAGATATTTTTGTGGCATTCTGAAAGGGCATTATGATCCCTTTTTTAAGCGTCTGTGGATTTTTCTGGCTTTCTTAATTTCCACTGTATACGATCCCAGACCAGTTCAATCTTAATAAGTACAAGTAGTTCTCAAACTCTTGTTCTTTTATAATGAGAAATAGCTCCTCTTCCAGTTCTTTAGTATTTATTGTGGCTTTTTTCAGCATTCTCAGGTTCTTTTAACTGATTTTTCTTTTGCTGCTGCTAATGTTAAATGCCAACACTTACATGTGACTGCAGTAAATTATTTTCTTTTCTTCCTTTTCTCTGCTCCTGCCAGCTCTTCTTGGGAGGCTGCAGGAATATGGTTCTTGCCTCCCTTCTGCCACCCCAAATTCCTGTAATTGTGAGTTGTCTGCCTTAACTATAGCGGTTTCTGCCTAGCTGAATAGGCTATTCAGATTTCATCCCTATTCTTTATTTAGACAAGGCTTATCATACCACCATAATGCTCAGGGAAGTTTTATTCTGTTGAAGCCACTGTGTTTGTGTGATTCACATGCAGCATTGGTACTATTTGTCTGCTGGCTCTAGGCTGATCCTGGAGGTGAAATTCCTATCAACTTCATTGATAATATTGCCTGTTGTGGAGCTGCCCGATTATGTTTTTCAGTTACTGCTCGGGTTTCTGCTGGCTCTCTGCATAGCTGCTGTTGGCCTTCCTTATCTTCCTCAGCTGCCTGCAAGAAGGTTGCTCTGCCATGTACTGGGCAACAAATAAAAATTCAGTGGGTGTTTTCAGGTGAGCACTGTGTTAAGTTTATCTGCTGGCCGACGGCTAGTGCAAGGTCCCAACACAATGTGAGTCCTGTATTTGATCTTTTGCTGGATGGAATCCTGCATGAGGAGGAATTTCTTGAAAGCTTAAGATTAAACTGAGTCACAAATGCTGGTGTACTCAGTGTGGTTCCAAGTGGATATTTGGTTATGTGAAAAACAAGACTGCTGGCTGTCAGGAGAATCTTTCTTATGTAAGAAGCAAAACTTGGGCAAGAAAAGAGACTTGCAGGTTGGAAACGAGTGCATTTGACAGACTGTGCTGAGCATGTGATCTTTTTCAAATTAGTGTCTGCTCTTACTGCTAGTAATTCTTCACATATTAATGCCTTTTGCTCCTCAGCCTCATGATTATCAATATTCACTTCCAAAGGAAGAAGAAAGTACTCGTTCTACTCAAAGGTTAGTTTAATTCCATTCTTGTAAAAGAGCATCACAGACTCCATACTGCTGTGTCTCAGTGATTCCAATAGCCAGTAAAGTCAGTTTTGAACAACAAATATTTTTAGAATGATCAGTTCTGGCAAATTCAATAGGAAATCAAATGTCATGCTGGATTCCTTCATTCACAGCAATGATTCTCAGTTAATTCTGTTGACAATGCATCAGCCAAAAGACAATTTAAATTACTCCTTTTTCCAGAGTTTTACTACTTTGGAATGCTAAAATATAAACTTAAAAGTTAGTTGGGTGCTGTTCTGAATTGAACTGGAAAGCCTGTCTGACCAAGGAGGTGTCATTTTTTCATACTTCCTAGAATAAGTTCTAGATAAAATTAAATGTATGTCTTCAAGATAATCTCAAGACAACCTACATCTCTTTAAAACGATATAGCATGTCATGTTTTACAAAGCTTCTTCTTAATACATTGTTGTAATTAATATCCACTGTATATTTCCACATTTGCTACAGTTAATTATTGGTTGATATTGACAGAGAAGACAGACCTAGAAAAACTGATTTTGCAGAAAGTCTTCATTAAAAATGGTTTAAAATGCATGCAAATTTTACAACTCTGAAAACTGAGTTGTGATTAGACAAAGATTTGTTGGATTATAAAAGTACAAGTGTTTATTATGGCTGGTACTGAGAATAAACAGTTGCCTGCATATGCCAGCTACTATGGAAATATGTTTTTAAGTTCTAATGTGAGCTGTAAACCAAAGCTACTTCAGTTAAAAAAATTCAATACTTAAACTGTGGGGAGAAGTAGTTGGTGCCAGAGAAAACATTCCCATTTAATAATGTTTGAACATAGAGCTGTGATGCAGTTTGTAGCAAGGCAGTGAGAAAAACCCACAACTAATCCTTCATTGCAGCTGTCTGAACTTTTGGTTGTCTGCCATGCTTTAAACAGCGACTTCTTTTTTTCTAGTGACTCAAGATTTGAATGACCTAGTGTGGAGAGTTTAAGCTATATACAAAAAAGAAGCTAGGCAAGAAATAGCCGAAGTAAGTTGGGTTGCACACCCCAGCAAATCAGGGTTTTGTATCTTAAGCCCTCTTCAGTGGCTAGAAAAAAAATAAAATAAATAGATGCCTTTTTATTTATTTATTTTTGGCAAGGAAATATTCAGTGGTTTAGACACCCATTTCTACTCTCACCCTGCTTCTCTTTCCTTAGAGTACTGGTGGTATATGGAAACTGAATTCTGTAGAGAGTTCTGATTTTAAGCTTATAAATGCTAACCTTATTTTGGAGAGAGACTTCCTAAGTCTTCTTTGATTATTTTTAAATTTTTCTTCCCTTTGATGTAACTTTTAGGTAGGGCTTTTAAATAGAATCAAGCAACAAATGTGCTTTTTTACTGATTAATTCTTTTGCAAACTAATGGAACTTTGCTTACTTTAAAGTGGAAATAAGGTAGGTGGAGGTATAACTTTATGTGAATACCAAAAAAAACAGACTTTATGCCTTTGTCCCATTCTGACTATCACTTACATGAAAATAGATCAAACATTTTATTATTTGAACTATCTCTAACCCTGTAGTTGGATGAGTATTACCACTCTGGTCAGTTTTTGTCATGACTAATTTTAAAATAGTCTTTTGCAGCTATATTTTATGGTCTTTCATAGCTGCATGCTGTGTTGCATCTCAACATTACAAAATAATTGAAATGAAATATTGAAAATTGTTTTAGTTAAAAGAAAAAAAAAACCCTTATCCTGACTTCAGTGCCCATGGCAACAAATCCCCAGTGTAATATCTTACAAGATAAGGTATTCAATAAAGCTGTACAGTATTACATGTATTAATAAATTAATAAACCATGTATTGTCACCTAGCTGGCAAATGAAAGCCAGCTACACAAATAAAGAGGGGGATTTGGGACTGCGAAGTTACTGAATACTTAAAATCAGTGATCCTAATGTTTCTGTACCCAGGGGAGCAAACAACCCTCTGTCTCAAGGGTTTGATCCCAGAAGCACTGGCAAGAGAACATCTGGCTGCTGTAAGGTCTCCCAACATCGTTAATGTGGCACCTTGAAGGGTCACTTCTCCTGTGTCTGGTAGCAAATTTATACAGATCTGTGCCCAGGTGCTGCAGGAAAAGAGTTATGGTGACCCAGGTAATAGGTAGTTGTTGAAAGGGAGAGGAGGGTAAAAGGAGAATGTTTTAGTCATGTTTTCACCTACCAGTTGCCTTGATAACACTGGTGAGTTGATTTTGGCCAGCCTATATGGATTTCTTTGAAGAGGATAATACATGACTTTTATCGCATGGCAGTAGAGCATTCTCTTAAGGAATAAAGTCACCATCACAAAACTGTTCCTGATATTTCCCCTGATATTATTTTTTACCCACAGTTAGTACTTCCAGCCATGACTTGTTACACCAAGTAATTCCTTTCTGTCTTTTGGCCTTTTAATTTTCAGACTGTGTGTATTTATTGTTCTCTGTGTACTGATGTGCAACCCTGCTGTATTTAATTAGCCAAGTTTCACACATAAGAGAAGTTTAAGTCAAACATATCATTACAGACAGTTTATCCCCACTTTTTGATTAGACTTCTCAGACTCCATGAATTACTCTGGCAAAGTAAAACTGCAAAAATGAGTAGGTTCTGCTTCAAGGAGACGTCTGCTAAGACATTTTTCCAAGCAGAACTGGGCTTTTCAGCCAACTTTTTAATATCGGAGTGTTTTCTTTAAGAATTATCCAAGTGACAGACTATCTTTTCTCAATGAATATGTAGGCAAATAGGGTTATTTGCACGAGAACATACACAGTCACTTTTTTGTAACTTGGTTTTTATTTAAACACCTCCAAAGCATTATGTTAATGTACATTTTCTCCTGGTCACGAACAACAAGTATTTCTAAACCTCAAATACGATCCCTGTACTGTTTCTGTTTGTAATTATATTTTGACTCAGATTTTTACGTGTTCAGCTGCGGAGCCTAATAGTACTGACATTTCATTTTGAATGATGCTGCACAGAAGTGTAACACAGATTTGCAGCTTTCACATAAACAATATTTTAAATGGATCTTCCTGTGTTTATTTGGAAGCATATTTCCACAAGATTACACATGGAATGTTTTAGTTGAGTTAGTGTCCATAAAGTTGCTTAGTGCTAAGTCCTTTGCTTTTTTAGAAAAAAAAAAAAAAAGAATTGCTGCATAAAAAAATAGTTTACAACATAAATTCTAGGTTATTTCATATTCTAGAATGCATTAAAAGCATAAAGTCATGTATATGTCAGGGAACACAATATTTACAAATCTGTACAGTTTCTGTTGATCTGTATTTACTGTAGCTCTAGCCAGGCAAATAGATTCAACTCTTACCACTCTAAGATGAAATTCTCCAAGATAAGGTATAGCTGTCATTTAAAAATACTTTATTTTCCTTATCAGCCTTAAGATTGATGAGTATATGATGGGCCAAATTCCACACTCCATTTCATAAAATCTATTTTCCATGGAGTTAGAGATAATTATCACTGTGACCTCAGGCAGAACGTGAAACGGTGTGAACTCCAGTGAGTTACTTTTTTGTACTTGATTATTCTGAACTGCTGAACTACTTCAGTATTTTGGCTAAGAGAATGCAGTAGAAAAACCACAATAAGCAGCTTTCTAACTGGACCCTCATCTTCCATAGCCAGTTTTAGCCCCACCACTTCAACTGATCAAAGAACAGGAGGGTAAAAACTGGTCACCGGTTCATACAGCAGAAATACTTTACATGGCTTCAGTTGTCCAAAGGTGCTTACTGGCCGTGAGCTGAACTTCAGCATCAAGAGGGTATCAAGAGGGAGCACTTACGTTCAGAAAAGCAACTGCCTTCAGATAGGGTTGCAAAGTGCTTCATCATTGTCCAGCTCTTTAATAAAGAGGTTATTCATCAGAACACCTGAGATCAAGAGTATTCTGACTCCTCTCTTGCTAATATTAAAAGGATGGCACTTACAGTACTCTCAATTCAAGGGAGACATCATGACTTCTATAAAAAGATTAGTATAAGAATGGCACTTCTTTGCTAAGGCTAAAATAACACCTTACAAAAAAATACCATAATGACCCAACATTTTTGGCATGTTAATTTTACAATGTTGAAAAAAGTACCTTAGTAATCATCGCAATATCACCCATTAGAGTATGGTAGCAAATAGTTTTTCTTTGTAAGACACACCAGGTAATAATTTGTTACTGAGGTTTATCCTGACCAGTTTGGTTGTTTCTAAAAGAAGGAACAAACAGCAAATGTGTGGTTGCTCCAAAAACCTCCTTTTCCCATCCTTCCCTCCTTTTTTTCCCCTCCTTCTTTTCCTGTTCCACTGAGAATAGACCAAACAGGCCTGACCAGCCCTGCCATTAGACTATAACCAGGTAACGCAGAAATTAATCAATTAATTTATTATTAATAGGAGCAAAATGTAAAAGTGGAACAAACTGTAGATGTACTGCTAAGCACATTGTGTCCTGCTGTTGTTTCCAAAAGACCCTTGTGACAAAAACGTACAGATTCTTTAGCTCTGAAAGGTCAGATACGCTAAACTGTGATTTCAGAAAAGCTGAAATCTCTTCTATGTTCTCTTAGCGTGTTTTTTTCTTCTGCTTCTGCACTGCTGGATTTTAGTATCCATGAGTCAGGTGATCCTTTTAGTGTCAATATATATATTTTTCTCTGATTTCCAATCTCTCTCCCAAAACACTCCAGTTTAGACTTTCTGCATTTCAATGTGTTGTTGGTGGTAGTGGTGGTAGCAATGATGTCTGGGTTGACACCTTCCGTTCAGTTTATAGACGGAATTTTTTTGCTGCCTCTTTCTGAAAAACCACACGGCCAGTACAGCTGCGGCCAGTAACAAGCATAGGAGAATCACAATTACTGCTACGATAGCCCCTTTGCTTGACTTGGGACAGTCCTCTCCCTCACATGGTTCAGAAGTGGGGAAAAGCTGTTCTTCAAGGCCTTGGGTGAGATTTTCATGCTTACCTAACACTTGGGATGACGTAAAGATATTGGGAGCTGGTGCAGTGGTTGCTACTTGTGCTGGGGAAGCTGTTGTTTCTTTTGCTTCTGGATACAGAGTGTGATCAAAGGGGCTGACCGCCACAGAAGCTTCTGACACAGATGTCTTTAGGCTGGTAATGTCGAACAGCCCTGTCGTAACAGGCTCCTGAGTTGTAAGTTCCAGAGATGTAGTTGCGTGGTCCCCCAAAGTGTCCTCATACCCTGTGCTCACACTTAGGTTCTCCAGACCACTCACTGATGTAACTGCTGCTGGTGTCTCCTTGACCCCATCATCTGTCCTCGCTGTCACTGTCGCAATTTCTGTTAAACCTTCCTCTGGGACTGGGCTACCATTGCCTGATTTTCTAACTTCAACATGATTTGGCTGATCTGTTGTGAGAATGATGTCTTCTTCTGTCCCCATTGATCCATCAACTTTGTCCCCCTCCTCTTCATCATCTTCGACTACTTCTTGTGTTACTGGATAACCGTCTAACCATGACTCGTCAGTAATGGCAACTGTATCTATCTCGGCCTTTGTATCATTGGTTGTGAGAACGGGCCCAATAGGGAAATCCTCAGTGTCATAAAACATTTTGGCACTAGGTTCATTATAGACTGTCTTCACCCCAATGTGATTATCACCCTCAGAAAACTGTGCTATAGTGGAATCATCTGTTTCTTTCTGTGATTCAGGCTCACTAAAAGCCTCTGATGGAAACCAAAACAAGTTCTTTTGGCTTAGGAGTGAGACAGGGGATTCTGTTGGTGCCTTGCTTTCTTTTTCAGGACTATCTACGACCTTAGTAACATCTTTCATGCCTCCAGTTCTTCCATCCGCCATACTTTTAGTGAAGGAAAGTTGGTCTTGTTCCTGCTCAATTTCCTCTTTGCCATTGCCATGTTTGTTTTCAACAATAGGTATTGATCTGTCATCAGGAAAATTATCTTCATAGTCGATGTGTGCCTCAGTCTCATCTAGAAAAAAATCAAAGAACAAAATCAAACATTCAGTTTCACCAAAAAAGTTAGGCTTATTTTTTATGATGGCTAAGAGGAAAGGTGTAATGAGTATACTTAATCTGCAGACAGTAGTGTCGTGGTTTTTTTAAATGAAGATGGTCTACCATGAGCTCCATAGGCGATATCAAAATTAAAAAAAAAATGAGGGTAGGTCTTGTCTTTCTACATTTTTTTTTTTTAAATACATATTCTACTGTCAGGAAGTAAAGGTTTCTTTTGATTCCTTATTATTTTCTCAAATATTTACTCTTCCTAAGGTGAGTATTTTTTCCAGACTTGAGGAAAGAAAAAGATCATTTTCAAGCAGGAAAGATGTGTGGAAAAGAATGTATAAAAACTAATAATAATAAAAAAAACTAACAGAATCATAGAATCCTTTAAGGTTGGAAGGGACCTTTAGAGATCACCTAGTCCTACCCCCCTGCACACGCAGGGTTACCTAGACCTCATGGCACAGGGCTGCATCCAGGTGAGTTTTGAAGATCACCAGAGAAGGAGACTCCACAACCTCTCTGGGCAGCCTGTCCCAGTGCTCTGTCACCCTCACTGTCAGGAATTTTTTCCTTAAGTTCCTGTGGAACTTTTGGTGTTTAAGTTTGTGGCCATTTCCTCTAGTTCTGTCAGTGGCCACTACTGAAAAGAGGCCAGCCCCATCCTCCTCACTGCCTCCCTTGAGGTACTTGTACACACTGATCAGGTCCCCTCTCGGCCTTCTCTTCTCCAGGCTGAACAGGCCCAGCTCCCTCAGCCTCTCCTCATAGGGCAGATGTTCCAGGCCCCTGATCATCCTTCATAAAATAACCTCGTCCCTGGAACATGATTGTCTTTCAGTGCCAACTGAGACTTTCGAGTTGTCTTATACTCAAAACTGTGTGTTCACTTTTTATCATTACAGTATTTTCTTAAATGAACTTGATGGTGCAATGATACTCCACCTAGGGACAGGTGAATTGAACAGTATTTCTTTTCTTGTAAGCAGATTTTTAGAGCCATCCAATAAAAAAGTCCTCACCAAAGCTGAAATGGAGTTTTGCATATATTCATCTGAAAAATGAAGATTTATTTCCTGTGGGTTGAAAATTCTGTCTTCGAACACCTAAAGACTATAAAGACTAATGCTTAGATATCAAGAGAATGTCCACTGTAATCAATACTTGGGCTCCTTTTAAGAGATGAAATGTTACCAAAATAATCAGGTGAAAAACAGAGAAAAAAAAAAGTATGCAATAGATGGGCAGATTCATCACATTATCTGTTTGAATTATAAGCACTCCTCATGCCTCTCCAGACCTATCACTCACAGCAAAACAGCCTTGACTCAGAGGGCAAAAGTAAGCATTTGATGTTGAACTAAATCATGTAAATCATGCATTGTAGTTCTTGTTTTTCCCTTCTTTTAAAGCCTTAGCCCAATGAAGGGAATATTTCAAACTAGACAGAGCAGCTGATTTTCAGCTCATACAAGTTTTACTTCATAGAAAATTGATGTAATTAATTGATGGGATTTATGCTGGCATAAAAACTCCTAGAATATAGTGCCTTAGGATATGGAAAAGAAAACAAACTGAATCATGGTGAGAATTTTTCTTTTTTTAGGAGAGTGTTTAGTCTTTAGTGAAGACAGTGAAGCAATAAATCTGCCTTGGCATGGGGAACAAGAAATTAACAGGAGAAGCCATATAGCAAATCAATACATTCAGAAACTCTTATCTTTTTGTCTGTTTACACTCCACTAAATTTGAATCACATTTTCATCTGGGGTCCACCTCCAAATCCGAATGAATCACATGAATCACTCTCCTTGGAGGCTCTGTTCCAGGATTCCGGTACAGCCACATTTGGTCTGCTCTTAAGAAGGGTTAGAAGGCTTAGACACAGTCTTACCAAAAAACACTTAGCTGTGACAGGGTTCACAACAGCCTTTTTTTTTTTTTTTTTTGCCTTTGACAGAACAACTTAATTTGGGGGCTAGAGTAGAGCATTAGGAAAAGATATTTTTCTTGGAGTAACGTCTGGGTCTACCATTAACCGAAATAGTTATGCTGACGAAACTGAAATGTAGGACATATCCTGTAGAGAATTAGTATCTATGTTAAACTTATGCTGAAGAAATGGCTGATCTAAGCAACTCCACTCCCATATGAGAGCAAGGGTGTACAATGAAAATTGCACAAGATACAGCAATGCTAACAGCAGGTTGCTCTCCCTCATGGTCCTGGCCTTCTCCTCTCATTGAGTAAATCCCTTTGTCCTCTTCAAAGCAAGGAAGAAAAAACAAAACAGAACTCTTCCATTTTGTACAAAAGGGACTTAGCAGATTATGGAATCCAGTCCTCGGATTGGAAAGACTTGTGGTAGGACTCCCACTTTTCTAGTTCATCTGAGAATCTCCTCCAACAGTATTCCAGATATTAATGAGTGGAGGGTAGCTCAGAGTCCTAGATCACTTTAGCAACATTTTTATGAAACTCAGTGTAGTACTGGCTATTGTTATGTAGCATTTGTAACAGCCATCAAATGCTAGTCTCACTTCATTCCCTTGTTTCACTCCCACTTAAGAAATTTTCTACTTGATGCTTTTTTTGAATGGAAACAGTGTCTTAGCTGTCCTGTCCTCTTATTATTCAGATACCTTCTGAAAAATCGTATCTGCCATTCCTATTTCACCACAACTCACTGTCTCCAAAGGTAGTCTATAACTGGGTATTGACTATGTATGAAGTGTAACATGATAATTTAAGAACTATTTACCAAGTCTGATATTCATTGTTTTCTTTTGTTGAGAAGAATTATCAGCCCAGTTTGTCTTCACCTGTATGTCTTCTGTACCTCTAATTTTGTAACTCATTTATCTTTCAGATGCAGGATGAAATGTTAATTTTTACATTATGGTGTTCTCGTGCATGTACATATATCATTGCACAAAAATTGTATTGTAAGAAGTCGGTGGTATTTCTTTCACATCTGTTCTTCAGAAAATAAGAGGAAAAGCCAGCCAATATTCATAATATTGACTGGTATGGTTTTTACTCACTGCTTAACAACTGTAATAATATGCTTTTTATAAAATTTGAAGTTATTCCCCCTTTAGTATCTCTCCTGCAGCATATTTTTAACCTTTTTGATGAAAGTTCGATAGAGACACATTAAGAAACAGCATATGCTCCTCGGAAAATACAAGCCCTCAGCCTATCAGAAAATGCTTGGGTTTGTTGAACCATCAATCAAGTTTCCTAAACTTGTTGTCTGTGGGCCCAATTCTGTATGGATAGGAATGAATTGGTGTTTTCTTAAAACTCATTTGAGGAAAGAAAAAGCCCATTGTGGATGAAAGAGAGCCTGAGGTTGGAGTTCATTATGCCCTGCTTGTCACTGCATAAGGGAGTCTTGTTCCCTTTGACAATCAGATTGTAGCCTAAGTTGTAAAGCTGCTATAATGTATTTTCATATGCAAGCTCCTCTATTTGTACAGTTTTTAGCAAAGACTATCAACATAACTAATGTTAGCTTATGGGGTGCCAGAATGAAAGCAACTATTGAGGTCTCTAACCATCAAAGGCAAAGCAGAGCCCTTGCTCAGAAGCTTTGATTTATATGATCCTGAATCGACTTACACAGTAATAATAGTTCATTCTTTCTCCTGTGCCTCAGACCTTCCAACAGCGCTTACACTTAGTATTTAGTGAGTTTCTGTTACCACAGCAACCTTTTAAATCAGCTGTAACCTTGATTTTCCAGTATCAGATTGCACGACTCTTGCACTTCTTTTTGCTCGCCACCTCAGCACCTCCTTGAGCTTTCCAGGTGTCTTGAGATTTCGCCGCAGAACTGAAGATAACAGCAACGAAAACAGCCAAGACATAGCTCCACCTCTTGTCTAACAGCTCTTTTTAAAACCAGTTTGCAATTGATTTAAAAGTGGTTACATCTTCTTTCCTAGCCAGGCAGGTCTGGTTTTAGGAGTAGCGCACACTGAAAGTCATTGATCCAAGACTAAATCTTTCTATTTCCAGTTATTGCTCTGTTTTATCTCTACCCTCCTCTGACAGACTGAAGGATCAGTGAGTACTGATTCACTATATATCTAATCTATTACTGAGACTAAAATGAACATTTTACAGCAACAGACGCTCAAATAGCATCTACTATAAAAGATGTGAAGTTCAATTTCCATTGGTAAAATCCTTTTAATTTAGCCTTATCCTCTTTAGGAAGCACCCAATCTTAAACTGTTTTCAAGGCCTTCAGGATTTGATCCTAATTTTAAATTATTGGCCAAGAATAATAGACAAAAACAAAGTAAGAAAGAGCCTTGTCTTCCAGACTCTAGCACCAGTTTAATTCTTCTCCATGATAGTATATTAGCATCCAAATTCTATTTTGAGTGCCGCTATTTTGGACAACCATGAAGTGTACTGCATATTTTGTTGAAGTATATTTGTAGTCCAGAAAGTTGAAATTTGATTCTGTGTAGGCCATCAACCTAAACATTTCTAGTACATAAAAGCTCTTTTTTTTAAGAATGTCTAGGCAATTACATTAAAAATTAGCAAGCTGACATATATTTCTAAAGCTGTACAGAATATTTAGACTTATTTGCCTAAATTCAGTCAACTCTGTGTACTATGGCATCTTCCAGATCTACCAATTTGAATTGGATCAGGCATATGCACATAATCATGTTTCTGTCAAACCAATCACAGTATGTTACAAAGAATTTATGTTGCTGGTGTGTACCAGCTACAAGAGGGAGGGTGATTCTCATTCTAGTAGGAAACTCATCATGATTTTTCTAACTAATTTGATTTGGCAGATTCAGTTCAAGCCAGATTGATACTTTACATTAATCATACAGCTAAGTGACAAACCTGAGAAAAGAATCAAAGCTTGACTTTTTTTTTTTACAGACCATGGATATATTCTGCAGCTTATTTTAACTGTCTGTTACAACTCTCCCTTTCCATAAAAAAAAAGTAAAAAACAAAGCAAAACAACAAAAAATAAAAACAAAAAGCATCCCCAAATACAAATAAAAGCTACATTTTGTTTTATCTACCACATAAAAAATAATAATAATAACTGGTGTTGGCTTCTCATGCTTACAGACCACTTGAATGCAAAACAATTGTATTCTTAAAATTTCAGCAGAACTATGTGTAATGAGGCACAAAGGCCGAGAGTCGCAGATGAAGCTTTCAGAGGTGTTCAATGTCAGCTGAATCACCCTTACGTTGAAGTCAAAAAAAGAACGATCCCCAGTTAGACCAGCACTGAATATATTAGAAAAGTATCCAAGTATTCACACTGCGTAGAACACTTAGATGTGCAGAAGACATGACCTCTCCTGCCATAAGCTTACAGCTGAAAAAGAAATCCAAAGCAGTCAGGAGGAAAGTTTAAGGTACATTGACAGGACAGAGATATGACATGATTTCTCAGCCATCTAATCTGCCTTCTTTTTTTAGGAAGCAAACTGGAGGACACTTGATCTAGCCTAACACAGCACAGTCCTGATCCCTCCGCTGAAACGCTAGTATTAACACTGCTGATCCTGAACCCAACGGTTCAGTTCAGAAAAGAAGAAAGAATGTCCTTTAGCAACTGTTGGTTTAGTGCCTCTGCCTGTAGGATAACCACAAAATGTCACACAGTGACTCCTTTCAGACACTATGACAATGCCAATTTTCAGCATATATTTTGTGAAACAAATATGTTCTCTCCACAGAAATAGAAAAAAATAATAAACTGTAAAAACATTTATTCCCCTGTTCTCTGCTTAAGGTTACTTTGTTGGGTTGAATATTTCTGTGTTTTCAGTTAGAACACAGCATCTTTTCATGATGAAAAATTACAGGAAATACTAACTGTACAGAGCCACTATTTTCTTTAAAAGCATCTTCATTAAAAATTACAGCCCACTACCTCATGTGTGCCATTTGCGACATATTGTTTGCTTAATTTACAACATACCTTATTGTATCCAGAATCCACTTAGTATAACCCCAAAATTTTTTTGTTCAATTATGTTCATAGGCACGTTTTGCCAGTATACTTTGAATTATGTGAGTATTGATGTACTTTTCCATTCGATTTGTGGATTTGCCAACAATACCAACTACATTCACATCCCTGGCAGCAGAATGGACCATTTGTATTCTAACTGGCTTACAGCAGAGATGAAAGATGACATAAAACCATTTCAATAAACACCTAAGTGCTACATTTAGACCCTGGTAAGATGATAGCTCTCTGATTCTGAATCTGCTCTTATTAAGCAACTAGAAATGTAAAGTAGGTCCTGTAATTATAACACAAAGCAACAGAAACCTCATTACTGCTCTTTGTCAGATATTCTGCTTGGAAAGCTGGGCATTATGACGTGGCACTTAAAACACTGGACAGTAATATATAGTTGTAATATCTGTAAGTCTGAAAAAATCATGAAGCTGGATAAAAATTATCCTTATTTCATGCATGAGGTGGAAACAAAGCAACAGAGAACAGCATAGGTAACTTGCCTGCAGTCTCAAAGACATTGCCGGATTTAGGAACAGACCTTATATCTGACCAGAGTTTTTTCCACATGGCTCTGTCGCGTTTGCACAAAAGCCATGGACACTACATTCCAGCTGCTCACTCAGAGCATATTCAGAATCAGGGGACTATCAGCTTACAACCAGCTAAATATAGCCCTCAGATGCTCACTGAAGCAGCTCTATGGTCATCTTCCCTCTGGCATGAGATAGTTAGAATAGAAATGGTCCATTCTGCCACTAGGGATGTAAATCCTGTCATTTGCCTTCACAACAGTAAAGTTACTCCCTTGCCTCAAAGCACTGGAAAATTGGTGTGTGTATGCTGTCTTCTGGCGTACTTAATAATGATTCTCCTCTATACTATGAACCCAACATATCTGACAATGTAAATAAGGCTTCTTTTATTTAAACTCCAATTTTTGTTCTTTTTCACAATTTTATATATTTATTTAATAATCAACTCTAACATTAAGAATCAAACACATTTTGTTTTTCTTGTAAAGCATCCCTTCCTAAAGAACTGCTATTAGAAAGAGTGAATATGTAATTACTAATGATTCACTGGATACATGTAATATTTTCTATTAAAAGTCCTTAAAGTGTTTTTAAAACAATAATCAGAGGAAGCTCCTCAGCATGAAATCTACATTTAAATCATTTTAAAAATTATAATCCATAATATTACATCTGCTCCAAAGCTCCAGTGCTGATGTTTGTGATTTTACAACCACTATTTCCTATTTCTTTTAAAAATATTTTACTCTCCCCTGCCACTGTGTCAAAGGCTCAGGCAAAACAGAGGAAATAGACTATTTATGTAGGGAAAACAGTGAAACACACAGCTTAAATGACCTGATTCTCTCTTTTCCTTACTCTGGTGTTTGATAAAATGTTTGATAAAATGTTTGATATGTTTGATATGTTTGATATGTTTGATGTTTGATAAAATTAGCATTTCCACTAAACACAGTGAAGGAAAAATATTTATTAATCTGGTGGAGGTTACAGGCAATTCAGACCCACCGGGTTATTGGATGTAGATACTCTTTTTCCCTCTCTCCCTCCTTAACCCCTCCTCTGCGGCAGTATTTCACCTAGTCATCTGAGCTGCGGTTTGTAACAATAGTTCTGAAAGTTGAAACAATTCAGAAGGAAGTCAGAATATTCTATTTTTTCTAGGCTACCTTTATGCCACTTAGATGGTTTTAAATATTTAGTTCCCTGTCGCACAGGCCCAAATCATTTTTGCTAAGAATTCTTGTGACCTTTTCTCCTCACTATCCATCTCCTGGTGGTATGTACACATGAATAAAACTGACTCCTAGCATGATCCTGAGCATTAAGGCATGTATGTTCTGAAAGAGATATATGTGTTAACTGAAGCTAATAGAGATAACTTCACTCTGTTTCATCTTCCAAGAAGCCTGTCCTTTTCTCTCTGCCCAGTTGTGTAACACCCCACTCCTTCGCTTAATATACACGTGCTTTTTGCCAAGAAAATAATCATAAAGGTGTGATACCGCTCTGAAAAAAAAAAGATTCTCTCCAAACTATTCTGAAATACTGGAAAAAAATGAGCTTTATGCGCTGAATAGAATAAAATAAGAATGAGAAAGTAATAGATTTCAGATCGCATCTCAATTTGTATTCATGGTACTGTTTAAGTTACATTTAAACAAAGGGAAAGATAAAAGTTTGTTGCAGACCTAACTAACATATAAAGGCATTTTTTCTTGGTTTAAATTAAGAAAATGCTCTTGCTATCATTTCCCAGAGCTCTTACTGAGTTTGGGTTCTGTTGTTGTTGTTGTTTTGTTGTTGTTTCTTTGTTTTTAAAGCCCCAGTTCCCTGAGTACAGCTATTTGGTAAAAAACTCCACATTCATTCTTTTATAGAAGGAAATATCTAGGTAGCTAACTCTTGTGTTTGCAGAGAAAATTTCTGAAAACTTAGTATATTATAAAATTTGTCTGCTTTTTAATAGTTGAACTTAAAAAATAATATGCTTTTTGTTTTAATTTTCACCCTAATTGTATCTACAAGTAACCATTCTGTTACTCACTTCTCTTCCGGCATGGGTAGTTCTGTTGATTTACGGGTGTCTTTACTTCTCCTGACTTACTATAGGAAGTGGCATATATCCTACATGTAAGGTCAGTAGTTTATAACTGCTAATAAAACTAGTAGGAAAGGACTAGTTAAAGTTGTTGAGACAGATGGAGATTTTACAAACAGTGGACAATTCCAGGGTTTAAAAGAGGGAGAGCTACTGTATCATTCTTTCCCAACACAAATAAAAATCCAAGAACAGTTAAAGCATGGTCTATTCTGTTCAACCTAGACCATGCAAAAGTAGAACTTCGCAAAACTCAAATTCAGAGCTATAAAGCATGGAATTTTAAAATGCCAGTAAGTGTATTCTTTACAAATTTAGAGAATTCCTTTGGAGGGATGGGATGGGATCCCCCCGGCCCTGCCACAGGATCAGTCCGTGCGGGTGACAGGTCTGGGCGCTTTGGTGTAAATCACTAGTATAGAGAGGCGTCTGCTGGGCGAGCACTGCACAGGCCCTCGCATGGGGCTGCCCCCAGTGCCCACAGCCCATCCGGGCTGGAGGTGGCCCCTACGAGGCATCTCCTGGGGGTGGACGGGGAGCGGGCACACAAAATGGTGGCTCCACATGCAAAATGTCTGCTCTCAAGCACAGGGATGAGGCTGCTGTGGCAGGAGAGTGGACATGCCAGCAAGTAGCAGGGCAGGACGGAAGAACAGACAAGGATAAAAAGGCAGAGAGAGCTCCCCAAAAATGCTATAAGGCACTTTTTTCTTGGCCATAAGAAGGATGCTCCCTCAGGAACCAAGAAGTGCCAGTCAGCAGCACGCACACACTAGAGGGGAAACCAGTCAGCAGCACGCGCGCACTCGAGGGGAAATCGCGAGGAGAAATGTATTGGGAAACGCTGTGGACACGTCTCTGGGCCACCCTATAAGGCGAGATGCTGCTCAATACCGGCAGGCCTTTGGAAAGAGGGATCGGGGGAAATTTAAAGCGTCAGTGAGGCGAGAAGAGCATTTTAAAAAGGGTCAGCTGCCGTGTTAGTGGGACTGAACCGGGAGGAGATGAGGTGCTTTGAGAGGCTTGGGCCCCGGAAGGACAGAAATGTGCTAGTGCCTGAAATTTTGCTGCTGTGGACCTCAGCACATAGTAGTGTGTGAAGACACTAAGATGCTGAGGGAATGCTAAAATCATGGACTACCTAAGAAGACCTGCAGTAATGGGAGCTGTTACTTGCACGTTTGCCATGCTTAGTGTGTTTCTACCAAAAAAAAAAATTAAAAAAAGTTTTTTCTCTGTGCTTGCCTTAGGTTCCCAAAGGCAAGGACAAATACCAGGTTTTCATTTCAGTAGCTGCTCTGTAACAGCTCTGTGGGTTCATGTGAAAATAAACACAGCAGAAGACGCACAAAATCCGCATTATGCACTCCATGTGGTAAACAATGTCTTTGGCTGACTAATGCTGCCTGGACATGGCTCTTGGACTACTCCAAAAATACCTGCAATATTTGTTATCCCATCAGTAGTAATCCCTTTCCTGGAGTAAACAGATAAGTACACTTTAAAAAAAGAAAGAATGAGCACATACAAAATTATAAACAGCCAGTTACCAGAAAGGGCTGGTTCTGATATTAAATAACTAGATGAAGGAACTTCCCAAAGGGCTCTTTTCCAGTAATTGAAAACTGTATTTAGCACTAAAGAAAAAGTCTTCTGTGGGGGAAGAAAGAGAGAAGATGGTGTTGTCGAAGATAGGAGTTGAATGATAACCTTGGGATAAAACTCACGGTGACTCCCTAAATTGGCTTTAGCAGATACAACAAAAACTATGTCATAAAGTGTTACATTATTATTATTGTAAGTGGCTCATGCTTCCCAGAAAGAAACTCTTTGCTACTAGATGCATGTGGTTCACTGCGATGGCTATTAATGGTATGGTAAAAGCCCTGCTGGGCCAGCTGCCATGTAAATACAGGAAGGTACAGATGCTTTAACCATCAAGACCTCCAGTTGGAACTGAAAATACCCGTGAGATGCCCCATTTCGCCTGAAGGAGTCTTGGCTGGAAAGCCGGGTGTGCTTGGTGAGCTTGCATTTGTGTGTGCAGGGTGAACTTACCCTTGACACAGGCCTGCACTTGGCCATACCACTCGCCGCAGCTGTCACAGAGCAGCGTGAAAGCACTCTCCTTGTTGCCCATGATGTAGCCCTGCGCGCAGACGTACAGGAGCTCGTCCCCCATTTCAAAGCCAGTGTGACCGTGCAAGATGGTGTGAGGGAAGGACGGCGGGTCCCCGCAGGGTTTGTCTGAAAAGAGAAGAGAAATGAGCTTGCAGAGACTGTCTGACGTCTAATACACCTTTAATTGCAGTGCTAACCAACTATAGTGCTAAAATTGTAACCAGGAAGACAAATTCACTAAAAGACACAGCACTCATGCATTTCATCTAGTTCATGCCCTCATATTCTTTGATAAGTAAGTACAGTTGTGCTTGGGAAGTTTTATGCAAGGCTCTATTTATCTGGGATATGATATATATCTGATGGTGCTTCTGTAGGTTAGCCAAGGAAATCAAGTTGTAGGTATCTTCTCTGCCTGCTTCTGCAACATGAATAAGGGCTTGTGTTGGTTGGGATTGAATAGCTCAAACTTGAACACAGCCATTTTTCATAACTGCAAAAAATGTTGTTAAATTGAACTTGTTTGAGAGTAGCCCTTTAGTATCTACTTCACTGTAGTAAGCTGTCAGAGGCTAAAAAATGAACCATTTTCATTTTTCAAACCATCTCTAATCTTCCTTTACTTCTTACAATTAGAAGTTTCTTCCTAGATGCTCAAATTTTCCCCAGAAGAGATGCCTAACCTATAAAAAAATGGCCAGAGGTAACATAGCTCTGATCTCTGCAAGAATCGAGAGAGCTAAATTTATCAGGATACAAAATCTAACAAGATGTTGTTTGACAATATTTCTGCCCGCAGCACTAGGAACCAAGAAGTAAAAATGACTGCAAACAAGAATGAAATTGATTTCTTTGCGTGAAAAAAATGCATCAAGCAAACTGACAAATGTCAACATGAGTGTAAACTAAATTTTATCTCAATTTTTTCATCTTTCAGAAACCTTGTCTATCGTTAGTGATGTTGCTGATCATCCTGGGAACTGCTAGGACACTGTGGGTTCTCTTCTCTCAGAGGTGCTCCCCCAGTAGTGCTCGAGTAGGTTATTGCCATGTTGCCTTTTTCTCCAGACTTTCTAAAGCCCTTTCTGAAAGGGTTATCTCTCAATTACGGACATTGTAGTTGAATAACAAAGATTCTGTTTCTTGGTGAGACTTTTGTTTTGAAGCTGAAAGAGTTGCCTTCGAGACTTTCAGAGCTTCTGATACAGTTTTCCCCATAACTTATCTGCTTATGAACCAGGCATAGGTAAATACATGCTTACTTTGTTAGTTGTTAGCCTTGTTATGAAATGAACATCTTATGATAAATATGAATTCTCTCTGAGAGTTATTTTGGACCAGAATTTTAGAAATTGCCTGACAAACCTGGCTAATCCCTTCTAATTGGGTGTGCTGAAAAACATCTGCCACTAATTTAAGGGACACATTACCGGAGTCAAAGCTTTGAAGTCTCTGTGCTGTACACATACCTATACTGTCTAACACCTTCTGGGGCTAGTGGGAGTTATGCACACACACTGACAGAAAAAAAAACAAGCCCTTGTGGCTGCACAAGGCTCAGATTATGTACAGCCTCATGCCAGCTTGGCATCTGAGGAAGTGAGGAGTCGTTAGCAACTAATGCGTTTCCTGTGAACTGGTAGGATGAATAGAGTTTGATGTGGATGAAAGGAATAAAAAAATATTTTATTGCCTCATAGAAAAGCTATGGACCCCTGCATTTTGTGTACTTTATTTATGTTCTCACTTTCATCAGTACAAATGGGAGCTGTGTGTCTACTCTGAGGAAGTATTTATTCCAAGGTTGTATAGGATGATTATTTGTCAGAGGGTATTCTTATCTACAGAGCCTTGCTTTTTAGTCATGTGGCCGGAGGAAGCAGAAAATTAATGCTTACAGTACTTAAATACATTTACCTTATGGCAAACACATTCAAAAAGAACATTATAACCTATCAGGAAAGAAGGAGAACTGAAGGGAGGTTTACTGTAGAATTTGGCAACAGAGATAATACCAGAGAACGAGGAGATCCTGAAAGAGCAATTTGGGTATGTAAATGGAAGGGAAAAGAGAGCTTTCAGAGATGTTCACAAATAAACATCGTATGCGGAACTTGTGAATTTCTTGTATGAGACTTTCTAAGGTTGTGTCTTCACAGTGTAGCCCACTGAGGTGCCTGAATGACAACACGAAGTGAAAGCTGATAATCTGCAAGGGTGAGCTTGAGTTTCGACATGCATTTTGCTGTTGCTCTGTCTTGTGGAAAATGTATGGGGATTCTCAGAGTTGCATCTTATTTAGGCTCTTAGTGTTGCTGTAATCTCAGCTGCTAGGACAACTCATCCTCAGGATTTTGTCATACTTGTTCTCTCTGGTACGTGCACAGAAGAGATATTGGCCCATTAAAATGAGGGGGGATTTCTGGGGACACACTTCAGGTTTTTGTTTGCAGCCTTTGTACCAGGAGGTGGCAAAGCATGGGTTTGTTTGGAGTAACAGTCTGTGCTCAGTGTTGGCATTTGGGCAGTTTGCATGTTGGAACAGAGGAGGCAGATATGGGCCATGAAGCGTGACAGAGGGTGTGTTGGCTGCAGTCTGTCATTAGGAGGAACAGCAGTGCTCTTTGTAAAGAGATTACAGAGGTTGCCTGCAGTGGTGACCGTGCTGGATGAGGACCCGCCTCCTCCTGTGCTGAACAGGGTCTGAAGTCTCCACGTGGAGCACTGCTTTTCAACCCGTCTAATCTGCCATAAATCGGGCATGTTCTGTTGGTGCTTGCTAAAAGATGAGCCCAATGCCCACTTCCATTGAAGAGCTCAATGCCCTGTTGAGTGATGAATGTTTTTGCTCTGCACTCAGGCCCCATCCAGGGGATCCCATGGCCTGCCTGCTTGTGAGAGATCACATCCTTGAACTTGGCAACTCTGAATCCAGCTCTGAAAATTTTCACCCCTCCTAAGTTTAGTGCAGGGTATGCTGGTGTCCTCACATTAGCTGCATGCAGTGGAGTTGGCAGGGGACCTTCTGGATGCTCTTTTACGAAGAAGAGATTTTGCAAATACAGTGAACCAAATATTGATTGTGAGGTCAAATAGAGTATAATAGAGTCAAAAATCTAATAGACCTTCACACACTGATAGCAGACCTCTAGTAAACAATGATGGGTTAGGCTATGCAGCAAAAAGCATATCACAGATACATGGAAATGTAGAAGTACATAGGAGATCCTCCTGCCAGCATTAATTTGGCATAGACTATCTCTGGTGAAAATCACTAACATAGTCAATAAACCACTAAATATACATGGGTAGAATTCAGGGTAGAGGCAGAATATGAAATCTGAATAAATGCCACAGTGAAGGTAAAAGAGTGCTTAGCACAGATATATTAAGTTTAGTGATGATTCTGGTTACAAATCTCATGGAGAACCAATAGCTTTTCTTTAAAAGTGATTTAAGATACATCTTGTTAGTACAGTTAGCACGTTCAGTCTTGACTGGCTTTTAGGAATTATGGTCCCTCTGAAGAGTAACTTTAACTCCAAACCATATGTGGAAAGGAGTTTGTGACAGATGATTTTTGGCAAAGAGTTGACACAACACACTTTAAAGAAACAACATTCCCCCTCTCCAATCTAGTTTCCTCCAGAAGTGTTTTCTTAACTTAAACTAGAAGCACGTTATAAGTTCATAAGGGTTTTTCAAGACAGCTTGATAAAATATTGTTTACAGAAATGACATCAATGGAAAAATTATCAACACAAGAAAGAAGCAAATTTCCACTCCATTTGATAGAAACTACTCAAACATGAAAATCTACAATGCACTATGCACTATGATCTGTAAGCTCGCTTGAAACACCTTCTTTGATATAAAATACCCCTTTTTACAACAGTTCAATTCAAGAACATTTTTCCAGGGAGACCACTGGAATTCGTAGGATATCATCTTGTCATTAGGCAATTAGAAAAAGCAACTCATAATATTCAACCCTATGAAAGATAAGTATGGATGTTTGCTTTAATTCTTGACTGCAGAGAAACTGAACTATATAACTATATGAATTTCTTTTCTTGGGGGGGAAGGGAAATAAAAATATTGAGTTAAAATAGAGTACAAAGAACTAAAATTTAAACAGCCAATGTAAGTGCTGCTTGAAAGCTGCTGGTGTTAGGATGCCAATACCTCTTTCATCAGATAGAGCTGGTAAGAATAAGTTCATTTATTAGTTTAAATGACATCACCAGGTAGCTGGAAAATCACTGTCAGCTATATGCAAAGCTATGGAAAAGAAAACTGTAGCAATGAAAAAAAAACTCATATTCATAGCAAAATATGACAAGAAATGGTTTAAAGATTACATACAGCAAGTTGTAGTTTGATGGCTCTTTTAAAGTGTATTTAAAATGTTTGTCATAAAGAATACCTTCATTTCTTTTCTTTTTTCCTACTGTTGAAAAAGGCAAAATGAAATAGATACACGATCCACCAACTTTTGATGAGTTCCTGGAGCCAGCAGTTATGTTTAAAAAAATTTGATTTGCACTTATGCCGTATGCTACTACAAATTGCTGCCTGTTGAGTTTTTTTATGATGGCAGCAAATCAAAGCCTAATGGAATAGAGAGCTTTCTTGTTGTCTGTGAATATCAGTAGATCAGAGAAAGAAAGAATCTTTAAACTTAGGAGCTAGTAACCAAGATCTTTCCATTGTTGCATTTTAAAAAATACCAAAAAGACAACGAAGATGATTGTCTACATATGAAAGTTAATTGTTTAAAAAAAAAAAAAAAAAAGGCCTGGTAGTAAAAATTCTAGGTTCACAGTTTTCTTGTTTTATGTCTTTTATATTTAGAAAAATTTTCTTCTGAGGTGGAGTACAGTTAAATATACACCCTGTGGGCCAGCTCTGGCTTACACAGGATACTTCATTTTCAAAATAGGCGGAATTTAATATATTTTTAGATAATTTTTGGTCCTCGGGGCAAAGAGAAAATTCTTCTGATCTCCATGAATTCTAAGTTCATACAAAATTGTCTTACTGACTGATGACTCTATAAAACATTTTTTCCAAGAAGCTGAGAAGACATGCAGTTATCCATCCTCCGAATGTGCAGCTATACACACAGCAATCATAAAATATTTCAGCTACATCTTGCCCTGTAAAATATAACTTACTATTAAAGACTTGCACGATTCTTCTGTGTATATCAAACAAAAACTATTTTAGAAGCATGAAAAGAAAGGTATATGTATGACTTATATGGCCATATATGGCTTAGATAGATCTTTCTAGACATACACACCGCAACTGTGGGAATTCTGAATGGGGGGAATCTCATTTTACAAAATTCCAGACACTTCCTTAACCCACAAATAATATTCAATATTCATCTACCCCACTAGACATGCAGGGCTGTTTTCTTCAGTGACTTGTTCTTTTCTCGTACCAGCTATAGACTAGTCTCATTGCCAGACAACTTTGCTTATGCCTTTTATTGCAACATCTACTATGCATGCTTTTCTTTTTTTTGCATATTCAAGGAGGAGGGGACCTTATTTTCATCTAGAAATATTTCTGTGTTTAAGTAGTATTTGATGAGTGTTGTTGTCATGGTCATCCCTTTTTTGTCATCAGGAAGCTCCCTGCCCTGTACAAAATAAGTTGTTAAAAATTGTCTCTTCTTGGTAACCAGTATAAATTTTCTCCTGACTTTTAACTGCACAGCTTCTAAGTATTGTGCAGTACTCCTTTTCAAAAAGATATTGTCAGCCAATTTTCTTATCGGCCCCTCGACTGTGAACAGCGAACAAATGCAGAATGCCAACATGTTCCTTCCCAGAGATCCAGCATCTACGTGTGGGCTGAGAGAGAGCAGGTGGAGGGAGACAGGGGAGCACAATGGAGCAACAGTGGTCAGAGCTATGATTTCAGCCCACCACAGCTGCCTGACCCCTGGTGAGCTTTTTCCTTTATGGGGGGGTTGTGACAAAAGCGAGATTTGAAGGAACACAATGAGATGGTTTTGCGGATGTTTACAGGGAGCTGTTCCTATATGTGAGAAGCAGCATGGAAGAAAGCACAAAGGTGCTTGTGTGACACTATGACCAAGTGGATGATGAAGCTGGTGTCACTCAGAGCAGCACGGAGCCAAGAGCTGGCAGCATGGAAGTTGTTCAAGAGGATGGTCAGACAAACTCTGCAATATTTGACTGCCTAGGTGTCCATCAAGCATGCATCAACTTGTCACATTTTTTACAGTAAAGCATTATTTTCATTCTCCCTACTACCACAAATGCTTTATTAAAATGTCCTCTTTTGTTATGAGCTTACTATTTCCCAGCAAATGCCATCTGCTTCCCCTGCTTTCCTTTGAAGTCAGATGAAAAAACATAATGAGGTTATCAACAATCTCGGAGATTTCTAATCTTCCTTATGAAATCCTGCCTATCATCAGTAACATTTTTTTGGCCCTTGGACTCCCATCTTTTCTTGCAGGTTCCTGCATTTGAACATCACAAAGTTTAAGCATTAACTTAAGTTAGGAATAATTTAGTTTTCAAAATCAACCTTGATATCCCCAGTGGACTGGTCTATATTTGTTAATAAAGAGGAAAAAAATACAGCTAACTGTATACAGATATTGTATATTGCCACATATACAACCATGCCACACTTTGTGGTTAGAAGCCAGACTTTTGAGTTACAGTGAGCTCAGTACTGAGTATGGGGGATGCTTCTGATATTTCAGATATACTTGTGCTTTTTTTACCATAAGGTATATTCTACGAATACCAGAATGGATTCTTCCAAATCAGCAGTGCTGCTTGAACTTCCTAAACTGCAGCAAAGAAGATAGCACCATTTATTTCCTTCAACCAGTGTTTTTGTAGCAGCTAACAAGGGATTACTACAAGATTTTGTAAATGTTCCTCTTTGCCACTCATCAGCAGAAAAATAGAAGGCAAAACGTCTAATGTTGCAAGACAGTGATAACTGTATTATTTCAATAGTATATCAGTGCTGACCTTCATCCTTTACACAAAAAGCATCATATTGGTCATTCTCAAAGGGATCGGTTTCAATTTTAACGTCAATGGCTTTCACGCTCTGCTGTTTGCTGCCCGTCTTTCTGCATATAATTGTCCTAAAATAAAGAAGAAGAAAAAAAAATAATCAGAAATCTTCAGGAGTTGTACATGGAGGTCAGATTTGGGAATTTTTTTATCACAGTAGTCAGAGAATGGCATTGCCTCAGCTTAACTGCTTGAGAGTTGGCACATAAGGCATTAGTGTGGGATGGCCTATGAAAGAAAGCCAGGGGAAGATTAGAATTTAAAAAATGCTAGTCATAGATGAGTTCAAGGCATAGGGAAAAATAAAGTAAGTTTACCTTATTATACTCTATTATACTTACAAATATCAGACCAAATACCTAAGTATTTTAGGTCACATTCTCCTTTTACGTAACAGTAATACAGATTCCTACCAATGACACCAGGAGATTGCCTGGATGAAAAATGATTAAAAATCTCTGGATTTGGTCTGAAGGACTTGTTTGCAGAAAGACTTTTGGTATTTTAGCATATATAACTATATTTGCTATTTTAATCTGCTACATGGCTGTGGCCTTTTTGTGTTTCAGCTTCTCTGTAAAACAGGAATAGTAATACTTGCTCTCCTAGCACTCAGTTTTGTTGCGCTTAGGACAGTGTAAATGTATAGCCCAAATATGGTACTATATATCAAAATGTTTTCAAATACATTTTCAAAATGTTTTCAAATGCTATGTGCTATGAAAAGTAACTCTCAGAAACTGTCAAGGCAGTAATGTATCTACAGTCTCTTTGTGATTTCAAATCAAGTCTGTTCCTATTACAAGTTAAACCCCCCTGTTAATTGCAAGCTTAGAAGAAAATATCCTGAGATTTTTGGGGAGCAATGGTACATTTTATATATCTATATATCTATATAATTATTCCATAGGCACCAAGACAAGCTATTCTGTCCTGAAGATCAACCTGTGTCGTCTCCTATTTCCTCTAATTTGGTCTTCAGTAGCATCTAAACCATCCTGTTGTCCTTAATACATTTGAACAAATGAAATAAATTGATACTGGTTTTATGGCTTTGCAGGTGCCAAACATAAAGGAAGAGATTACAGATTATCCCCTTTCAGCTGTATTGGGTTCTTAAAATCCATGGCAATAAAAGACAAGCTTATTATAGAGGAAACTGGCTTGACTTTTATGCTGTAGGTTATAAAGGCCAGGCAAGTGAATTCACCACAAATTTCTACAGCTATTAATTGTGTGGGTTTTGTATTTGTGTGTGTGTGTGATCACTGGGTCTGTAGTTGCATAATCAACTATTCTACTGAAAGCAAGACAAAAATGCTTTCCACGGAGGAATCCCTCCACTGGAGGAAATTTATCATTTTGTATTGTGCAATGGTAGAACTAACTTTGCCAACAGTTCCATACTCAATTTGGAAAACACAGTAAATGTTGAGTAACTGCTTATTCAGTGAACGAGAAAAAGGTCTAGTAGAAAACCAGTATACTATGTAACAGTTGATTTATACAAGTTGACTTGTGCTACAGTTGTACTGATCAACTTAATTCTGGCATGTGTTAGCTTTTGAGTGGTTAAATATGAAACTTTAATGTTCTTTAAATGTAAATAAACAAAAACAGCATGAAAAAGCCATATGGTGCCAGCCTCGCCCTGACCAGGGCGAGGAAG
>VWPW01014757.1:0-16017 GCA_013389825.1 Crypturellus undulatus
ACTGGTGGTCACTGACAGAACCAGAGTTGATGGCGAGAAATTGAAGCATAAAAAGTTCCACAGGAACTTAAGGAAGAACTTCTTGACGGAGAGGGTGACAGAGCACTGGAACAGGCTGCCCAGAGAGGTTGTGGAGTCTCCTTCTCTGGAGATCTTCCAGACCCGCTTGGATGCAGTCCTGTGCCACGTGCTCTAGGTGGCCCTGCGTGTGCAGGGGGGTTGGACTAGATGACCTCTAGAGGTCCCTTCCAACCTTAGGCATTCTATGATTCTATGATTCTATGATTTAGTATGGTTGCCAAGAGGCAAGAATTCCTTCATTTATAAAGTTCCTGAGATTACTAAAAGAAATACACTTGTACTTGCTTAGCAAAGCTTAGTTTTATGAATAGAAGGAAAAGTTAATTGTGAAACTATTATGCTGTGTATATAACCTATACTGCATTATGGTAATTCATCAGGATTATTAGTATAATCCTGATCGGGTCTCTATGTTGTTACAGCAGATGGCACATAAATATTTCTTCTACCTCATGGTACATAACACCAGTATGTCTTGAGACCAGGCAGGGTAGAGATAAATAATTATGACAACTAAAGTGAAGATTAGTGATCATAACCTGTGGTAAAACAGAAGAATGTGAAGCTAACAAACAACTCATCAGGAAAAATATTATACAAGTTGAATCAAGGAATTTAATGCTCTACTTGGAATGCACCTGAAGGCATCACATAATTTAATGATCTAAACAACCCACAAACCTTCATGTGACCCAAAAAAGCAAGCTTCGGGATTTGTACCTAAAAAGTTGTAAACAAAAGAAAATGCAGAATCAGTCTGAAAATATGCTGGAAGTTAAATGGAGCCCAGGAAGTAACAGTCAGAAGAAACACTTAGAAATTCAAAGTCTGTACTGTTTTATCATCACATCTCAGGCTCAGCACCTGAATGGATAGCAAGAACCCAAAAATACTACTATGGAATCAATGTTTTTTCATAATTTGGACTTTTAATATCATAAATAAAAACCCTAAACATTGTGATAGAAGCACCATTCAAACTCATCTCCCAAGGTGAAAAGCTTGAACTATGAGTTTCTAAATTATCAGAACTACAAGAACTATTTTTTTATTATTAAGAAAAGCTCCAGTATGAATTACACTTGGAAAGTGGAAGAGGAGAAGGCAAGGAAGGTGATAAACATGTTTTCCCATGTACAGATCACAAAAGTGACTTATAAAGCTACCACTCAAACCATTGTTTGGGATGTACACAGGGATGGGCCTTTTAGCAATAGCCATCCGGGAGGTAGCAAAATCTGAAGTCCAATAGGGAGCAGAGTAATCCAGCATGGAAGAAACACAAGCAGAGCTAATGGAAAGAAAAGTGGCCATGAATACAGCAAGCTCCGTGACATGTACACAGATCCTGAAAATATTTTAACATAAGTGAAGTATATAAGAAATAAACATATTTTAACATTTAATAATAATCAGAAATTTGCTGTTCTTGAGTTCGTCTGTAATCTTTTTTGCTTTGCTTTTCTGATACCAACCTTTGACAAAAATTTGAGGCTACCTTAGTAACATATCACATTACAACATTCACTACAAATTCTCATCCAGCAAAATGCACCCTCAGGATACAGTGAAAACCAGACAACCAACCCAAAGAGAGAGCACTGTGCTCCTCTCTAGTTTTTGTAATTCTGCCTGGATGCACACTTCTTACAACAAACTCCAAAACAGAGTCATATTCAGATCCAAATATAACCACTGTGGTGTTACTTTACAGTTGTACCCAGACACCACATCTGTCATCTGTCCACTGGTATGGAGAACACACATTAAATATAGAACTAGAGCATATTTTTCAAGCTCCAGTGGCATTAACTACAGCTCAGGAGGAACTAATAACTAAAATTAAGCATTTTTCTAAACTATGATAAAATATCCAAAGGGAAAGAGAATAAATTACAGTAGGCAAGCAGTACTGCGAGTGTTAAGGGCTGATTTGGGATCTAAGTCCTGATTTCTTTTTGTTTGCTTTTGGGTTTCTCATTCATTAGATACACCAGCTCAAACTTTCTTTTTTTTCCCCCCTGCAGTCACATATTAGGAACCTTTTTCTTTATTTTAGCTAAATGGAAGAAACAAATGTTCCCAAATCCTTGAATTCCTAAAGCAGAAATTTTAAGAAACTCTTTTATATAACTAAGTTCACAGTAAAACTGTATGTCAAGAAAAAAAAGGCAGAGCTTTAAAGCAAGAATACAGTTCTGCTTACCCAGAAGAACAACTGTGCGAGAAGCATGTGTGTGCTTACATATTTTAACATGTATATATTTTTTAAGCTTATCGGACTTCACCAAAACAGAATACAACATGTACACATTCAAAAACTGCTGGGGAAAAAGAGCTAATGTAATTAATATACATACAGTACACTCAAACTCTTTGAAGGTTTAATGCTTCTCCACAACTACAAAGTAGAAAATCCTGCATGATTTGAATAGTAAAACACCTGATAATGCGTTATCATTTAGAAGAGATTTTTCTGGCCTCTTATTTTTGCTTCAGTTGGCAATTTCGGGGAAAAAAAGGGAAACAAAAGACTCATCCTCAGAGAATTTTTCTTGCAATGCTCAATTGTGGAAGCTGGGAAATATATAATATATAAGCAGTATATGGCTATGCTTAGAAGTTGCTTAATGTCTTCCGTAACAAAGTTTGTTTTCAGTTCTTTCTAACTTTGTCAGTCTTTGTTTCAGGTTTTTTTTTATATAAGATTTAATTGAAAACTACACAGACATTTATAAGACTATGTTGGGGAACATATTTCTTTGGCCCACCTTCATCTCATGCCAAATTAAGAAGTCTTAGTGCTTCCATGTGCTGAAACAGAAAAATTAATTTGTGAGAAGAGTTGAGGAGCTGACTGGAAGCAACTCTGGCTGGCTCATCCGAACCATGGTTCATCCCCAAGCTAAGGCTTCAGTATGCACTTGACAGAGCCTTATGGAGATGTTTCCTCACAGGTGAGCCCATCACCGCACGCTCCCTACACAGTCAAAGGGGAGGGAGGAAAAGCACTTCTGGAGCACAGTCCATCCACGCCCATAAAGACGACTGTAGGATGAAATGAAGTACACCCCAGAGGTGCCTGTTTATCTCCTCTGGCTGAAAAGAGCAACTGCAACTGTAAAAGAGAAAGAGCAACCATAAAAAAGGCAATTGCAGACAACAACACCGAAGGTGTTCACTGCTGTGAAGCCCTCCACAAAACCCTGTTGCTCTGCACAGCTTTATTCAGGTATTAACATATTTCAGTCAACGGTGGCAATATCTCAGCAAGTTATTTCCCTGACTGTAACCTCCTGGTCTATGGATAAAGCTTATATCCAAGTCCAATTCTCTGTAAAAATACCTTCAAACCAAATATAAGCACTGCACTTTCCCATTAGCCAGTCAAATTCGTGTTAGGCTAGTAACAGCTTTTGCTCTTTTCTAAACCATAGCTTGTGATACCCTGAGAACAACATAGGCTCAAGTCTGAGGGAGATAACTTACTCTGTGTGTGGGAGAGCAAAATGAAAAAGTCAAGTCCCTGGAAACTCCCCAAGTACAAAACTTTGCATATTCACCATCCCTTGAGGAAGGACTGTAAAATTTTTCCCATTCGGGCACCACAAATCAAGTCACAGGTTTTAGTTACCACAAGCACACATCAGATGGGTCCTGACAAGGTCTGCACACTACTAATAAATTATTTCAAAAAGTTGACATGCACAGGAGATCAGTATTTATACCATTTGGTGGTATAAAATTACAGCCTACAAGCTCGTGGGTTGGAAGCTAAGAGAGAGATTGCATCACTTGGATCCTCGCCTGATCATTGTGTGATGGTTCAGGCATATGACCTCCTGCAGCTCCTACTTCTTCTTTCATATGACCCATGGTCTCTGCTTCACTCTCTTTCCGTTCTACCCTCCCTCCCCTTCCAGGCAGGATATTTCCAACCTTATCTCTCAACATATATTTAATTTGATAACTTCTGCCTAATTTAGTGGCAGCACAGCATGCACACAGAAGCTCTACCACTGCAGCTGAGCAATCCTCGAAGTGGGATCAAACTACGAGCCTCCTGCTTGCTCATGGAAATGTATTGTTAGAAATCATTAGATTTTATGACAATTCAAAGAAATAAAGGTTAGAAAATACTTTAATGAAAATTCACCTTTTACATGTCAAAATATAACACCGTTGCATCTGTAAACATCAGACTCCATAAGCAGAAGGAAACAGCTGGCACTCGTTCGCACAAATGCTTCTTAAAGAAGTCCTCCATGCTGTTGGATAGCCAAATTTCTTGAATGTCAAATTTGGCCATGTGTAATATAAAGAGCAACAACATGCTAATCACAGTGAGCTTCAAGAAAAATCTTCCTTAATGAAAGCCAATGTTCAGTAGTAAATACTTCCTACTCACTACCTATTTACTGTTAAAAATATGCTAAAGATTCTTAGCATCCTAAGAAACCTTTCTCTTTTTTTTTTTCAAAATGACTATAGCATCAAGAACCAAGTTTAGCGGTCATAGCAAATACCATGGATAGCCATCATAACATACGATTTTAAAATTCCCCCTAAGGCAATATCATACCAAGTGACCGAAGCTTCAATTTTCTGCTACTTCATCTTTCTTTCTTTTTTGTCCCTTTTTTTCCCCAGGGAGGGCTGGATAAAATGTCCATTTGATCAATGACCCACCATGTATCTACCCAAACTGAAAGAGAGGGAGCCCAGACTTTGCAGATACAAAACCCAGCGCCCTCACTATGCACTAACTGTGCAGTGCTTGAATTCCACACAAGAGCGAAGTGACTGTGGGGTGTGTGGTGAACAAACCACCCGCCCTCCTGCCTGCCTCAGCGGTCCTGCGGGATCAGCAGAGGCACCACAATAGGGCCCAAGGGTACTGCAAGAAGCTTAGTCTCAGACATTGTTGTGGTAACAACACAATTATTAAGATTTTCATTTGCAGAAACAAAAATCTTGCAATGTCCTACTAAAACTTAAAAAAGACCTTGAAAAGCAGAGTCTTCAATTTAAAGGTGGTTTGCAGTAAATCTGATGCTTTTAGAGAGAAGATAATTGCCTAGCATTTTACCTAAACCATTCCCTTTTATATTTCAAGCGTACCTAAGGCATGACCAAAAACTAAAATGAATCTCCAACTGTAATTGTCCATCTACAGAGGAGTTAAGCATCTATAGAGCAGGAATACAACCAGTGCACTCGAATCCTACTTCAAAATTTAAGACGAGATACATGCACATTCCACATCCTCAATCAGTCTTTTTACTCATATGAATACTGTGGTGAAGAAGCATTCACAAACTCATGATGAGCATTCAGTTAAACTAACCTTGCTGTTTGCAGGCAATAAGCAAATGAACTTGCATCATCTCTCACTTTTGCACAAATTATTTTGCCCAAATTATTTATCTGTAAATAAAAAAGGGCTCCAAGTTTGCATATCCAGAACACAAAGCAAACACCAATCAAAATAATATGAAAATATATATATATACCCATTTTATATTTTTTCATCTGTTTGCATACTTCTGTTATATTAAAAAAATGATATAGGTGATAGGCAGCCATAAGGAGAAGTCTCCTACCATATATACTTTTCACTATGCTAATTCACTGAGGATAACATCATTTCTTCAAATGTCTCTGCACTCAGAAGCAACCTAATAATTCTACTGGATCTGTCATTTCTCTGACTCCTTTACCACATGGAGTACCAATTTACCACATGGAGTACCAATTTACCAATGGAATAAATTACAAGCACTAGCAGCATGCCAAGGGTCACAAGAGAGTATTTCCACTGCAATGTTGACTAGAGCTGACCCAGCTGAGAGAGCTCACGAAAACACCCCAGCCCTGAACCCAAATTGAACCTTGCCTGTAGCTTGGAGCGAGGGGGAAGAAAGCTGAACTTTAACTTTTCCTACATGTCTCTGTTTCCCATACGATGTTATAACTGACAATGAAAAGAATTAAAAAGTATCATAAAAAGAGGGTTTGTGGGATATTCTGGCCTAAGTAAAAATAAGAAGAGTATGAAATTCAATGAGAAAGGCTGTCCCTTCCTGCCTGACTTCAAGCAAATCAATTTCTAGGCCAAAGAGGTTTAGATAAGCTTCAGCTTTTAAACATTTATCCAAACTAAACCACTTGAGTGTCACTCACTATTTAACATTGAATATCTTGGCTGGGTAGCAGAAAATAACTGCCAAGTCTGCACATCCCTGTCAGGTCATGTAGTGGCCTATTGCATATATCAAAAACATTTGAGAAAATAACACTGAGCTTCTCTTCTGCCCTAAGAAAGGAAAGAAGTAAGAAAAGCAATGAAAATACAAGGCACTACAAATGGAAAGGTTTTGGTATCCTAAATTTCATTACACTAAGATAGGCTAAGTTCTTTTTTCCTTTCTTCTTTTTTTTTTCTTTTTAAGAATTGAAACTTAGCATATGAAAATGAACCAGATGTTCCTACTCTGAATCTCTGAACATTTTTTCAAACAAGAACTACAAACATCAAGAGATGCACTGCCATCATTAGCAGAGAGAAGGTACATGTATCAAACTGAAGAATCTTTCCTCATAACCTAATTACAAGTTTCCTCTTTATGTTGAGAGACTCCCAAACCTTAATTTAGCACAATAAATTATGCCTGAGAAATATGATCCTTATTTGAGGACAGGCAGAATTATGAAAGAGGACATAAAATTAAAGTTTACATAAAGGCAAGGCAACCTCCATGAGACCTGCACTCAAACATACGTACAGTTGTTGATTCCATGTGCTGGATGCTGGACAGATGAAGGTTCGTTCTGTTATTTTAAACTCTTATCTAAAGATCACAAGATTTATGTGTTTGCCTAAAAGAGTGCATGTGCTTCTGCAAAGATCTTTATGTACCACAGAATATACAAGTGTAAAAATGGATGACATCTACAAAAATGAGAAATCTGTTTCAGGGCATCAAATAGTGCCTGTAAATATGGCACAAACTCCTGATTTGTAGCTGGGGAACATTAAGCATAAACACAGCCTGTCTATTATCATACTGGATCCATTCTAGACTTACTTATTTCAGCTAAAAATAAAACTAAAACTCAGGTAACTTACTAAAAGTAAGATATTTAAAACTAGCCATCATATACTTCTTATACAGTCAGAACACTAGTACTTCTAAACTGCAATTCATCAGATATGACGAATCACATGAAATTGTGATTTCAGAGAAAGTGTCTATAACTTGGTCTCCATTGGTTATGAAAGATGTGTAGGATGGCTCATCTCAAAATTATATGCACATATAAATCTGTCACAGGATGACTCCCGGCTTGGATGTTGACAACATCACACAGTTTGAAGGGGGTAGAGGGGGAAGAAATACGCTATCAGTCCTTTCACAAATCCCAAGACAGATTGGTTTTCTACTTGTAAATGTGATTCCACAGTTTTGTGAACTGAGTTTTCAAGCTGATTACTTCCAGTGCTTTATCTCACAGCTGAGTTCACAGCTGTAGTTTTCACACTGATACCCAAACTGTCGGTATAGGAGTATTTAATCCTGAACAGATTTCATGAAATTGCTGGTACTTCTGGAAAAGCTGGTGCATGTTTTTTTAATTTGGGCAGAGAACTATGGTGTGTACAGATCTGGGAATGATGAGCAAAGAGGAGTATAATTAAAATTTTTAAAAGGGATTACAAAAGCAGTGAGCATCATTATTTCATGCAGGTTTTCTTACTAAGTAAATTTTCCTTTCTGAAGATTTTGAAAATCTGTGTATTGTTCTTTCCAAATATGAGGAGAGCTCCCAAGGCGTAACACTACGAAATGCTGTACCCCAAGGTCATGCATATTCACCTGCAGGCCCCTTCTCTGCATTATGCCAGCGAGCACAGTTGTTCCAGTGGTTTACAAATCAGAACTCAGCAATAAAAATAACCAAGGATTTCTTCATTAGTCACTCTGAAAATTAGTTTAGGCTTTGAACTGGCAGCAAAAGCTACATGCAAATGACTGGAAGGATTCACAGTCTGTCACTTCAGCCATGGAGCAGGGAGAGTACTGTATTATATGTTTATTTATTTATTACCACTGGAGTCTAAACGCTGCTTTTATAAAGCAGTTTTAAGATGCAAGGAGTTAAAAAAATGTATATGACTTACTAAATGAAGTCTTGTTTGGTTTCTAAGATTTTTTTTTTTTTGGAAATCTGTGCTACCAGGCCATCCAAGCAGTGCAGCAAATCCTGTGATATTTTGATGCACATAGGCTTCAGCACACTTCAGAGACAGCAGTATCAGTGGCATCTTTACTACCAGTCTCAGTAGCGAGAAAGAAGATGAAAGAAGACAGAATATAGTCACTTACATTACACTGCTCACGAAGACAGCATGTTGCCAGTCACAGTCACTGAATTCTTCTGGAGAACACCCAGAGCCAGCACTGCTATGGACCACATCACATTGTCATAATAGCCTTGAAGATTCAACCTGACTTTACTCATCAGTAAAACGGGTCAGCGCTTTTGTAGCACAGTTTTCATTTGTATCCATACTGACAAAGAAGTTGCCTCAATATCACTAGAACCATCTTTTCAGTTGTGTTCTGGATTTCAGTTTAACTATGAGATGTCCAGACTATCAGATGGCTATTGGATATTGGCATTTGCCACTTTTTTCATTGGAATAAGAGTTTGGCTGGGGCTCAGTAGCTGGGATTAAATTTAGCTTTGCAAGTCAAGACTAAATCAGCATATTTTTCAAAGGATTTTTTAAAAAACCTTTTAAAAGGTTTTCAGGAAGTATGGTAACAGTGAACATTTTCATGATTAGTGGTATTCATTATTTACTGAATCGGTCATATTTTTCATGACTCCTTAAAGCTTTGTCTGTTTTGATGAAACAGAAAGTCAAAGTTATGGTTAAACTACAACTATCAGACCTGAGGCCTCATTAATTTATTAGGACAGAATACCATTTGCCACCTCCTTTAGAGACTGTAAGGGACTATCTGAAAGCAACATACACACAGAATACAGCTGTGTAACTCTGTTTTCATTTACAAATTCCAAGTCCCCTTTTCATCCTGTCATTCTCCCAGCAAAGGGAAAATTAACAAATATTATCTCCTCCTAGCACACAAGTTAATTTTTTTTTAAATGTTTTCTCCCAAAAGGCAGCAACAGGAGAGTTAATGCAGCTAGTGTCACCTGACTGAAATCAAATCATTACTGGTAGATCATTTTCTGCAGTATCCAAAACTTACAATTTTTCTGTGATGGCTGAGGTACACTTGCTGCAACATAATTTCTTCAAGCCAAGCTAGCTATTAATGTCCCAAGTACAAACTAAATAACTTTTCTATTGCTTTCATGGGTCTACAAGTCTGTTTTTCACAACCTTGGAGGCAATGGAGTGCCACAACTCAGAGAAAGACACTTGACCCTAGCAGGAAACAAGTGTTTTAAGCAGTGCTTAATATCATGCTGATTTAGGTCTGTTTTTGCAGAACTAATGCCTTTTGAGCTTAGGTTGCAAAAACTTTAGGTACTAAGTGAACAATATTTTTCATTTTTTTTGAAAAGTCAGTGATGTGCTACAGTTTTGTGCATGAGGGCATGTTTCCCTAAATGGGAGGAACAGAAAACTTCAAGCCCAGAAAGTCAAGATATTTTCTCCTTAGAGTTGAAACAAGAAAGGTGGCACCGCGTGAAACAGAGTGGAAAAAGAACTTCAAGTCAATTTTCTTTACATTTTGTTTCCTTCTTTAAACAGATACTAAAGAATTTTTTAAACGGAACTTAAATATGTAACAGCCACATGTATTACACTAGACATGTGACTGTATGTGCAGATGTACATCTATTGTAAACCAAATCCTACCCTGTTTGCAGAGTCCACCTACAAGTAGCAACTAGCTCCTGCATGTGTAGCAAGGAGAGAGCTGTACCAAGAGAGAGCATAAGGTGGGCTGTCAGCATGGACAGCCCATGGGTTTCACCTTTGAGGTGTAATATACAGAGAGGCAAAAAGTCTGGAGTTCTCACTCCAGTTCTGCACCAACTCTTTCTGCAAGCCCAACAACTCAGAAGACCTTTACCTCAAACTCATCCCCCTGCAAAACAAGAACATTAGTTACTATTTAACTAGGGAGTACATCAACATTTGTTAAAATTTGTTAATTTGATAAAAAGTAACAAATGATTACACTGATAAAAGCAAGATATGACAGCAGAACATTAAGTGAGCTACTGGGATGATGCTATCATCATTAGTCAATTTTATGTGGGAGCAGAAATTAGTGATTTATTTAATCCACTTAAAGTTGTCACTTAAAAATGAAAAATTACTTTTGAGCTTAGCTGTTACCAAAAAGGCTCTTAAATCTATGAAGACCATCCTACACACAGCACAGCAAAACTCAAAAGCGTGCAGTCAATGCAGTGGAGATGAGCAGCCAGGGACCAAGCTCCATGTACCCACCCTGGTCGACTCCAACCTCTTGGCTCCCGGAGCTTCCTCTGATACGGCCCAGGGCCAACCTGAATCGCAGCAATGTCAGATCTACTTGCCACCTTCTCACAGTCAAATGGTCTATGAATAGTAGATATTTCTTTTCAAAATAACTTAGAAAACATATCGAAAAGGTGTGTTCGTGCAAACATAAGAGTCTTAAAAAAAAAAACAAAAGTGAACTTTTAAATTCACTGTGTGCATTCAGTGTGCATACTCAGCCATTGCTTTTTCCATTGCTTTTTCTTTTATCAGTCAGTAATCAGGACAATTTTTACTTTCACGAAGAATTCCAGGAGCCTTTGCATTTTTTTTTTCAATTCTCCCAAACAATATACTTGTAGAATATTACAGAATATAGTTAAAGAATATGTCTATAGAACCTACTTCTTTATAGTTAATACTATAACAAGGCAAAAAAAGGCACTCTCCCTAAAATTCTAAAGCCAGAGAGTTTTCAAAAGCTGTAAATATGACACCTCGTCTTTAGATCAAGAATACAGACTAAATAGCTGAATTTTAGAAATAATTTGTAAAGGCTGTAAAACCTTCTGTGTAACTAAACCTGTTTAGCAGAAAACAATAAGGCTTTTAATTATAAGGTTAAGTATTAAATGCAGATTGATTCAAAACAAACAAACAAAATCCACACAATCTGTATTATTCTTGGGGAGAAGACTCTTTCTCTGCTCATTTAACCCCTAGAATATGTGTTCCTAGCTACAAAACCAAGCGACCCAGAATAGCTGACTACAGGTAACCTCCTTAGATTTAAGTTTTAAAATCAGAAGGAAAGGCAAGCAGAGAAGATGTACTGTCAGAGGCTACACTTGTGTTCCTTTTTTTCTTTCTTTTTTAACATAAATCTGACAGCAAATATTTTCTTCAAAAAAAAATCATAAGACAGAGAGAGAGAGAGACATGAGAAGATCTGAAATTCAGTTGAAGTCTAATAATATCTAGGGCTAATCAAACAGTTTCACTCAAAGTTATGTTAAGTGCTGAGAACTCATACTAGTTTTGGATTGCCAGTATCTTCCTTCCGTCTTACCAGTAGGAAGAAATTCCTACCAGGAGGAAGAAATGGAAGTTCCAAAAGGAGAAAAAATAAAACAGAATGCCTCTCCATCAGGGAATTAAGGCATATTCCTTCATTTTGTTTGTAATATCTTCATCATTGTCTAAATACTATTCTGACATTGCATTTGACTCTGGACAGAACACCAAGCAAAAGTTAATAAATTACATATAGCTATATGGAAAGGCTATTAACTATTCCATAGTTAATATATTCCATATATTCCATATAATAAATTCCAAACTTATTTACTTGGATGTTTCTAAGCTTATTCAATGACATTGGAGGAGCTAAAATGAATTAAAGTGATGTCATTCAGCTTACACATTGAAAAAAAAGAATACTAAAAACAAAAACAAGGTTGGTACAGAACCATTTTTCACAGGTGACAGCAAAATAATGTACTCCACTGTGAGGTCCTGACAACTCTGCTGTTGCATAAAAGCAGCACACACTCTCCAAACCTGTTAGCCTTAGCCTCTCAGCTGGCACTGCTATCCCCTTCCAGTTCTCAGCATGGCCTGTCTGCTTCTTTTCACAGTTCTTTATCATGTGGTAAGTACATCTCTCAGCTTCATAAAGAATGCATTCAAACCATTGAAGCAGTTGGAGGAAAAAAAGGAAAGAAAATATATTAATTATTCCTCCAAAAAACAGCAGAACCTATCTGCCAAGTTAAGCATCAGGCTGCTAAACCTTAACCCCCTCCCCACTCTTCCCAGTCTCACCCAGGGGCAAAGATAAATTGCAGTACCACATTTGCCCAAGTTTATTTAAGAAGTTATAACTTCTTCAGCTGTCACCCTCACCTTCCTGTCAGAGATTACAAGGCCTGCGGCAAAGTCAATGAGGGAAGCAGGTGTCTCCAGCTCAGCTGTGCTAGTTATCACGCTGTATATTAGCTTAAACTAGTGACAAATGTTTACCCTGACATGCTGGCCTCTGGGCTGGAGAAGGTGAAGCACCCCTGCCAAGTCTGCAATGCTCGGCTTCAGGGAAGCTGGGGACAAGTGATGGTGGTTCCTTCAGTGACTGACAGAGGCTCAAAATCAGGAGCCAGAATGTACCTTTCCCCCTGCTTCTTCCATCGGAGTGTCATTTCCCACCTCAGCCTTGTCGCCAAAAAGTTCTAGCGATAAGCCTTGGCAAAGCTCCATGCCAAAGAGAAGTAGCTTGTACTAGTCTGTCTAGCTTCTCACCCTCCATAGGTACAGGGCATAACTTTGACATCATATTTTCTTTCTGAGTACATCCAGAATTGACACTTCCTATGCAGCTATAGTAAAAGCATATAGACACATGAATAAATGAATGAAATCATTCAGTTTGTAACATCACTAACCAAACCACACTCTCTTTTTCACCATATTCCCTAAATAGTTTGCCAACTCACTAGAGTGCCCATAATATGATTTTCTTCATGGCATAACTCTAAACATTTTTAATATCCTCGTTTCTAGCTCCTAGGCTTGGTCTTGTATAAAACTAGGTCGTATTTTGTGTAAAAAGCTACACACGAATGCCTGGTATCTGTGGCTTTCAGTCTAAAAGTCATGGCACTTCTTGACTTCATGAATCAGTTAATATATGCAAACCAGTTACTTACCTTCATCTGCTTCTGCAAACATAAATTTGTTCGCAGTTGGTTTCTAGCAAAGACTGAGCGAAGAGATTTTTGATTATCAAGCCTTAATTTCATGTATTTGTTGAAAGTTTTCTCTTGCAAGTGCTGCAAAGCTTGTGAGTTCCCCCATAACAAAATGTCACAAAATCTAGCAATTTCTGAAGATCAGGGTCATTCTGTGTTACTTGAAACTTCTTACTTAGAGCATAACATACCCTTACATGAGTAAAAGTAATGAAAGGTGCCAGTTCCAAGAATCATTATATTACAGGTCCCTGCTAAATAAGGTACATAAACTTGCCTGGACCTTAAGTAAACGGCTATAATTACTTTCATTCAGGCAGAGTGGGGAACAAGGGAGAATGGACAGCACTCTTATGAAACACCCTACTGTTACTATTCACAATGAGAGGCCCTTGCTGCTCAGACCTTAAGCTTTAATAGAAGTTTATGGCTTAAAGTAAAGGTGAAGATAGATACTGGAAGCCTCTTACAGAGAATTCACACTCTGTGATCAAGAAGTACTATTTTTTAAACTCCCACCCATAGTGTCAACAAAATAAATATACATTATAATTATACTTTCAGTATGGGAGACGTGTAAGACAACTCATACAGAGAAGAACAGAGTGTCCCTAGATGATTTTTTTTAAACAAACACAGGATAACTTCCTGGCACATAAAGTTCATCAGGAGCCATGGTACTGCTCATGCTGAAACTCATTCTTAATGTTCTTTATCTTTAAGCACTCCATCAATGGAAACAGTCCCAAACTAATACATACTCTGCAAAAAGAGTATGACAATCAAATAGATATACATGTGTATATATTTATACACAGTGGAATAGCTGTTTAGGAATGTTACATGTAAAATAACACTTATATCAGTTTAAATATTTTCTCATGATATATATCCAAAAATATGAGGGAGGGAAACTCACCAATAATGCAGAGAGAGAAAGCTAGAAGGGTTTAGCTTCCTACAATAAGGAAACATTGACAGCCCATTGTATTTAGAAAGAAACCAAAAAAGAGCACTTTAAAAGAACATGGAAAATCGAAGATGAAACTTAAAAGTCCACTATTAGTTGATACTAGCAAGATTGAAGAAGAAAAAGGCATAACAAAAAAGTGGGAAGTGTAATGGCTACTTTTCGACCTTCTGCAGAATGAACCAAGAAGTTGTAATCACTGTTAAAGGAAACAAGAATTTCCCGATCTATAGCATGCAACAAGAGGAAATGAAGCAGCAAGTACTGAAGGAAAAATACCTCACCGCAGTGTACCAGCATCATTTCATAACCATGTTCAAAGACCTTGCTCTCTTGGAACATCAGATTCAAATGTACCATACATATCAGGAAAGCTCCAAAGGATAGGGCAAATGTTTAAGACAAAAAAACATGATCCAGGGATTCATTTAAAACAAAACAAACAAAAAAAATCTAAACCTAGATGTAGTAACGCAAGCTCAAAATGCTATTCAAAATTGTTGTTGCTAGCAGTAATGTCTATTAAAATAACAAAAGACAAAACTAGCACTGTAGTAAAGTGAGCATTTTCTAGTAAGGAAGCTGACATTCTCATGGTTACATGGCAGTTAATGTGGGACTCCCAACAAAGAACTAAAGCTATAATATTAATAATACTCAGCACGGAGTATTATTAATAATATAATAATATAATAATACTGATTTCTATATACTGACAAATAAACCTAAACCTTTTCAACAGCTTCAAGGTCTGATAAAGGTGACTCATACTAATACACTTGAGTTTTTCTTAACACAACTAACTCATCACCAAAGGTTGCATTGACTGAAAAGTTTGACATATAAAGGCACAAGCTGGATGAATTTAAGAGTTGTTTCCCAACTGATGTTGCGACTGGATAGGCAATGTCTGTTTTGCACAGACTCTCTTAATGTATAGAGAACAAAATTCCCTGACTGAGAAAAAAAAAAGGCATTAAAAAAAAAAGAAGTGCATGTGAGGTTCCTCAATATTTGCATGTCTTATTAGGAGTTGAAACAGACTCATCATCATATGAGAAGTTAATGCAAAAGTAGTAAGAAGCATTCTTCAATGCATCTTGTGAGCAAAACTCTTCAAGCTTCTTGTGAAAAATGAGCATCTGTAAGGATGTAACATGAAATCTGAGAACACCCCTCAGTCTCCTAAGGGCTGTTAATAAGAGTATGAGAAAAAAAAAAAAACAGCCTGTAACTCTTGCACATACTCATCTAAATTACTTTCAATACTTTTTACCGCTTCAGAAGCTTCCTCTACTTGCTCACAGAGCTCCCAAATCTCTCCGAGGCTGCCAGGAGCTGCCATGCTCGCTTGTACAGACCCATCCCTCGGTGGCTCTGTGCTTGGCCACAGGCAACACAACCCCCGTCGGGACAACAGTCTCAGCTCCACTCTCTTGTGTTTGCAGGCCTGGACTGGGGTCGACTGCGATCACTTCCGCGGCCCGCCGTGCTCCCCGCGCCCACGCGAACCCGCCTCACCGGCGTCGTAGAAGGCGTCCAGCACGGCGGTCTCGCCGAAGTCCAGCTGCCCGAAGCTGACCGTGCAGAGCTGGGCGCCCTCGGCCTCGCACGCCCGCTGCAGGCACTGCCGCGCGCCCGCCTCGGGGCTCCGCGCCCCGGCGCCCGCCTTGGGCGCCTCGCTCAGCACGTAGACGGCCCGCAAGGAG
>VWPW01014757.1:16307-82180 GCA_013389825.1 Crypturellus undulatus
GCCGCCACCCGCCTCGGGCACCGCCCGCCCCCGCCCCTGCCCGGCGCCCGCCACCCGGCACCGTTGCTGCTGCTGTTATCAGTGATATCCATAACTTAAACAGCGGCGCTCCCTGCGCCCCATTGCCCTACAAGAGTTTGTTGAGGGCGGGCGGCAGCAACGTCGTGTGAACCCGCGCGGCTGCCTTTAGCCCCCGCTGCCGTCAGACGTCGGCAGGTACCGCCGGGCGGCCGTTAGAAGCCGGCCGGTGATCCCGGGCGGCCGTTAAGGACAGACCGGTAACCCGCGGGCGGCCGTTAGGAACCGGCCGGTGACCCGCAGGTGGCTGTTAGGAGCCATCAGCCGCTGTGATGGCTGTTAAGAGCCGGTTTTAATAGGCAAAGATAGTCGATGTCTCTTTTTGTTCCATCAGCCTTCTTGGGCTTATCGTATCTTTCCATTGCTTTTTTCTTTTTGTTGTTCTATGAAAGACTTTGGTGAAGCGTGCACTGTAGCGGCAGCCTGAATAATAGTGAATTTTCAAGTTCCTTTGTTTTCTTGAAGATGTCCCCCAAAACTGTGGGAAAACCGGCTCCCAGAAACTTGTGGTTTTTCATCCGCTGCCACAGAGGTTTTAGGCAAATGGCATCTTTTCTGTCTTCAACAGTATGACTTCTTAGGGCTATCCTATATTCATATTTTTACCATGTGCTGTTGTAAAGGAAGGGCAACCAAAGCTTTGCAGCACAGTATTTCCTTCTTTAGGTGTCTGGCACCATAATTCTGTGAAAAGAACAGAGCAGCGAGTCTTTCTGAGACACTCCAATGTGAGGACAGCTTAGCACTGTACGAAGCATTCATGTTTGCTTGGTGGCGTGTAGGTAATTTAGAGAAAATGCATAAATAAGCTTTGAGATTTGTACCATAGATTGGGCTGGGGAGGGTTTGACAGCAACTTTAGTAACAAGGATACACTTCGGCAACCAGAACCTCCACTCACCCCTGGCCATCTCTGCCTTTGCACAGCTGTAAGTCTCCCTATATGACAATTCTTATCTTGACTAAATAATAATATCTTTACTAATATCCTTGAGTAAATAATATCCTTTAGCTAATAACCTTGACTAAATAATATATTAATCAGCTCATGTAATCCTAAAGCTATGTTTAGGGGATATTTCTGTGAGCATATGGTAGCTGCTGACCAATAAAGAAAGTAGCATGCAAATTTATGATCCTCCCAGAAATAAACCCTACTTTATAATTTTTATAAGCAAGTTTGGCTAAAGAACTATCATTAAAACTTGAATTAGTGCAAAAGTTAAGGGGTTATTTACACACAAAACTATTTATCTTGCTAAATGCACAGAAAATGTTATTAGGATTTCAGCATCTAACATGTAAACACAAATTGCAATTTAATGGGTTCAGAACAACAGAGGCATGATGCTTTCTGTCATCTTGAAAATTGTTAATATTTAGAACAAATATGTAAGCTGGAATTGCTTGCTTGACCAAGCTATAATAAATAAACGCTTTCTGCATCCTAGAGATTATCAAAATCTTGTTTGTTGTAGATATCTGTCATATGTCTTTGGCTTCACTTCATGGCCTTCAGAATTTGGTCCCACTGTTCACTTTTAGAGATCTGTCTCAGTCTCGAAATAGGTAGAAATAGACTACAGAGGTATCTCTTTGTAGATATTTTGTGTACTTAATAGAACAAGTCAATTCTGTAATGCTGAGTAATGGTTTGCTCTGATCTTGCAAGTCACTTCGGTGTGGAAAAATGGGAGATTCAGAAGTTAAGAGTATTATTTGGAGTGTTTCTGTGCAATTGGCAACATTAAGGCCAGAAGAAAAAAAAAAGGGAAAAGTCTGGAAATACTGGTTTTTTGTTGTTGTTGTTTTCCGGGGTATTTTTTGGAAGTTTAATCCAACAACAAGTTTATTAAAAAGGGTCACCCTGCCCTTAGAGTTGCCTATTGCAAGGTGAATGCCAGACCTAAACACTGAGTTGCCACGTGCAGACCCTTAGCTAACGAGACCTCACGCAGTGCAAGGACTTGGTGCCTGCTCGCATGCCGTGCCACTGCCCAGCTATTCTTCAGATGTTCATTANAGAAGAAAAGAAAAAAGGGAAAAGTCTGGCAATACTGTTTTTTTGTTGTTGTTGTTGTTTTCCGGGGTATTTTTTGAAAGTTTAATCCAACAACAAGTTTATTAAAAAGGGTCACCCTGCCCTTAGAGTTGCCTATTGCAAGGTGAATGCCAGACCTAAACACTGAGTTGCCACGTGCAGACCCTTAGCTAACGAGACCTCACGCAGTGCAAGGACTTGGTGCCTGCTCGCATGCCGTGCCACTGCCCAGCTATTCTTCAGATGTTCATTAACGTAAGGGAGGGACCGCAAAGAGCAAGGACTTGGGGCGCACAAGCACCACCAGAAACTTGCCCTTTCGGTGTTGCTGGCTTACAAGCTGCTGTGCCTTGGAGCCCTGCTGGGAGCACCGCAGAACCGCAGTGCGGGCGTTCTCATTTCGCCGGGTGGGGGTCCCAGGGCCAGGCCGGCTAGCCCAAGCAGGGTCTGTGCACAAGACAGTGCTAACCCTAGATACTTCCCCCTTAAGTCTTCCCCAGTGGCAGCAGTTTAAAGCACTCACAAGCCAAACTGCGTTTCTCCCAACCATGTTGCATTGCTCTCTTGTGATTTGCTTGTTTTCACTTCTTAACACTCTGTTCCCACATATTTCTACCAGAGTTAAGAGTTTCTGCGGTGCCATTTCAGCCCTTATCACTGAATTCCCGCGTCGCTCCTCTGCATGGGACCCCAGACCATGGTGGCCAGTGGTGGCTGCCGGCTGTGGGAGGCACCCACGATGCCTGCGGCAGGAAAGGCTCCCCACGAGGCCCACCCTTGCCCACAGCCCTGGGACACGCAGAGGAATGTAAAAACCATGCCACACTTTTCTGGAAGAGGTCTATCGAAATCTATCAAAATCCACATAGTACAGAATATCAATTACCATTTAGAAACCAGGAGCAATACATTGGCTGCAGTTTGCAAGGAATGCAAATATCCTAAAGGCAACAGGTATATCCTTGAAACCACCTTTCCTTTTTTTCTGCTTCTGTGCAAATTCTGAAATAGCAATTGATTCTGTAGACATAACTTGGCTAATGAGAAGTCAAACTCTCCTTTTCTCTTTTCCCATGGCTATAAACTTTCAAAACAATGAGGGTGAAGTAAAATAAAAGTTTGAATCCACAGAAATATTTAGCATTTTGTTTAATGCAGATACAGTTTAGCTTTTTCCTTTTTCTTTAATTCCACAGATGAAAAGAAAACAGACACTAGATTTGGCCTATTTAGTGTCAGCTGGCAATTTTATTGCATCATAAATTTCCATGTGTAAGCAGGCGTCAGCCCATTTTACACAGGGTCAGGAAAAAAAAGGATCCCTTGGAGGAGGTAAATATTAAGTCAACCGGAAGAAACCCAAATCCATAGGGAATCTGCAAATCTCAGTTCATCTTCCAAGTACAAACCCATTGGCCTGTCTCCTGGCAGCAGCTCCTGAAAAATGAGCATCAACACCCAGGTCCCAACTACATGAGATGTGGAGGTGCCCAGGAGCACGTTGTTCCCAGGCTGCCTCCGGGCCTGTCCATGGGCCCACAACACCAGCCACTGTCACGAGCGACACAGTGCAGGAGCGCCACTGCCACTGTGACGGCTGCCTCCAATGTTTGTGCTTCTGGGAAGCCTGGGCACTATATCCTAGATGTGAGACTTTTCTCTCTATCAGACATCAGAGAAATTATAATAATGTTCGACGTTTTTCGCTGTCCAGCCACTGCCCCAGCTTGCCATGAGGTAACACAACTTGCCGTGTCAAATGCTTTGTTAATGGACTTTTTGCTAATNCGGGCCTGTTCATGGGCCCACAACACTAGCCACTGTCATGAGCGACACAGTGCAGGAGCGCTGCCACTGTGACGGCTGCCTCCAATGTTTGTGCTTCTGGGCAGCCTGGGCACTATATCCTAGATGTGAGACTTTTCTCTCTATCAGACATCAGAGAAATTATAATAATGTTCGACGTTTTTCCCTGTCCAGCCACTGCCCCAGCTTGCCATGAGGTAACACAACTTGCCGTGTCAAATGCTTTGTTAATGGACTTTTTGCTAATACCGTTGCCAATGTGCCACTCTGTGTATTTTCATGTAGGTATCCAAGTAACCTAGCAGTATGGATACTGCTTTCCAGTGGATGAGGGAGGAAAATAGTTAATTTCTTAATTAAACAGGACAATCAAATTTTACAAAAGAGATCCCAGGTCAAGGTTCTTTTATAAGGTTATTATACAGACACTTTCTCAGAGTTTAAGTAAAATGCTGCGAATTTTCCCTAAGAAGTCTAGCAAAATGCTTGGTGTTGTACAGATTCAAAATACTAAAAGCAAAGGAAATACTAAGTGCAAATTACTAAGTGTAGCAAAAGCAAAGCAACACAAAATGATTCTTGAAGAAAAGATTCATGAAGAAACGGCCTAAAAATGCTACTGGTTTTAAAACTTGGCCTTAAAGGAACATCTGCTTTGCAAAGGGAAGCTTGAGTGCCTCAAGTTGCTCTGTAGGACATAAAGATAAAACAGATAACAGATACTAAATCGGCATCGGAAATGGGTTCAGAAATCTCCAAGATTCCTTGAATACTGGTTTTCTTCCATGGGAGCGCATGAGGTCTCATACACTCACTCAATCAACCGATAGGAAACAAAATTAAAGAAGGTGTGTGCTGGTTATCAGCTGTAATCCCAGGGTGGCCCACAAGAAAGCAAGCCTTCCTCTCAATGTTAGGTCCTGAAATTATTTAACTCACGTTATTATGACTGAGATAGATTAACGAAAACCTCAAGAAAAACTTGAAGGGGAAGGAGAACACTTGTAACTTAGCATGAAGCATGGAGTCCTCATCTGCCTCTCTATTTTTTAGTATTCAAGTCATAGGCGTTAATAACACCACTAGTCCTAGATTTCAGTCATGAAGCATCTTGACGCTATGAATGCTTCCTCTTTTGCTATCAAAAATCTAAGCAAAACCTAAACTCCTCGTATTAGATCACTCTCTAACTGCACAGTTCCCTGGTCTGGGAAACATGTATTTCCATGAGGAGTAAGAAGCAGCTTCAACAAGTCAGATGTTTAAAATGTTTCTGTTGGTAGAAGATTAAATGTTCATGCTGGGCCTGGTTGATTTTCCTGTCTTCAGCTTGATCAAAGTATCTTTGAAGTCTGTTTGTGTTACAGCTCAATGCCTTCATTGCAGTTGTTGCTATGTATTATTTTAACACAAGATTCTCAGTTTTAGCTTCTCTCAAATGACTTCTAACTGAAAAAATATTCATAAAAACCAACACCTGAGCACTCACTTTTCCTCCAAGCAGGCTTATTCTGTTGATAGCTCAACAAAAGCCCAGCAAAATTGTGACTATGGCAGAGAGCACAGTACATTTATGCATGCATGTCGTAGGTGCAACAGAGAGGGCAGAATACTTGATTTGTTTTTAACCACATTTTGAGATATTTCAATACTGCTGTCAGTGCCAGGTACATGAGGATACATGAGATTTAGAAAAGTTTAGCACACGCAAAATGCTGTAATGCTGCTTAAAAAACACTTTATATGATTTGTAATAACTGTAACCACCGAAGAAATTGCAATATTTATTTGCAATATTGATATTTAAAGAAATAAGTCTACCAATGTCCAAACAGGGACTTTGCATCTGTTTGTTAATCATTCACATCCATGAACTAGCAGTGTGAAAATCCATGAGAGAAGCAGCAATAGCGGATAAGAGCAGAGCTCAGGGCCTTCATGAGAGAGAAAGCAGCGTGAACCTCTGCAAAAAGCTCTGGCAACTATTTGCTTTGCTTACCTGATGCCTTCAGTTTGTGAGCATGAGTTTATTTCTATCAGTTTTGTTATGTTTTAAACTGTTTTGAGTTTGGCTCCATACATTTCTCCCTACTTCTAATGCTGGGACCGGAATATAAGTCCTTTTTACTGGCACCAGCCTACAGCTGGTCCTGAAGCTTTCTTGGCTTTTTTAGAGCAGTGTCACAGGCTTGAGGCTATTCAAGTCACTTCCTAATAATATGTCAGTCTTGTACAGTTAGAAAAAATTATGGTCAAAAACACTGTCATACACAGTTCCTTCTCAGACATCCCTCTACTGATGTTATAGGAATCACTCCAGAAAAGATTTTTAATGCTGTGAGAGTGGGAACTCCAGCCCAGCTTTGTGTCAAATTACATTTCTGTAAAAGTACCGAAGAACTTTCTGTATGTTGCAGTGTAAAGGATCACAGTGCCAAGTTAAATAATAACTTACTTCCTGTTCTAGTCTGAGATACCCCTGAAGCACAGAGCATTCCTGACCTTTTCACATAGGCAATATAATCCTTTATGTGTTTTGATAACAGCTTTTGAATAAAAAACACCTTCTCTTTTGTTTTGAGACTTTCTAAATAATGGGTGATACTTTGAAGAAAAGGATATTTATTGGACAAAAGCAGTGAGATTCCCATAAACAGTGGTAAAAGATAAGGTCTTTTTTTCTTAGTTATTCACACAGAGTAAAAAAAAAAAGACAAAGAATAAAAAAAAGAAGTGAAAGGCAAGTTTATTACTTTGGGAGAAGTATGTCAAACCTAGGACAACGTTTCTTAGCCCTTCCATGTGAGAAGATCAACAAGCCACGCATTTCCAAAGACCATCAGCAGCTCAACCAACTCAAAACGACGCGGCTCTTGTTTTCTCCTCAGCNTCCCATAAATAGTGGTAAAAGGTAAGGTCTTTTTTTCTTAGTTGTTCACACAGAGCAAAAAAAAAAAAGACAAAAAAAGAATAAAAAAAGAAGTGAAAGGTAAGTTTATTACTTTGGGACAAGTATGTCAAACCTAGGATAACGTTTCTTAGCCCTTCCATGTGAGAAGATCAACAAGCCACGCATTTCCAAAGACCATCAGCAGCTCAACCAACTCGGAACGACGTGGCTCTTGTTTTCTCCTCAGCGGAGCCAAGGCAGCTCCCGCTCCTGCTTGCAGGGAGACACCTGCAGAGCCTGCAGGAAGCAGCTCGCTCCCCCGAGCACAGTTAGTTGACTCCAGTGAGGGGTGACCTGACGCCTCCGTCCAGCAGCCCCCCGCCCTGACGCCTCCTGTGCACTTCACAGGGAACCCAGCGAGCACAGCCTGTCCGAGGACACGCGTGCCCCTCTTGAGGAGATGGCCTCAAGAGGAGGTTTGCAGTCTGGGCTTGCTGCCACTGATACTACATGGGAGATGGCTGAGGAGGCACAAGACTGCAGAGAGGGGGAAGCAAAAATGTGCGTGGGGGGAGGGGGGGGAATATGGGTTTACTAGCACCCAGCTGAACACAGAGGCCCTGCTCCAGCTTGTGTACTGCTGGCAGGTAGTCACACTGGTGACATTGGACAACTCCAACCCAGCACTTTGACAGACTAAATAAATTTTGTCGAGTTTAATTAGTCCAAGTCCCTCGTGACACTGAAGCCCTGAGCAGTGATGTGACATACTCCTTGTACTAGATCTCTTCAGGAACAGGCTACTGAGCTGAGGTAAACAGGTGTCTCGGGCCAGAGCACAAGAAATTTTCCATTCCCCTGGGAGCAGTGACACACACCAAGCTTGACTGTGTAATCACAGCACAAACAGCCTGCGCCTCCGGCGAGAGACCTGCCATCCAGACAGGAACTGCCATGCCCAGCCAACAACATTTTTGCTGATTATTTTTTTTGCTCTGATTATTTCTTATTTTCTATTTTCTTTTCTATTTTTTTCTTTTTTTTTCCCCAAAATGGCTGCATCCATGTCTCCAACAGGGTAAAATAAATTCAGCTGTTTGTTTGAATCAGCAGCAGCCAAATACCTACCAGCAGCAATTTCCATGCAGGTGCACACACTTGCCTGCTGTGCTTTCCTGCTTCCCTAGCTGTTGTTCTGCTCTCTGGTGGGAGAAAGAGCGTGGTGCATGGATCGCCTGAGCGGTGCTGTCTCCCATGTTCTAGGTGTCTTGGTGTCTGTCCTTCATGAAGAGAATTGTGCCTCTGAGAGGCAAGTACCACCAAGTGACACATCATCCTCCAGCAGAAGTAGCTGCCCGTTTAATTTTTGCTTCCTCTGAGAGGAGCCTGGAAGTGCTTCCACAAAATCCCAAGCACTTTGCTCCCATGCTGCGATGCAAGGACGTGAGGGACACTCTACTGGGGCTCCTTGTATCCACCTTCTACTGGTCAGCAATGCTGAGGATTCACACCAAGAAGAGCTAGTTGCACTGAAGAATATAACCTCCGTTTTAGGAGGTTATAACTGAAAGCACAGAGCTTGGGCATATTGAAGAGAGATGATAATATCAAAAGTTTAGAAAACAGATCATGCTGTAATGTTCTGATTATTGGAGAAACTCAGTCATTATCTAATGATAATGAAAGAGCGCATCACAAGATTGTACTGGCAGAAGCAAATTATGTTTCCCCCTGCTTATCAACTTGGAAGGGGCCCCTAGAGATCATCTAGTCCAACCCCCCTGCTCCAGCAGGGACACCCAGAGCACGTGGCACAAGGTGGCACCCAGGTGGGTTTGGAAGATCTCCAGAGAAGGAGACTCCACAGCCTCTCTGGGCAGCCTGATCCAGGGCTCTGTCATCCTCACAGGAAAGAAGTTCTTCCTCACATGGAGATGGAACTGCCTGTGTTTCAATTTATACATATTATCCGTTGTCCTATCACTGGCTGCCACGGAAAAGAATTTGGTCCTATCCTCCCTATATTGATCCCTAAGGTATTTGTACATGTTGATCAGATCTCTCAATCTTCTCCAGGCTTAACAGGCCCAGCTTGCTTAAGTCTTTCCTCATACGATAGATGCTCCAGTCCCTTAACCATCTTTGTTGCTCTCCGCTGGACCCTCTCTAGAAGCTCCACGTCCCTCTTGTCCTGGGGGGCCCAGAACTGCACCCAGTANGTCCAACCCCCCTGCTCCAGCAGGGACACCCAGAGCACGTGGCACAAGGTGGCACCCAGGTGGGTTTGGAAGATCTCCAGAGAAGGAGACTCCACAGCCTCTCTGGGCAGCCTGATCCAGGGCTCTGTCATCCTCACAGGAAAGAAGTTCTTCCTCACATGGAGATGGAACTGCCTGTGTTTCAATTTATACATATTATCCGTTGTCCTATCACTGGCTGCCACGGAAAAGAATTTGGTCCTATCCTCCCTATATTGATCCCTAAGGTATTTGTACATGTTGATCAGATCTCTCAATCTTCTCCAGGCTTAACAGGCCCAGCTTGCTTAAGTCTTTCCTCATACGATAGCTGCCCCAGTCCCTTAACCATCTTTGTTGCTCTCCGCTGGACCCTCTCTAGAAGCTCCACGTCCCTCTTGTCCTGGGGGGCCCAGAACTGCACCCAGTACAACAGGTTCGGCCTCACCAGAGCTGAGCAGAGGGGCCGGATCCCCTCCCTTGACCTGCTGGCAATGCTCCTCCTGATGCAGCCAGGATCCCATTGGCCTTCTTGGCCATGGGGGCACATTGCTGCCTCATGGTTAACTTGCTGTCCACCTCAATTTCTTAATGCTCAAAGGCCAAACAAAACTCTGCTGCTACCTGAAGGGTGCTTATAATCATGCACGACCTGATGTTTTGTGCAGTGATTTCTGCTCCGGTCCCTCTTGTTCTAACCTAGGGATTACTTTGAATGCAAGTCAATGCTTGCGGCACCCTCGCCCTCACTGTCCATGCACCAGTGCCTACAGGAAGCGCAGGTGCCCAGCAGCACTGCCACCACTGCATGACCAAAATATCTCCTCCGCACTCAAGCAGCAGCGCGGCTGTGTTCACGCTTTTAAGCTGTATCCCTGGCTGCCTTTGGAGGCAGAGCCCTCTGCTGCGACAGGCAGCTTTACTGAGGCGGCTGCTGCAGCCCCCTGCTCACGGCGCGCCAGCCCGCTCCCAGGCCGGGCCTGTCTCTGGGAAGAGGCGCAGACGCCTCACGTGCCCTGCTGCCCCTGCAGGAGAGCTGCCCTAGCTGTGCCAGCACCGATGCAGCCGAGCACTTTGCGGGGTTACTGGTCATCTTCCCACCACGCAGGCCCCACGGACGCGCTCCTGTGCTCCACGGTCTGGGGCGTCGCAGGACCAAGGCCCTCCAGGCAGCCTGGTGCCTCGGAGGGGCGGAGGGCACCATCTCACACGTGGCCTCAGCTCCCCGATGAGGAAAATGAATAGGCCCAATTTCTGCACCAAGTCCTAGGCCTGAGGGTTTTCATTCACCTCTTACACACATACAGATTTCAGTCCTCATTGGTGTAGCATTTGCTATATTCAAACCTCTGACCTGTTGGCATAATAAAACATTCCTTATGTTGAGCCTGTTGCTCATTTATGAATGGAACACAAATGATATATATGAAAAAAAAAAAGCAAACTAAAGATAAAACTTGACTGACATAACTCAGTTCACACTTCGAATAGTAATCATCTTATTTATCCATTTAATACTTATTTTGGAAGTGCTAAGTGCTATAACCCTACATTAAAAAACACCACATCTTTTCACTGTTGAAGGTTATGATTTCTTTTAAGCACCAGTCTGAGGGTTTTTTAGTTACTTCTCACCAGCAGCCAAAAAACACCCAAATGAATATAACAGATTTAACTAGATAAATGGAAGATTTAAATTAGAATAAATTCACCATTTGAGGTATAGACTTTTTTTTTCACCAGGTTATATAAAGCATTATTATAATCAAAGCCAAACACTCAAGATATTAAAAAATGAATTAAATTATAACATACAGACCATGCTATGAATGCCTATAAAAATAATATAAAACTGTTTTCTGAATTGTCTGAGCTAAAAACTTTTTCAAATTAGACAAATTATGAATTTGAATAGTATTGTCACCCAAAAGCATAGGCCTGACGTTTCATGCCTGTTTTCTGCATGAAAACTTAAGTCCTAATATTACACAAATCCATTACAAGACTAGCATGTGCATATTAATGAAAAAATCATTTTACACAACTCTTCAAACAACAATATTTAATCATTCTCATGTCAAAGTTGGTGTAGCTCACCGGCATCTTTTTCTTTAAAAATAAAACATTTTTAAAAGTAGCAGTTTATATCCACACATTTAATGCATAACTGATCTTCTTTAAAAAGGGAAAACCATATGCTATGTAAAATACTTTCTATTATTATAGTGAAATGCAGCAAGAAGACACTTGTGTTTCCATGAGCTCTCTTCTCTCAGAATAACTAACTTTCAAAACAAAGCATTTTCACAAAATCTCATTCAACCATTTTTTTTACAAAGCATGATATGTTCCACTTCTGAGTATGGGGTTTATAAAATGACAAGTTATCATTCTAACAGGAGGAAAAAATAGATGTAATCTGCTATCAGAATACTGTGCCAAATTCACACTTTCATTTGCAAAAATGGAACATTTCTGAGATGCTCTTGATATTTTTGAGGTACAACTCAAGAGTAAATACAGATAAAGCAATTAATTTTCTTCCAAGGGTGCTATTAGGAAGCAAGAGCTATTGACTTCCGGAAACTTCTTGTAAATAGATCACTAAAAATTCAATCTGAATCCTTGTTATCTTGTATTTCCTCCTGCTTTCCTAACTGCCAGCAGCCTCACAAAAGATATGGAAACATACTAGAAATCTTTACTGCTGGAAAATTATGATGGGACTATCATTCTTGGTATAAAAAATATTTGAATGCAGTTATTTAAAAACTTTAAAGAAAAGCATTTCAGTGACAAAATATTTTATTAGTGCTTCTGCTTGAGGAAACTGACCAATGTTTTGGGACTTGTATTAAAATTCTTGTTTCACTACTGAATCTTTCAGTGCCAGAAGCCAATGTGCAGAAGCACACGCTGCAGTTGAGGGAATCATCCCAACAGTAAGGTCCTGCGTTGCCCATTGAGACCCATAAAGCAGGATTTGCATACAAGGGAGTATGCATACATATATTTTTATATACCTGTCCACACTTAAAAGAGAATGGAAACTCTACCAACCACTTATGAACGTGACCAGCTGACTGAAAACCAAGTCTCATCCCATTCCTGTCAGGCAGGATGCCTAGCTGCCACATAGGACCTTTTGGATTGAGGCAAGTCGAATGTCTCCTGTGATGATAAAGAGATCCTGCGTGTGTGTGTGTTTTAATCACTCTGAAGTGTTATCAATAGCACTCATTTCACAAACTGTGCAAAAACATCCATATTTCTGTGATTTGAATGCTTTGTATAAACTCAACAGACATTTCTGACAAGGGCAAAGTTAGGTGGAGTAACTTAAGAACAGATGAAGTAAGCAACAAGTTCTNGCAAGGGTAAAGTTAGGTGGAGTAACTTAAGAAACTGCTAAAAGAAAGAAAGGGAGAAGTTATTTGGAAAGGATGAAAGCAAACAGGTAAACTTCAGGAGAACAGATGAAGTAAGCAACAAGTTCTATAAAATGAGAAAAAGCCCTGCTGCAAAAGCAGGACTATAAAATGTATCACTCTTTTTTTCAATAGTAGAAAGTTTACAACAGAACATAGCAAGAGATACCATGTAAACAGCAAACGAAACGTCACACAAAAACGAGAACCTTGTGCATGAAACAATACAACTTTTTATTTGTGTTTTATATTTACTTTTATTTATTTTTGCTTTAATAATGCATATTCTGTTCACTCTGTGCAAAATTGGGGACGGAGGCGGGCATTTAATTCTTCTAAAGAAAATCAAGCGGGAGATGAACATTCAAATTGGAAAGGCCTATTAAAAACAGGAAAGCTAAAAAGCCACAGCTGATAAGGACAAAGCTGCTCTCAACTGCGCCACTTGTTATGCCACCTGAACACAAGTCTGGCTATACTGCCTGAGCAGCTGCACATTAAAAGAGTGACCTCTACCAGTAGAAGTGACAGGAGTCATGGTGATAGCTACATTACTGGACCCTGGTTTGCAACCAGCTCCAGTCAGTGTGTGGCAAAGAAAGGCACAAATCATTGCAAAGACCAGATATTTAGTTCGTTTGCTTGTTTTCTTCTTGTAAATACATTATTGTACACAACTTATTTATAGGGGGGGTTGGAGACACAAAATTGCATATTTAACAGAACTTAAAACCGTAACAAAAAGAAGGCTGTTCTATCTCAAAGCAAAAATAATCCCTCCAGCCCCAACATTAACATTCATTCCTGGCTATATGCAGTACAAACATTTTAAAATCTGTGACAAAAGACAATTAAAAACCAAAAGTCAAAATCATAAAGCTTGTAAACAGATAATCTGAAATACACTTTATTTATGGAAAAATATCATCAAAATAGTACCACTATGGACTAAACTGCCTGAGTTTTCATTTCATCTATGATCTTGAAGTCGAGAGCCTTTAGCACAGTAAGATGAATTTCAGTCACAACTCGTGCCACACGGCACTGCTTCACGTGGACTTTTTTTTCCTCGCTGTTGGTATTTTTGTTGTGCTATTAAAATTCTTGTGCTAATCCTTCAAACAAAGAGATGTTGAGGCAATTCTTAAATCATTTGGCACAAAGTTATTTTGGCTGGGGCATAAATTTGAGTCTCAGTCAGGATGAATAATGCAACATTCCATCTATCGAGTATTCACTTTGATTGAAGAGCTTTCTTTATGTCATTAACTTCCATCTGAAAAGAAAAAAAAGTCATTTTTAATGCATTTAGATGTTTCAACAAGCTGAGGTACAGTTGGCACTGCTTGAAAAGCAAATGTTCCATCCTTTCCACAGGGCCATGCATCACTTTTACACTACTCTTACTTCCAAACTTCCCAAACTGAAGGGACCTTCTCAGCTGCCTGAGATGACCGGTCATGGCTTTCTCCCTTCAAAGCCAGACAAGCACCAAACCCAGTTATGCCCTAAGACTTTTTAAACTCTTTAAATTAATACTTTTACAGAATACACAGCTTGCTGCCAGGAATTAAGAGGCATAATGAGCACTCTGTCCCTGCACTGGTGGCTGCAGCTGTACCTGACAGAGCTAAACGAAGCCACTGAAAATGAATGTTGGTAGCTAAAGAGCAAAACCCTCCTGCTACAGGGATGGCTCTTGCTGTAAGGATGGCACCTTTAGACCATCCCAGCCAGCATCCTGGCATCCTAGGGGCTCTGATGGATGAACCGTGGTGTGGCAAAAGCAACTGGATGCAGCTGGATACATCCTCAGCTGTATACTTGGTCCCTCGAATGGAGGCTGGAAGCCCTGAGGCAGGGATAATAGATAAAATTTAAAACACCCGCAATGTTTAACCGCACCATTTCTGAACAGTTTTCTTAAACAGGAATCAAGAGCTGCACTGAACTGAGTTTATGACTATCAATCAGCACTGAGAGACTAATGCAACTTTTGGATGTTTAACTCCCATATTCATTTAAAGCTGATCACACCATCTTAGCCAGCAGCTGAACACTTACTGGTATAAGCAAGCTCTGAACCAGAATAACAGCATTCAGCTATAACAGTATGTTCTTAAAACTATCAGTGTAGAGCTCCATATAAGGATTTAGAGCCATCCTCAGTGGTAGAATCCACAGCTCTGAATAGTTTGGCCTGTCAGACTAAACCAGAACCTGCTGTTACAAATGACTGATTTTATCTGAATGTTTCAATTTTAGCTGAACAGGAGCTGTGTATTCTTAGAAGCCATACTCCTATGCAGATGCAAACACAAAGCCCTTTGTATAGGACTGAAGCAGCATGCTCAACTGCCAAGCAGACATTCACTGAAGGGCCCAAGTCCTGCCAAAGCACTTTGCTCAGCAAGAACAGCGCAGAGAAATTACAATTCGATTTTCCATCTCTAGTACAAAAAAAGCACATTTGACCTGAACCATAACAATATAAAAGATAATCAATACTAAAACACTTAAGAAATATATCACTCTCCAAAAACCCTGAAAAGCAGTTTCAAAGTCATTGCGCACTGAAGCAGCCCTGTCAGTGACCCCACTCATCTCCCACAGGGAGGGCCAGGGGCTCCCTGGCCAATTACTCCATCACTGAGACACCTGAAGCTGAGGCACCACACAACAGTATGGTAGCAATAACTGGGCTCTTCATTAGAATTTCATCTTTTATATTGCTCATAATGCTTCATTCAGTACAGTTCTCCATAAAACAGACATCTGAAATCACATTCCATGTATGTTAAGTCTAAAACTAACTTAACACAAAGCTAAAACATAAGGAGAGAGCAAAACACTTAGGGAGGCAAGATTTCACTCATGACAAGATTAGACAATTAAAACTGAAACTAAAAATATCTCATATTTTGAAACCTATAATGTGCTCACTTTCTTTTGAATTTGCCTATTTGTGTTGATACATTTTTATACAATTAAGAGCCTTTTCAGTGCTGCAATATATGGCACAGACAGGCAACACTACAAAGGGTGTTGTATTTTGAGTCACTTTTAGAAATATTAATAGATTTTGGTTCACAGGAATCTAAGTAAGTATCTTATCAGAGTTGTTACATCCTACAGAGGTTAAATATTTCCGTAACATTATAATTCAAGTACCTGCAATCGTAGACGGATCTTCTTTTCTTCATCCAACTCAGACAGCAATTGCTTAATTTCTTTTCTGTTAAAAGAATGCAAAAACGAAATTTGGAGTGCAAATGTTTGAACTAGTAAAACACTGAAAGATCACCTCTTGGAGACATGTTTTCTACTCTTTCCTCCAATCTTTCTTCCTGCAATCCAATTCCAATTTCCTATTCCAATTTCTAATTGGAAAGCAATCTTTCTTCCACTGAACTAGTCATTAAATTAAGCACGTACTTGTATACTCTATAATACACAGAGAAGTAACACTACGTATAAGAGAATAATTAACAAAATCCCTGCTAATGAATAGTTGTCTTCTTCCTAAGAACTTGCATCCACAGGCTCTGTTCTGGGCTAGCAGTATCAACATTATCTGAATACGCGGTCATCTTCTTCCATACCAGACGTAAATGCCTTGGTGAGTTATAGAACCAAGTAGCACAGATCCTGCCCACACCACTATATATTTAAGTCGCTTTAATGCAGTCCTTTTAAAGCTGCACATCCATCCCTACAGCACAGTGTAACCTACAGGATGGTCTATCAGGCTTCACGACTCCTATGTGTGAATTTGCCACCATCTCTACTGCAAGGAAGAGTTGCCAGGAGCGGCACCTCCTCACAACTTCCCCATGTGACTGCACTCTAGAGACAGGGCCCAGCAGTGGGGAGCAGACCCCGGCACGAGTCCAGTGGGATAGGACGGCGGCCATGGCTGCCAACACAAGGCCTGAGCAGGAATCGGTGAAGGGAGAAGCCATGGGGCTTTTCGCACCAACTTGAGCCAAGCCCTTCCGTCCTGTCCGCCCCAAAAATCTTCTTCTCTCTCCCCACACTCCTGTTCCTCTACAGTCTCTCTATCTTGCTTCCCCTTTTTTCTAATTTCTTCAATAGACAGTGTAAGAAGGTTTAATTTCCAAGACATTAAATATTCTCAGAAATAGGAAAAACTATGAGATAGCCCCAGTACCCTCTGAGAAATCAGCAGCTTAAGGAAAAGATGCCAAACCCTAAAATAATAAAATTTGGGGTGATAAGGACAAAGTTTAGCAACTATCCCAAAGACAACTCAATTATCTCTTTTGGCATAAAGCTTTCTGGGCAAATGTACTAACAACAAGTGAGTTAAGAATGCAGGAACCAGTAAAAATGCCTTTCCTTATTACTGACAGGTTAAACTGTGTAAAGTTATGAAGAATCTTATTCATTGCTTACAGTTTGAAACTTCTCAGACACCCCAGCTAAAGTTGTGATTTACAGTACTTACTTTTGCTGGTCTTTCATTGTTTCAACGATGGTTCTTAGCTCCTTAATTTGGGTTCTCAGCTCCTCCAGGGCAGTCTGACCTTGGCTCAAGGGCTCAGTCTTTGGCTTTCCTTCAGTACCAAACAGGGATGGGGAATTTGACCTGTGGCCTGTTGTTCCCATAGCAATTGAATGAAATCCAGGTGACGGTGAAGGGGAGAGTGATGCCGGTACATTACTGCCGCTAGCCAGACCTCCTGGTTTTGGAGGCAAGGAAGTTTTATTTTCAGATACCTATAACAAAACAAAACAATACACAATAACTTTTCATATGTGGAGAACGCTTATGTAAAAGCAGTTTCAGTAGGAGTTTCCACAGATACAACCATCCAGAAAAAAGTGTTTCTAAGCACTTGGACACAGCAGTGAAATGAACTCTGAATGACAGATACTCAAGGGATCCTCTCAGAGGTGTGGGTAAGAAATGTCAATGTAAGAATTACAGAACTTTACTGCACTGTCCAGTGTTGACTGAACCATGTGAGAATTCTCAAAGGCAGCATTAACCCAGACAGTCTGTGGCTTCACTCAGAAGCACCTCGCACTTCCAGAACTGTAGACCAATGCCCTTTACATTAGAGCAGATACTGAAGATTTGCAGGTCACCTACCAAAAATAACTAGTCACGTTATTGCACACACATAGGAGTGTACAATCACAGTTACCACAACAGCGAGTAATAAGAGTCTTAATCATTTACTACCTTGGTGCTAAGATTTTGTGATGCATGTTGTGATATCAACCAGCAGTATCTAAAAATCTGATCTGGCCCAGAATAGGACAAAAACACCAGACAACCTTCCAACCTCTCTCAAAGAAAGAGATACTCATATTGAATGGCAAGCCAGGCAAGATATTGAGGAAAAAATAGGTATGGAAACTGAAAGAGATATACTGTAGGAGAAGACCTGGGCACAGGGGCAGGAACACTAGGTGGACAAAGAAGCTGAAAGTTAGTCAGAAGAAAAGCAGGGGAAATTTTGATGGAGAGGGATGACTGGGATCCACTGAGTTTTGCAGAAAACAGTCTTCCCTGTTCTAGGAGAGAGACTTAGTACACAGCCTGTCCCAGACAAGCGCTGCATAAACAAGGGTCCTGTGGGAAAACAGCGTGAGCATAAAAACAAAAATGGCATTAGATTACTTCAGTGGCTTCAGTGCTTGGCTTTGTAACATTAATAATTCAATTGTTTTAACATTTTGCGTGTGAGTGCATAGGTGAAAAATGTGCACCTATAGCCCAACCTTTCATAGACAGCAATCTTTACATTCCTATTGCATCTTCATAGAATCTAAGTCTCTTTGGGTCTGAAAAAGAGATGCTAGGCCCATTTCTAACCTGAAGCAAGTAAGCGAAGCACAACTGCAGTCAACCACCCTGAGCACCTTATTTCACAACTTTAATGGCCATTTGCTGCTACTTTCCGACAGCAGAATTCTTGTTTTACGGGCACATCTACACACACTTGTCATGTCAGCCTATCCTATACAAACGTCACCCCAACAGTATTTGTTAATTCTCATGCTCCCAGAAGAGGGAGCTCTAAAGCAAAACATTATCCTTGTAGCTTGATCACAGACAGGCCTGCCTTCATCTTTCACAGAAGTGTTATACTGTAAGCATGTAACGTCTTTATTATGAAAAGAACCCACATGTGCTAAAAAGAGTTCCAATGTCTAGAGCCTTATCTACAATTTTTCTGTAACATTTTATTGTTTTACAATTTTATATCAATTCACAGTAAGAATGGCACAAGCCTGTAACATGGACAGAGTTACATCGATGTTCAAAGTCCTTACATGTGCAAATTTAAGTTCACATATACTTAGAAAGGGTCAAAGATATGCATTTTTTTTCTACCTGCTGACTCTGCTCATGTAAATTCAATCTATAGCTGCAAAATAGGGCTGCTGCTTCTAAAATTTGCTTTTCTATCTTTTCTGATTCTATAAAATGTACTTAGACTAGAGGGATTTTTTTCACAATTTTGGAGATATTTAAACTGTTCTATTCACTCTAATCTTGCATTTCAAACATGGAACAATCTTAATATTCTTAAAGCTTCTTTAAAGCACTAGTTATCAAGCTGACTATAACAAAGGTGACTAAATAAGAATTTGATTAATATTTTAAAAACTAAAATATATGCAGTAAGATTAATGAGAGGCCTTCCAATTAACTTACCTGTGATATTGTAACCGTCCTCGATTTTCTTGACACTTCAATAGTTTTCTGTGTAATGGAAACATGTTCCTCTCTCTCGTCTTCAGGACTTGGCGAGTCAAAGAAATCCGGGCTTGAAAGGGAAGACTATGCAGACAAAAACACAAACACACACCCGAGAGGGGAAAGAAATGCAGAGAATCACTGAGTAAGAATATCACATAGGTTGGAAAAAAAAAGTGTGCAATAGATAACATTTTTTTTCTAAGATACCATTTTGGAGGGTAAACAAAGCAAAAAAAGAAAGAAAAAGTTAAAAATAAGGACACTACCCCACTTTGGATGTGCAAGTCATGTTTTCAAGGCCAGAACACTTTCCAAAGATTCCTGGAGTGGTAAATTAGAGCTCAAGAACCTTGGAGCTGGATTCAGCACGATGCTGCACGTTTGCATCCGCTGCATTACAACCTGGGAGCACCTCCTGGCCGCGAGGTGAGCTCTGGCTCTGCGGATCAAGCTGTGTGTGTGACACCTTCAGAGGCCGCTGCCCGCTCCTCACACAAGGTGCAAATCGGGCGGGTTTGTCCCTCTCCCCATAGATTTTTAAAGGAAAGAAAACTCTTTCGGCTTGTCTTTTAGGTTATTCTATTTGGGTCCATCACCTGTTTTGAAAGCTTTTCACAAGAGTGTTTTTATATTCCCTCTACTTTGTTTTCTTTCAGCAATAACATGGGTCACCTTGAGAAGCTGCTCTCATTCCAATACCCTAGAATGCAAAAAGCATGGAAACAAATCCCAAATCCAAAAGAAAAAGGCATTGAAAACTGAGCACTGTTTTCCAAAGAATGGTTTAAAGCCAAATTCTCCTAAGATGCATATTAAGGAGAGAAATTTAGAGAGCTTAAGGAGAAGAAAGAGAGGATGGTTCATGAGAGGTGCTGAAGGCTGACAGTGGTCTATGTGTCCTAAAAATCTGCTAAGTGTTCCAGAGAAAACAAGGGATTTCCTTTGGGAAATGCTGTCAAAACTGTTGGTAATTAGCACTGACCGGTTTATGTCGAAGACTTTTATGAAGGATTTTTCTGGCCTTGGTCACAGTTGGCAAAAAATACCTGGCAGCACCTGAATGAGGGGTACAACTCCCATAAAGAGAGGACTGTTTTAAACATTAGCATTCAAAACATTGGCAGCCTTTTGACATCGATTTTCCTGAGCTGCATTTCTCTGCCTCACTGTATATGTGAAATGTGGGTGAAAGTGGCTGCATAAATGTAGGTGAAAGTACCAAGGAACACAGAGAGTAGAAGGAAAAAAGGAAATCAGAAAATAAAATCCATTTAAAAGAAAAAGAAAATTAACTTACAGATGTGAGAGACTGGGAGGGTGGTCTCCTGCCAGTAGCTTTTGGTCTGGTTGTAGTTGGATGATTAAGCTTCTCAGCAATTGGTATTACAGAATCAAAACCTTCCAAATCTTAAAAATATAAAATAGAAGTGATTTGATTTTCTGATGGATGCTTTCAAAGGGAAAGAATCAGAACTTTTTTTTTCACTTTCAAAGCAATCAAATTGCATTTTCTCCATCAGGTCACAGTATTTTTCGCCACTATGCTGTCACTAACAAAAAATTGGAAGTCGAAGACTGCTGTAATCCAGCCACTCTTTCCAAGCTCGCTCCCCCTTCCACCTCAAGCACAATAAACCAGAGGGGAATGACAGACAGAACAGTATTTGGTTTTCTTTGCACCCAGTACAGTGAAAGCTAAAGGGCAACATGGGTCCTGTGGCATGAAATTGAAAACACAATTTCCAAAGTTCCTTCTTGCTACTGGAGAGATTAGTAACATTTTCTTCCGAGTATTTGGAGGGTAAAGACGGCACACACATTGCCTTAAGACCGGCAGTGTCAGAGCTGCATCCACTGCACCACAGAAAGACAAGGCCTGGGCTGCAAAACTATAAATGAGAGCAGTATCCTTGTTAGCCTGGAGCATATGGAAAACACCAAGAGACTCTCGAAACAGAAGGAGAGACAAGGAAAGCCAGGTCTGCTGGAATACAGTCTTAGCTGCCTTTATGCTTAGTGGAATACACCATGGGAGTGTTAGTTTACTGATCCAGGCACGTGGCAGTATGTTTGTACGAAAGGCCAGTGCGACGGCTGAAGGAATGATGCAGCTCGGGAACGCGTGCCTCAATCAAGTGGCTTAACACCATTCAGCTATTTTTAAGGGCCGTATCAGTTTCAGCTGTATCAATTTCAAAATACTTCACTGCATATGGTAGGCAGAAATTACACAGAAAACCTACAAGAGACACTAAAGACCTGATACGTCCAAAGTTCGATACAACTGCTTTGAGATGTGAATCAAACACTNATCCAGGCATGTGGTAGTATGTTTGTACGAAAGGCCGGTGCGACGGCTGAAGGAATGATGCATGATGCAGCTCGGGAACACGTGCCTCAATCAAGTGGCTTAACACCATTCAGCTATTTTTAAGGGCCGTATCAGTTTCAGCTGTATCAATTTCAAAATACTTCACTGCATATGGTAGGCAGAAATTACACAGAAAACCTACAAGAGACACTAAAGACCTGATACGTCCAAAGTTCGATACAACTGCTTTGAGATGTGAATCAAACACTGAAAGACTATTTATTATTCACAGGTTATTTTTTTACTGCACAACATGTAGGGGAAAAAAGCCACTAATATTTATATAAGCTGAGCACATAATTCTCAGAACTGTTAAAAACCAGTGAGTCGCTGGAAATTTGTTGCCCTGTTACAATCTCCCATGCAACTTTACACAATGGAAAAACAAACCCATTAATGGGCCAAGAAAATATCTGTTTTCAAGTTTTCTGATTCCGAGTACTCATGATTTGGCTGCTAGAAGTTAAAAAAGGATCAGACTTTCTTTATTTAGTAATATTTCTTCATCCCTAGGGGAAAAAAAAGAGAGGGACTTCTTTCAATAGCCCTAAAATAGTCTAGGGTTATTCACCTCCAAACACCACTCTATTTTTGGAGCAATTCTTCCTATATATAACCAGTGACCGCTCAGTCCTCTACCAGGTATTTCTCTCTCTGCTTGTTTTTTCACTGTTGCAGCCTGCATCCTAAGATATGCCATAAAATCCACCACTGCAGAGCCAAAACTTCAAATATAGCCACAGATCAGGTCAGGCTACAGTAGTTTTTCTTAAGAATGAGCTAATCCTAATGGATTATACAAAACCTATCCAGAGTCCCATAGAATTTAAGATTTGGGGAGAAGGGGTATGGAAGTAAAAAAGTTATCTTCTGGAAAAAGTTTAGTCCACATGGGAGAGTTGCCTTCCAGTAATCTCCAGTTTGAAGCTGAGGTCTGATAAGGCTAAATGACTCGCTTAACACCACACAGCAAATCAATAATAAACATTTTAATAAATTATCTTTGCATCACTCTGTGTTACTTTGTTAAGTTGCACAGCAAGCAAATATTGCTATCAAAAATATAAACTGGGGTGTATAAACACTTGAAGCTTTCATACATTTGTGAAATTGCTGGCTGAAGCAATCCTCCCCTTTGTCCCCAGCCACTTTTTCCAACCCAGTTGTTTATTTTTTCCACATTAGTTTAAATTCACTTTATTTTCACTAATTTTCACAATTTGTTTTTTTTCCAGATTAGTTTAAATCCCTGTGAAAAACACCCCAAACCAAAAAGTTAAATGGTTCTGCTTCCTCCTCCTCCCTTCGCTCATCTTTACTATCTTGGCAAAAAAGCCCAAACAAACAAACAAACAAACATGGCTAAACTTTAATTTTACCTTAAAGTAAGGGTTTTCAATCTTTGGACAAAGTCATTCAAACATGATGAAGATGGAAAGCTTTTTGTATTAGGAGAGCAATTTCACCTTGAGTAAACTCAAATGGAAAGCGATCGATAACGCCAGAACCAATATATTCACAAGGCTAACGGCTAGGTTTGATACGATAGAAATGCAGTAGAACTGGAATAAATGAGGCAAAGGCGGCTCTCAATTCATTTGAAGAAGATAATGTCTTAAAAACCACAGAGGTAGATTTCTTTCCATCATCATACTCAGTACATCTAAAAGATTGGCAATAGGCCAGTGATATGGTATACTCTCTTTAAATACCTTATTTCTGAAAGCTTTGCATATAATAGAAGAGATGGAGATACTGCAGACAGAATCACCTGCACTGGTTAATACCCATGCACCACACAGCACTAATTAAGAAACGCTAACTCAGTGAAGAACTTTCAGAAGACCACAATTATTTTAAGCACTTAAGCGCCCAGAGCAGCCACCTTCCCCATGGCGATCAGCCCTTTACCCTTCAAGGAATACAGCTGTACAGAGGCAAGGGAGCAGAATCTCATCCATTAACTGCATATTCTATTTTAAAATTTGTGTTTTAGCAGAGGAGTTTTCAGAGTTCAGCTGCAATGTACCTGGGACGCCAGGTACACATTTTTGTCCCCATTTTCTGTCAGAGTTTTGTCAGCTAGAGAGCTGAATGTAGAAAGTCGCCATAATGAGCTTTGCTAACCACTTGCCAGTGTCCTCATAAGGATTTTATTTTTAACGATTCAGAAGATGCCAAGGAAGAACAGAAAGGTCAGGAAAACTGAGCTAGAAGAAATGGATATGTTGTTTTCAGGCACCTCAAATTGACACACATGGAGAACAGTTTATAATTCTGGTTTACTGCTTTTTTCAAGACCCTCCATGGCAAGAGACCCAATTAGATCACTTAATGGACCATTACCATATCCCTGATTACAGTATTTACAATTCACATCTATATTTATGGGTAATATTAATTCATTGACATAAAAATTACAATTTAACGCACTTGTGTAATTCTGTTCCTTTGCTTTGCTATATTAAAATGAATATGAACAGTAGCACAGAAGAAAATAACAGTTTTAGGCACATTTCTGTCTTCATTATAGAACTCACAGTTTAGCCTCAACCCCTTGCATTCACCAGTATTTTCCCTTCTCCACATTTTACTTTGTGTCTTCAGGCAAAATAATTACCATGTCTTACAGTATAATGGCTTGCAATTTAAACACAAAAATGCTCCATTCTACAACTTTTTTACTGGAAACAGTCGTAGACTTTTCCCTAGTGTGAGCCAAATCTTATTAGATCACTTTTTCTATCAGTGAGAGCCACAATGATCACCTCTGCTAACAAGTATGAGCTTATAATAACTCTGGAACAACTAGAAATACAGCTCAAGACACAGATTATATAGAGAGATTTTTTTTGGGGGGGGTCAAGTTTTTCAAAAGTAGAGTATCTTAATTACTTTTCCAGGCACCTAACACGAGGGCTGGGGGGAGAGAAAGAAAAAGAGGAAGGCTAACAACAGCTTAGGTCCAGCAGGTACTCCATGAGCCATCAGGAGGGGCTCTCAAGATTAAAGTCTGAGAAACTCTGAAAAATGTCCTCACACTAACCATTTTTCAGGGAATCTCTTAAAAAATGGTGCCAACACTACATTTCAGGGGGAATCAACAAATGCCTATGTGCCTTTTGTTAGCACTGTTGAAGATTATTAACTGCATTTATAACTAATATGCAAAATCTATAAAGAGCTAGGAAAATACAGCAAAGCTGAGTTCACTTGGCTCTGCATGGGAAGTGCCCATGCAGCTCAAAGCACAGAGAGATTGTTTCTTGTGTGGATTAACTGAGAATTTCCACAGCACATAAATTATTTTTAATTTGTTCCTGGCTTATTCTTTAAATTACTTAGATGAATATGATTTTAAATGCTTTCTCGAAGCAATCCTGTTTTGGATATGTAAGTTTTTATTGGGACTGCAGTATTCCACAGTATATGTATAATTAAAAGAATTAGGATTAATCTTCACTTATATTGCAGAAGGAACTCAGTACCTCTAATTAATTGGAATAATTCAGTAATTTTCTGGAAGCATTAGTATTTGATCCACTAAGCTATTTTTTTGTCATATCACTAGCCCTCAGAAATACATTAAAAATATACAATCTTAAAGTCAAGTTATGTGAATTTAAGTTGTTTACACATTGTTTGCATGGCAGAGCAAGTCCCACTAAGAACCAATAAGTGCTTTTCAAATTTCTATGTTTGTTTAATTTTTTCCTACTTTGGACTAGAAAGATAGCCTAGAATCTTGCTGAGTATCTTCTGTAACGTGTACAGACATTCCAACGAAATATTAAATGTTGTGATCGAATCATCTGATTGCAAGAATGTGTTGATGAACACACCTTGACAAGCACCACATATAGACTGCATACTTCACATACATCACAAACATTTTTAATGGTAAAATAACAGAAACTATAATGATTACATTCCATGTCAATGCTATAGTGCAAGACTGTCTGTTAGAGTACACTCAACCACAACTTTTCATTTTAAAAGTCTGTAGCAGCCAAGTACACACAGGTTGTCTATAAAATTTGTAGCTATTCAGTTGAAGAAAAGTCAGGATAGAAAAGAAACAGAAAAAGAAAAAGAAGCCTTACCCTCATGAAATGAAGAAGAGTTACCCATGGCAAAGAGATGTAAATAGGAAAAGCTGGATGAAATATGTGTGGAAAGGAAAGTAAAGGCATCACTAAAAACAGGGGAAAAGAAAACAAAAGAAGTGAGGAGAAAAAGGGAATACTTTCATTTTACACAATATATTCTGAAGGCTAGTTTTCAACATTTTTCTAAGGACTATGGAAGAAGTAAAGACAAGAACAACACCAATAATAGCTGCCAAAGTAACTACAGCCAGCAGTCGTGTTGCTGAACAGGACTTGTCCTGGTCAATACAAATTGCAAAATTGTAATGAGTGCTGTATTATCATGGAGAGTTTGAAATGTTAAGTCACATAACAGACTAGTGAAATCAAGCCATGCGCTGGCATTTACACAAAAGTAACTTTTCAGATAGGAAACTGAAAGAATGTTTCGCACAGGGTTATACACGGCCTCTGCCCTGCTCATGCAACTGCGACTTTCTTAGTTGGTAAACCTGAGTAAAATTTGTTATAGATGTTTTTAAAGGTGTGGGATTCTGCACTTAAACATGCCATTGACAACAAAACTTCCTAAACCCTGGTGTATTGCTCACATAACTTCACAGTGATCAGCTCAACTTGAATTTGGACTAGTGAAAAGAAAACAAATGACTAGATTTAATCACACCATTTGACTAGAAGGACGCACCTTCCAGCCAGAGCTGGGGCTGCCCTCCCCGTGGAATATGTGACTCTAGGGCAACGTGCATAACACATACACAGTCAAATATTATATGGACTCACCCTGCCCAATCCATCAGTGGTCCGAATACACGGGACTCCCCTCAGTCATCCATCATTACCAGTAACTCATTTACCCACCAGATTTCACCAACTTACTGTTCTCTTCATTAATAAATCAGAAACCTAACACACTTATCATAAGTCTTTCCAATAACACTACCCCATAACTGTCAATCTCTCCGCATAGTAGAAGACATTAATCCACTGTGAATTGTTTTGGCTCATGAAGTTTTAATTTATCGTTCTGCCCTCTGTTGAAAGGCTGTTTATTTGCCTAACAATATTTTACAGGAGCCATCACAAGCCTTCTAAAAATCCATAGCAGTTATGATATTTAGGTCAACTTCACTCCATTTTTTTCTTGCTTTTAACAAGTTGTCTAACAGGCTAGAATAACATGATTTGCCCTTGCAAATGCCATCCTGGTTTGACCCTATCGTGTTATACTCATCTAAGCATTCACACTATTCTATCCGCAGACTCAATTTACTCTCCTTACTAGTGGTAGCAGGAGGTCATCAGCTACACCCTTTGCAACATGCTGTAAATGGGGTTTGGTTTATGGACTTTTGCTGGCTTTCTGTTCTCCATTAAAAAAGTGACTGCTGCAAAAGAATAAGAATTAAGCTACAGCAAATATCCCACCTATTCCGCAGGAGGCTTTGTTAAAAATAAAAAATATAGAAACACTACAGGCTTTTATGCTTTTATCCTGACAGCAAGGAAATTAGCACGGGGATAATAATAATAATAAAAAAACCCTTTCATCCCACAGTTTTATGCCATTTGCATTCATAGCTTTATAAGTAAACAGGGGTTTACAAGCTTTGAAGTGAATTTATAAAACTGGGCAATAAACATTAAATGGTAAAGCTTGACTGCACTTCCATGCCATTTGCTAAGTTTAAGCTCTACAACAGAAACCTTCATGCAGTTTATTCTCAGCTTCCATGTTTACCCCAAATAAAAATCTAGAAACAAGCATATTACTTGGCTCCCCAGAGCAACATTGTCATCATAAGATAACAGCAGAAGGTTAAAATAAATAAATAAATAAAAAGCAGACATACGGATGCTGTAAAAGCTCATGACCCCAACTCAGCACTTTTTTTTTAATACGTTTTAATCGAAAGTGATGGATCGATTAAAGACTGCACATTTTGGGTGCGAAGACAAGGCAGACCTGGCTGCTGGGAGTATTTTCCATGTGTTTTTTACATATCCACGTTTTAGGGAATTGGCTGCCCAGGGAGGCAGTGGTGGCGGTGGAAACAGTGGCGGGGGCAGAAGTGGCCGTTGAGGCCAGGGCAGAAACAACCTTTGGTGCCGGGGCAGAAACGGTCATTGCAGAAGCGGCCGTTGGGGCTGTTGCACAAGCAGACGCTGAGGCCAGGGCAGAAGTGGCCATTGCAGAGGTGGCCGTTGGAGCTAGGGCAGAAACGACCATTGGGGTCGGGGCAGAAGTGACCGTTGCAGAAGTGGCTGTTGGGGCCGAGGCAAAAGCAACCATTGCAGTAGTGGTCACCGGGGCCAGGGCAGAAGCGGTTGTTGCAGAAGCGGCCATTGGGGCCATTGTAGAAGTGGCCATTAGGGCCAGGGTAGAAGTGCAGAAGCTGCTGTTGGGGATGGGGCAGAAGCAGCCACTGGGGCTGTTGCAGAAGGAACCGTTGGGGCCGTTGCAGAAGCGGCCGTTGGGGCTGGGGCAGAAGCGGCTGTTGCAGAAGCGGCTGCTGGGGCTGGGGCAGAGGCGGCTGTTAGGACTGGGGCAGAAGTGACCGTTGCAGAAGCGGCCGTTGGGGCTGGGGCAGAAGCGGCTGTTGCAGAAGCGGCCGTTGGGGTGGGGCAGCTGTTGGGCCCGAGGCAGACGGGCGGCAGCAGGTGCCACAGCGGGGCTGGGCTGGGTGCCCCGAAGCGGCCGCCCTGGCCTGGGCCGCAGCCCAGCACCTCGGGGTCGGGGCTGAGTGCGTCGCTCACCCTCCGGGGAAGCGTCGCTGCTGGACGGCAAGTGCCAAAGGGCAGGAGGGCGAGAGCGGGAGGAAAACATCCCACCTTTGCTCCTCCCGAGGTGCTGCATCGCTGCGGAGCTGTTTGTGTTTCAGGGGCGCAAGTTAATGTTTTAAACAGAAGCAGGTAGCTTTTCACTCAGTGCTCTAAGTAAAATGGATTTTTCTCTAGTCTCTCTTCGTTTCTATTAGGAAATGCACAGGTTATTTTTTAACTGTACCAAACGAAAAAGCTGTTACAATACTAAAAATGCAGCAGCATTAATATTGCATCTGTTAAACAAGTATGATTTACTGTTATCGGCCTTCCCACTGGTCTCAGACTTTTAAAAAGAAATAACAAAACTCCCTCCCACTCAAAATACCTCACCATTTCACATTTGTTTGTCTTTTTTACGCGGAAAAAAACCACAACAAAACAAGTAAAGCCGAAATGTTCCTTTAACTCTACACTTAAAACCTGACATAAATTCCTTTGCATTCGTTGCCAAATCCTCAATCTGGAGCATAACAAAGTCACTAAGAAGCTGACGCTCGCGTCATAAATTTCTGAGGCAAACTGGAGAAAAAAAGCCCCTTGACTCACCAATGTCGTTGCTTCTCTCGGAGGAGTCTTTCTCGAGAGTGCCGGGCGCTGCACTGCCCACTAACTCCACTTTCGGACTATCGCTCCTGCATTTGGAAAAATGAGAGGAGGTATTTTACTGGAGTTGAGGGTTACAGCAAATTGATAGCTAACTCGCAGTAAATGAAGAGAGAGGGAAATATTCCCCCTTTGTAGCGCTGGAGCGAGGAGCACCCGGTCAGGGAGAGCGACCTCCGGTAAGCAGACATGCGCTGCGGATTAACGTTGTCTCATTTCCCTTTAACACCTGTCAAAAAAGCCTATTTTAGACACTGTAACGTCCTGAATAATTCCTCAAATGTTCGCAGCATCTCCACGTGAAGGAAAGCTAAGGGCACAGGGACATCCTTCGACATCTGATTTGTACTTGTTTCTAATTAATGGAGCTGCAAAATGTATAGCAATGGGTGACCCAGGATATTGCAGAGAAACTCCTGGCAAGGATCACATGTTTCAGTATTTCCTCGTGTTTGCTCATAAATGTAGCTCCTTCACCAATAAAAGGTTCTTACTTATTTTTTGCACATTGCTGATGTGCTCAGACTATGAAATCTGTTTCTACAGGTCCAGGGAAACAAGATCGTTGAGTCTGTCTGAAAAAAAGGCTTTGGAATACACAAGTGCCAGCAAAGCTGTGAAACTTTATAGAGAGGAACTATTTTTAATTCTAACAGGAATTTACACACAAGCACCATTATTTTTCTTTCTTCATGGAACCACAGCTATTCAAGTTTACAGAAATAACTTGGCTACCGAAACTCACTCTGCATTGCCCAGGTCACACACACAAATCTCTCTGACATTTACTGCGATATTTCAAGATTACAACAGTTCCATTAATGCAATAAATTGTATTTACCATCATGAAACACTACCAGGTTGCTCAGCAAATAACACAGGTTTTTCCACAGTAAATCTCTCCAGCATAGAGCTGCAAAGAATTATGATGTACACAAAACCACAGGCTTTGGGCAAAAATATGGCGTGACCCTGAAACAACCCAGGGAGATGAGGTGTTCCTCAAAATGGCAATAATAAGCCATTGACAAGAAAATAAAACGTGTGCTTCCAAGCCTTGTTCATTCGTCATCTCAGCTTCTGAAGCCATAACCTAGTGAGCGATCACCTGAACTCAGCAGTTTACAAGCCAAACATGAAGTCTCTCCAAATCTAGTTTCAGACTTTAAGGCAGCTATGATAGATTTGGAAAAAATAAAATAAAATAAAATAAAATAAAATAAAATAAAATAAAATAAAATAAAATAAAATAAAAAATAAAAAGGACAATTTGTTATAAAACTAGAGGAGATCACATATTAAGTGAATTTATATCCAATGAAATGTCATGGTGGGTGACACTTTCTAAGACCCCCAAAAGATGGGCAGCCATTTCATGACCTGAAAAACAAGCTAGTTTTGCACAATTATCAGAACAGCAGACAGTTTGCAACAAGAAAGTAACAGAAGAATTTCAACATGTTTCTGGTTGATCAACACCAGGTTGATACGTAAGATGATAAACGAGGACATCCTAAGTGATCTACCTGACCGAGTAATTTCCCTATGTCTTTGCCTTCCATTTTTTAGTTGTTTATATATTTGTAAATATTCAAAGAGCAGCACAGCTTTTTGCTTGGCATGGGCAATAAGTCCCTGACTGCGTACCGCTTTGCACATCCGTACTTCCTAGCCAACTGAGAGCATCACACGAGTCAGCAGTGGATACTGTTTTGGAAGAGATGCAAAAGAATCAAGAGGCTCATGCCCATCTACATTGCACTGCTGCAAAGGGCCTAGAGTCAGTCCCCAGTGAGTCCATCTCCTCCTTCCCTTCCCCACGTTGCCAACACAGCCCGTGCAGTGGAGCTGCGCAGTGATCATCCTGAAAGAAAACCCACCCTGGCAGAAATCCGGTCACTGACTGATCAGTGGCCATCTGGAGCAACTCCCCGACCCATCTGGCTGTGCGGCTGCGGGAATGCTGGTGCTAACGTGAGGGAAGCCACGGGAACAAGCTCCTGGAAAGTGCGCCCGCCTGCATCAATGGCAGCACTTGTCTGGTCTGACTGTGAAAATGCCTTTTCGGTAGCTCTTTATGAATGGCCTGCCCCAGAGAACTGGCTTGCTGGTAAACTGCATAATCAGTTGCATATGAAAAAGCTGTGCAACCCTTGGAGCAAATTGACAGCATTTCTCTGTCCCACATGGATTTTGCCTTTCCCACTGCCCTTGAAGTCCTAACTTGCCTCCAAGGAAGGGCCATTATATTTGGAAAAACAATCATTACCAAGAAAACAGTGAGACGCATGAGGCACATACAGCAGAAGAGAAATTCTTCTGCTAACCAGCAACAATGGAAATCTCATGGGAATCGCTTTAAAAATGTACAGCATTTTCCCTCCAGAACCAGTAAAAAAAATCTGTTGGTTCTATTTTCATTTAATTGCCTTAGGTCTTACACGAAAGATAAGGAAATGGATCCCAGAAGGTCTTAAAATATTCACTATCTTATTAAATTGAACTGTCTTTAAAAATGTAAAAAACATCTTATGGAGATGACCACCTGACTTTCTTAATTATTCAAATAATTCCAAGTGTATTCCAAGGATTATATAATTATGTGAACTTTCTGCCCTCCTCCTACGAGGCACCCCTACAGGTTAGAGTTTACCAGGACAGAAGAGTTATATGAGATAAATCCATTAATTTGAATTAGCTGATAAAATTATTCACAGTGAAACTGCTAGGACTTTTGTCCTTTAAAACAGCATCATCATCACATTAAAAGCTTTCCTTCTAAGTTTTAATCTAATTACTGTCACAAGTAAAATTCTTTCAAATATAATCGTATTAGACACACAAAGAATTAAGTGGTTTTTTTTCTATGCTAGACACAGCAGAATTTGAGTAATTATCAACAAAACACAATTACTATTTAGATTTTTTTCACATAACTAGCAAGAAATTTATGTAATTACATTAGCAATCCAGGCAAAGCAGAGAACAAAAGAACAACTACACCATTACACGATCAGCCAGCAAACTGAACACTAGGCTACACCCTGGTCTTGTCAAGAAAATACCACTTGGCTAAATATAAAGGCCAGAGCAAATACTTGCTTTCTCAAGCACACCCAAGTGATTGGCAGGTATGGGTGGTATTTTGGAAAATCTGGACAAGCATATTCAAAGCCAAAGTCTCCAAAAGAAGCTGTGGCCTTAATGCATGGACGGAGGATAAGCTGTCAGAGATGCACGGTCAAAGCACTTGAGTAAGATGAAACTGGCAGCATGTATCAAGCACCAGTTCTTTACGTGCCTCATTTCATGCTGAGAGCATCCGTTTAATGAACCATATGTGAAACAACATGGGGAATCAATATCTAAGTTTTCTGTTTTATTCCACTGTATTCTATACTCCATTGTGGCATTTAATCCACCATTATTAATATAGAACATCTGAACTTCATCAGTTCAGTGGTAGTTAGTAGATTTAATAGTTCCGTACTAACATTATTTCTGTATGTCTTTTCCCTATTCTTTCTGCAAGACATGCTGCACCCTATTCTAGGCATCTGCCTTTTCTTTTTTTGCTTATTTCTCTCCATTGCAAAGAAGAGCGCCTGCAGTGCCCTGCCTAGAAGTTGATGTGATTAGGACTTTAGGTGAGGTGATTAATTTCTACAGCCTTTCCCCAGCTGCAGTAGAGAGTAAATGGATCTAACAGTTGTGCTAGAAAGATCAGTTCCTCAGTGGAACTCAAAGGCTGTAGTCACTTGTGACAAGGCATGTCACACGAACTGCAGAATAGCAACAGAACAGCACTGCAGCAGAGGTCATTCTGCAGCAGCACCAGCTAAAAGGACATGCAGTAAAAAAGTATATATTTTGCTAAAAATTAACCTGTAAGCATCAGGGAAAACAGATTGAAACCAAGCTGACAGTAACTGAGATGGCTGTTGTCTAATACAGTACTTCAGTACAAGAAACCAAGCTCTTGCACGGAATGAGTGCCCCAGTTATGCTGGAATAATTTGAGGTGGCAAAAATTGACACTGGCACAATATATTGACATAGCTACTTCACAAACATTCTGCAAGGGAAACGATGACATTTCAGTACTAGCGTGTTCAGCAGTGGGAATGAACGAGTAAGGAACAGTCCAAACCCACTAGTCTTGAGAAGATACTTAGGACACAGCCAGATGACTTAGTAGGGCATTTTTTTTCCTCTAGGCTCTTTAATTATGTTTCATGAGAAATAAACAGTGACATTATCTGCAAAATCTAAATTCCGTAAATATGTTTTCTTCCATTAACCCTAAAAGCACTGGACAGAGGGAGAGCCATACCTTGTGTGAGTCACAGGCACAACTGGTCTTTCTGGCCGTCTCGGGGGCAAGGTACCAGGTCTATTCACGGAGTTTGCCTTGGGGGGCCGAGGCTTCTTCGGAGGTATAGCAGGAACTGAAGGCTTCTGCAAGTCTAACTGTTTTTGCTCTCTCTCTGATCTTTCTTTAAATCAATGAGTTCCAGAAAAAAAACAAACAAACAGATATTATTAATTGAAATTCATCTGCACAAGTTTACAGTTAAATGACTCTTAAACTGTAGATATGCTGTATAAAAAGAATAGCTTTATGTTCTTTCCACTTTTGACTTAAATCGTTCTTCATATAGAACAAAATCTTTACCATAAATTGGATGCTTGCATCATCTGAATATTATGCATATGACCGAACTGTGTGAGCAGTATCTGAACATGAATGGCATTTTTGATTCTAGCAACCCACTGTTTCTGAGCATATGTAAAAAATAAAAAGCAGGGCAAGAAATTACATTCCATTTGGAATAACAGCACATGAGCACAACTTATATCAAGTTCTATTATGAGACAATACTGAATTAGAAGAGCACAAGCACAAAGATAATAATGGTGGATATTATTATTATATTAATAATGAAGGATTGTTCATCTATCAAACAAAGAAACATCATTTTTGAAAAAATACCACAAACTCTGAGCATTTCAAGTAACATACAGTTAAATTAAAATGCAAGTACTGAAATTCAGCAATGCCAAGCCAAAAACTAAATGTGCAGTTAGAGCAACAAAATCCACCACAAATATACTCAGGTGCAGGTGAAAAATCAGACCTCCTATTTAGGGGTTTAAGGACAGACTTATATGCTTGATTTTTCAGCTTTCCAGTGAAAAATTTGGATCATTTGGAGAACACATTATGCACACTTAGGAAGTATCACAATATGAATAGTCCTGGGCCAAACATGCAGTGTTTGTGATTATATGAAGAACAATACCCACAAATAATTCTTGTACATGAGATGCTCTAAATTCTTGTATATAAGATGCTCTAAATTTGCAGCACAGAACAAACAAGCACAGAAGAAACTAAACGCGTCTATCACATCATAGAGAAACAGATTCTTCTGAAGATAGGCACAAAGCCAACTTAGCTTCCTAGGTGGGAGCTAAGTTTCACTTTCTGTACTCCATTTCCTTTGAGAGTACTGTCCATATGCTGTCCAGACACCTTTGTATATACATAAGAGGTATCTGGAATAATTAAGGACATTGCTTTATGGCTTCTAGGTTATTAGGTTAACCTAATTATAGGTTATTTCTTTTTTTTTACTGAATATACTAGCAGAAAAAAACATAAATGAAATGGTGGCATAACACATTTCAATGTTTTCCTTTAACTCAGCAAAGAAATAGCATAACTTGTTATGGTAACTTATTACTGTGTTTTTAGGTGATCCAGACACTACATGGTTTAAACTGCACTGGCTATGAACACACCAGCAGGCTATGAGATAGTCAGGTAAAGACAGTGACAACCCTCACTTCCATTTTCTGTTTAAATAAGGAGCCGAGGCAGAATGCTATGAGAACTTACAGCATCTGCGCATGTTTGGCACAGAAGAAATCAGTACAGGAATCAGCTGGCGGCAATACACAATAAACAATCAACTCGTAATAATCCTGTAAGCGACTATTGCTCCCTGCCTAATAGTCTTTGTTCAGTACACTTTTAACTTGACCTAATCACTTGGCCCTCTGTAATGTACCTTGAAGTTACTCCAACGTCCTGTATAATTTTCACACCCTTATTCCTATGACGAGATGTGCCGAGTCAGTGTCCAAAAACATAAACTCCGTGTTCAGGACTGGCAATGCTGGGTCCTGCACCAAGCCACAGCACAAGTTTCTGCACCAGCCATACTGCCCTGCCACACTGAACACTTCCCCTCGGCCCCTCGTATTTCACAAATGGAGAATACCTGCTCCTTGTGCCTGTTTTTCAAAATCCAAAAAGCTACAGATCTTTATAGCCTGGCACAACAATATATTTAGGCTTCCATTATTTCAACAGTTGGGTTTCAAAATCTCAAAATCAAAACACAGCATTTTATTGCAAAGACACCAACATCAAGCACTGCACATTACTAAAACTAAATATATGTAGATGGAGCGCTAACACAACACCTGCCAGCTTGCCAAGACGTTCATCTGCAAACAGATTGTGGGGAAGAATCCAAGTGTTCCGGCACTAACTTACACCTGCCGTTACACACTTACTCACATGCAGACACGTGCCTTTCATCAGGCTGCAAATTCAAACACTTAAAGCTAAGAAATCCGGTAATTAGGCTTGGCTACAGGATCCAATAGCCCACTTGAGCTGCATGCAACTCGACACCACGTACAGCCAGACAATCAGTACAGCGTTTTTCCCCAGTACTACGGAGCTCACTGCTGAGGGTTTCCATCTCTCAGCAGGGCTCTTGACGGCACGTTGGCTCATGTTCTACACGGTGTTCAAACCTGCCTTTGAAGATGGATTTTTTTTTTCTATTTCTTTGCACATTTGCCTGAGAGCATTTGTGACTATCATGTTGGAGTGATTCATAAGCATTAATGACTATATCTTCACAAAACTCCTCTGCGAGGCAGGAGAAAGTCAGCCCTCTTTTAACTAGAGAATCAAGACATAGAGATGTTCTGATGAAAATATGCATGGAAATGGGGTATCTCACTTCACTGAGGACCTGGATTTCACTGAGCACTGAGCTCTTAATAGCATTTTATGTATTGAGAGCATCTCAGTTGTCTCTGTTGTCTCCTGCTGAGGCTGTCAGCACAAGTAACTCCTCTGAATTGTTACAATACCCACAACAATTGAATTCTCTGCATTTAGGCTCAAAGCAACCATGAAATCCTTTCCAAAATGCATATAATGAGAGATCTATTAGGGTGGAAAATAAACACCCAAACAATACTCTTAATGAAATCTACCTACTGAAAAACTAAGAAATGAGGAAGTCTCTCAGTTTCATTCACCCCTTTCTTTCTGCAAAAATGAAGCAGGAAAGTGCATTTCATACCTTTCTCTTCTGTTCGATTAGGAAGGCACTCTGGCCTTTCAGGAGGTATCTTCTTGATTTCATGCTTTCGATCGGTGGTCCCTGTCAAAGAAGAAAAAAAACTGGAATTCTGACAAGCCACCAAGCTCAATACAAGGCTATACAAAATTCAATTTTTGCAATTGCTTACACTTTTTAAATTTTCCTACTTGGAAAATTTCTTGCTAAAATGAATCTAAACCTATTTTCAAACATAATTGCTTACGATATAAAGGACACAAAAGAAACCCCATGTTTTTGTTTTCACCATCAAGTTCACGTTTTGCAGCCCGAATAAAACATATCCATTTACCATTCTCACCATTCCCTGAAAATTTTTGGTAATTAGATTTTTACATGAAGACAGAAATCCTTGAATTTGTAGACATATTAACTGGAGAGCAATTCAATAGTCAGGAAAGTCTTTTGTAACCTATCGGTTAATTTAGCCAAAGAAAATGCTTAACAAAGATGCATACACAAGTTTTATTTCCCACTAAGTCTATAATAGCAGTCTTTTTACTTCTAATACTGGCTGTTCACTTCTAAATATTAAAAAATGGGAATACCAGAAACAGCAGCATTCAGAGTGACTACAGGCAGTTTTAAATGACAGTTTTAGCTCCAAAGGTGTCCAGATAAATGTCTGCTTACCCTGGAGGTTACCTCAGCCTGATAAGTAGTGGGGACCATGACAACCCAATGGCTTCTGTTACTCGGAGGCAAATAAGAGAACTAGTGGCAACAGTCACTGGAAGATATTGCACAGCTTTCCTGGCACATGCAAGATGCAATCTTCTAGCCCACATTTTATAAGCAGCACTATTCTTGATTTTGGCTTCACTGCATTGGCTGGCTGCTAGGTGCTAATACCATTTCAACTTAGCGGCCTTGAAAACTGCTTTAGGACACACTATTAGTATTTCAATAAAAATTACAGTAGATGACATCCAAGTAAAACAGAGTAGGTAGGGCAGGGAGTACAAGTGTTTTTTTTTTTTTTTTTCGCTTTGGTCTATTCCACTGTATGCAGTTCTCAAATACATTTACATTCTCTGAACATGCAGTTACAGCTCCCTTCTGCAGCTGGTTCCTAGAAATCAGTAACCATCAGTGCAAACTGCTCATCCGGGGTCATTATCAGCTATTGTTTCCTTATATAATTGTACTATTGAATAGGCAACATTTGTATAATCTCTAATGCCAATAGATACTTCTGAATTGCCATAAAAATATTTTGCTTCTGACAGAAGAAACTGTCGCTAGCATCGAGTGAAAGCCATTCTACTTCTCTGCTTTGATGTTATACTCTGCATCAGAACGTACGGATATTTAATTATTTAGCCTGGAACCGACACGTCTACTATTCATCATAGTAAAACAGGCTAAAAAAGCAGAAATATTGCTGGAAATTGTTACGTACTATTAAAAGCAAAGTCTGCCATGTGCAGATGTGCTAAAACGCAGTGACATCCTGGCCAAGTGATAATTTGATACCATAGACAGACTGTATCTGTGACAGGGTGGCAGGATTGTAATAAGAACACAATGATTTTCACCTCTAAAGGCATTCCCAAAGAAACTTCTGTGCACATTCGACAGGGATTACTCAAATACAGACTACGAAAGCAAAGTACAGTAGCCTTGGCTTTGTCACAGGTGGCCTCAACCAACGTGACCGCATCCCTCATACACCTGTTCTTCCTTCTGGAAACGGGCACGTTACCCTGCTACAGTAACACAGTAAATGTGTTGGATGCAACAGGAAGAAACAAATTAAAAGTATTTATTTTCCCATTTTACAATAGGAAAATATGAGGCGTGTAAGCTGAGAGAAATTTAATCTTTTGTAGAAGTCTTCCAAAACATACACGAGGTTATAATTTTTATTGTCACTCAGACATCTCTAATATTAAAGTACCACTAGATGGCAAAGTTACACTGCTCTCTCCAGACATTCACCCTGTTAGACCAAGGTTCTTAAAACTGAGATGAGTCTCCTCTATGTTTTCAGGAGTCTCAAGAAGGAACGGAGAATAAACCATGGATGTCAATAGGAAAACAACATATTTACAGTCATGAATTCACAGTCAAAGAACTATATAATAGAGTTAAGACTACCTGAATTACAATCTATTGATTCCCAGTAAATTGTGCCCGTGTAACCAAGTCAAGACTGTAGAAGAGGAAAATTTATTTTTTAAAGCATTGAAAGTTGGAACAGACCATGGTGAAAAATAAAAATCTGACTCAATTGGCTGGGTTAGTTTTCTTCTTCCTAGTATGTCCCAGCAGTGGGGGAAGGGGGAAAATTCCTGTAGAATTTACTCATCTAAATCACTTAGGATCTTTTGAACATTTTTTATTGAAAGGTCTTATTTTAAACTACAAAAAAAAGTGTCTTTGGCTCTCAGAATGCCCCTTAATATATTTGCAAAACAATTGTTCACATAGTCAGAGTCAAGATAAGTCCTTTAGCTTTATCTCTGTGAAGTGTACTGAAAAACACCAGTCTCTAATTATAGCACAAAACCTGGAGACAGACAGCTGGGCTCCAGCACTCACACAGATCTGCAGGATCTAAACTGGAACTCGACAAGGCCACTGAGTTAAAGCCAAGTTGCCTAACATGATGGAAAAAAAAAACCAAAAAACAAACAAACAAAAAAACCAACAACAAAAAAACACAAGCTCCTTATCTCTAGACTAGATCAGATCTATAGCTATAAAGTAGATGTGGTTTCCTACTACAGATATTATTAGATTCCAACCTTTAGGGCCTAACACTGCAGACATGAACACAATCAACTTAAGAAATATAGTCTCTGGAATCGGAGAACTTACTTTTAAAAATTAATCTCTAGAATATCATGCTTGCTCTAAATTAGCATGTTTAAGAGGGAAAAATATATGGTTTAAAATGGTGCAGATGGTTGATTGTCTGTAATAGATTCAAAAAGCAGATCACAGTCTTTCAGGGTTACTTCATCTTTTCACATTTTTGATTCTGATATACTGGGTGTATATATGCTTGTTGCCTATCAATCAGCTTTGATGCAGCTGAACTCTATATACATTTGAATACACATATTTAGATTGAGAGGTGCTCACTGACACATGCTGTACAAAATCAGCTACCCCTTACCTGATCCTTGTTTGATGATAGGAGCCGATGGAGGTGGTGGTTTCTTGGGTCTCTACAATTTAGTAACAGAAGAAAACAGGTTGCTTTAAAACTCCTACAAATTTTATTCACACAAAGGTTGAGTGTAATCAGACCTTGTTTAACATTAAGAATTTCATGACTTGTGGTGAAATTAGGAGAGATCTGTGGTCTCAAGTAGCTTCCTTAAAATAAAGTTTAGAGAGAAAATAGAACTGACACATAAATGACACTTTACTGGTTTTATAATTTACATTTCCTGCTTGCGAAAAAAAAGCCCTCTTTATGTGACTCAAGATTAGTGAAATACTTGCCCTTTTCTCTATTGAAGAAACCTATTTATGCAAAGGTTGCATTTTATTTACTTGCTACAATACCAAAGTTTTAGATGTTTTGTTTAAATGAAATAAATTATTCCCATCAGTCTTTATAATTTACTTGTCCCTTCTCTGCTACCATCATCATTTCCTTATATATTTGCAACACTATGAATGATAAGCACAATCACCCGATCAGCTCCAGAATCATCTCTCTTCAGCTGCAGGTTAAATGCAGAGTAGTTTTCCCTCTGTGTTGCTGGGTGTACTCACATATACATGGATATTCACAGTATATATCTTGGAATTAATATAAAAGCAAAGAGAGCACTGTGCTGAACAAACAACTTACTACTTTAAAACCTTAAAAAAAAAATCAATGCTATTGAGAACAAAACGCAACTATTTTTTTTTTTGTATGATAAAAAGTATAGTTTTTTACAGAATAAGTAAACTTAAAGTAAATGTAATAAATAAGAGTAAATCTCTGAAGATGTCATCCTCAAAGATTCGGATTTCTCCTAGCACCTTTTCCTAGCCAGATGTGAATGGATCATCTCCTGTGAACAACCTGCCTGGCAAAGTTCTGGCCAAGGATACAGAAACATGAAATGATCGTGTGCGTCCTGGTTGTGATGGGCCAGGGTTGAGAACAGACAGTCCCTCATGCTCTGAGAGACACTTCTGCAGGAATTTAGGCAACTTGGTTGAAAATTCATTTGTAGACAAATGCTGGAAAAGGAAGTGGCAAAGGGGAAAGGAGACAGAGACAGTTAATGCCTTGTGGAGGCAGCTGAGTGCCGGCTGGCCACGGCAGAGGAGCGAAGTGGCTGGCGCTCAGGATCAGCACAACACGCAAACTGTGGGGCTTGTGCTGGACTAGTTTGCCTGAGCAGCCCAGTGGCAGGAATCCAGGGGCCGCACTTCACCGCAGCATGCGGCCTAGGGCTCCTCTGGCAGCAGCCCAGCTCCCGGCCTCCCAGAGCCAACTGTGACGGTCAGGCGAGAGATGCTCTACAAGCCTCACTGTGCCTGGGCTAGCGGCAAGTGGAAAGGGTTAGAGAAGACTAAAGATATTAAAAGAGAAATGCTGGATAACTTTGCAGTGTCTCAGTTCCAGGTGTCTGAATATTTCTAATTATTTGTTCTACAATTTATATTCATCATATTCTGAAGGGTAAAAAAACCCCAAAAAAGACAGACATATTATTTATTAGTTCAGAAAGATTGAATAATCACCACTAAAATACTGAATATGAGTAAAGATTTCTTCAGCGATATTATCTGAAGACTCACCATGTCTTAAGGTTTATGATTTCTGCCTCTTCTGAAAATAATTTTTTTTATTACCAGACCTAAAGCCAGGATATCCACTGTGATACGGAATTGCATTTTAATCTCCAGCAGTTTTTGCTGCTCTTCTACCTTCATTTTCAGTAATTATCATGTTAACTTTGGTAAGCTGCTTCACAATTCCTTTGTCAAGCTTTCCAGGTTATTTAATTTTTGCCTCTGGCAGCCAGTTTTATTGCCAAAGATTGAAGCAGAGCGTAAGGCTTTGCTTTATCACAGAAGGTTTACACAGTCACTGTGCAACACTCATCAAACCCCAACTGCAAGCAGATAAAACTGCCCTGATGCCTGAAAATGGATTCCTGAACATAGAACAGCGTTTTGGGTGTGAAGCAATCCATTGCTTTCTTCCATGAAGCTGCAGTAGTTCTAAATGTTGTTTAGGGAATAATAATTTGGCTTTCAACTCTCATATCAATATAAGGTGAAAAAGCTTTTTCAGGGATTTTTTACTTTCTTTTTAAAAATATTTCTGAGAGGGTAACGAAACATGTCTTTGAAATTACAAATGTTGATGACTCTCCTTCAACTCTCACAGTTAAAATTTCATCCTTTTCATCCTGGAAGAGTGTTTGTAGCTCTGACAGCTGGCAAGACAGGATGACAGCCCTCTACAGCATGTGGTACACTAATACTTTGCAGTCTACCACAAAAATAATGGAGACAATTTAACAATTCCGATCACCTTTGCACAATCTACCCCAGCTAATGACACTGTGATCTCCATCTTCTCTGTCTCTTAAATTCAGAACAGAGACTGGAGGGCATTAAGGATGATGAGTGGAAGCTGACTGACTGGACAGGCCACGTGAAACCCTTCAAAGGAACTGTCCAATATGACTAGGAGTGCCACACTGTTCACAGATGCTCTATAACCCAGAAATTTGATGCTCTCAATTTTTGTGTTATTAAGCAGATGTAAAACTATGTCTAAATCATGTATTCCAAACAGAATTTAAACGCTAGTTTCATTTTTGTTTTTGTTTTGGTTTGTTTTTTATGCAAAGCTGAAGCAATAGATTACTTACCTCTTTTTCAAAATCAGAGGGAAGGAGTTTGACAAAGTTATCTGGAAACACTCCCCGTCTGCCATTGAGCTCTCCTTCCCACCAGCCTACATCAATGCAGTCCTGCAAAACAGTAAAATAAAATGAGAAATGTACTGTGTTTGGATTTTGAAGAGATTTAGGTGTTGAAGTGCTCTCTCGCATAATGTCCTGCTTTTTTTGCTGGAGCATGACAATTTACTGGTGTGCCAGGTTAACAGGGTAAAATTTCAGCAATTATCCTCTATTACATTATCATATGGAACAAGCAGGAAAGAACAATAAAGAGGCTGAAAGCCTTTAAGGACTTCTTTGTGCCTAAAGCTAAACACTATTACACCATTTGACCTATTAAACCAGTAAGCATTTTGAGAACATATGATATTACTTCTCACTGATTTCATTTTAGAGAAATGCAGTGGCTTAATTAAACATCATATATCCCAAGAGGTTATAAAGCTCCTTTGTATCCCATACTCTCAAGAAAACCTTGACACGTTAGAATTAAATTTGAAATTATTAAATTTCATCACAGTCCAATTAAGAAGGCATTATACAGCTCATCACTATCAAGTATCTTCTTCCGAAACATTTTTGAAGAGCTCATTGCAGTGTATATAACAAAACAAGGTACTGCTAAGTTGCCAGCAATAAGAACAAGTGAACTACTGTATTGGTGATTCTAAATGATAAAAAAAAAATGGTATAGGTCTCTTGATGATGAACAATGACAGTAACATGAACCATATCAGTTTTAGACATGGCTAAAATTGCTCCTTGATTGCTGGATGGTAAGCTCCATGATCATTTGCTTCTGCCTTTGCTAAAGAGAATGCTTCCAGTTGAAAATTTCTGGATTTTTTCTCCTTTGAAAGCTGCACCTGAACCAACTCAGTCATTTTCCAAAAACACAGTCACAGGAAAGCCACCCATATTCTGCTCAAACTTAAAACCATTTCAGCCAGGTTTCGTGGATGGCTCAGCACCAGGCTGGCCAGCCTTTCTATCCTCTTGAGCAGGAAATCTTGATGTGGCCTAGAGACAGGTAACAGTTACCGTATATCTGAGGCACAGGAGAAAGGGAAGCGCCAGGGGGAAGGTCAACCACGGTTGGACACTACAGGAACTCACTGGGGACCACACTGACCCATGGGGACACATGGCCCAGTGGGGCTGCATTTGCAGCCGGGGTCCTACGCTATCTGGCAGGCTCCCTTCCTCCCATGGCAGAGATGCACCAGGCACCAAATCCTATGCTAACATTTCTAATATAACGCTGAGGAAAATCTCCCAGATTTGGTAAGTACTTTTGATTTTCAGGAACCACATTTCACAGCCTTTCCCAAGAGAGCAGGTGAGTTCAGCAGCTACGTTTTTGGAATAACCAGCCCTGCCTGCCTGGGTGCTGGTCACTGTTCTGGATCAGCCTGTGTCAAGGATTTCCAACGTTACCTCAGAAAGGGAGAAGTTCTTTCCCCGCACAGTCCCAAGTGGGGCTGCGTGCCCGGCAAAGCGCGCTCGCGTGCAAGGCAGGTGCCTCACCAGACAAGTACTCACCTCTTGTTGCTGTTCAGCACAGTGAGACACAGAGATAGACTAAAAAACAAAAATAACTGTGCACCTGGAATGCTAACATATAGGGGGAAAACCCAGCACAGAGAGATAGGGATAGAAGAAAGCTGGGCAAGAGCGGGCCAGTCGTTTAGGAAGAAAGGGCAGGTAACAGGAAGCTAGAAAAATTGGACCAAAACACAATGGAACGGGCCAAGTTCCATGAGCCTCACATATGCTCTCACGCAACGTCCAGGATTTTTACATTCTTGTTGTGTAGAAAATAGCTTTAAAATCCCAAGTATTCCTCCACAACCCAGAAAACTCTCAAAGATACTTACAAAGTGTGTACACACTACTTAAGTGCAGAGCGAAATAAACTAAAAGGAAGTGAATAATCCTGTATCTACAGCAAGTAGACAGTAGATTAAATAGGAGAGAGAAACCAGTGGAAAAAAAAATCAGAACGTGAATGCACAATAAAAGATTGCATGCTAACACATGCATGCAAGACAGCTTTATCTTTATTTCCAAAAATTATGTTTCAGCTACTTCTGAAATGTCAGGAGAGTGTGGGATAATTTAATGAGGTATATTTAATACCATGAGAAGTTTGAAAAGTATCATTCTCTAGCACAGTGATTGTGCTGGTTGGTATTTATCTGTGTGCTATAATGAATAAACATTTGATGATACTGGGGAAAAAATAGCAGAGCATTAAAGAAGCCCATTGCTTTTATGGGATGATTTTCTTATCCAAATTAATTGTTTTCCTGTTCCAGGCTTTTTATTTAGCATATTCTGTTCACCTCACCTCCTGAGACAGTGTATGTCCTAACACAATTAAGTAGCGTGGATTCTTGCCTAAGGCCTGCTTTGGGAGGGAAGCAAAAATCCTTCCTCCATATCTCAGCACTAGACTCTGATTTAAAGCGCTCCTGACAGACACAGGCAGGCATGGAGCAGTCCTTTCAATTTCTTTTGCTCTTCTCTGCTGCTTCCTGTGCTGTTTCCCTGCCTCTTTCCCCCCGGATAGCAGGGTGGCCTTCACCAAGGACAGCTTCCTTTTCTAGCCCTTCCTGGGAGGTTTATGGAGATGCTTTCCAGTCCTGCTTGACTGCCGAGCCGTGCCTGGCGAACAGGGCTGACCACAGCAGTCGACAGTTTTAAAAATCCTTGGAGTGAACTGCAGTGAAGGCCCCTGAGCCCCGGCTCGTCACGCATAGCACATGCTGGCACGGCAGGATTTCACCCCTACCTCTGCCAAACAAAAAGGTTCCCGACTGGAGGGAGCCCTCCCCTTGGCACCATCTACTCGTGCAAAGCTGAGTATTCACAGCACTGAATTTTTATGTCACTCGGAGTGTTTTATAGAGCCCCCAGGCTCTTTCTGCCAACCTGAAAGTGCTGAAGCATTTAAGACCCAATTTAGATTAAAAAAAAATATTAATAATAATCGAGCCCTCCAGAGATTTAGGGGCTGTACTACTGATGGTATAGCTTAGTGCTACCTCATAATCCTGATGACTAAACTACATACTTCAGCATATAGACTCTTTTTAGGTGGGATGTTTTGCTGCACTCTTAGGAATCAAAAAATCTTGCTCTTGTTTTTTTCTTTTTATTAATACAGACATTTCGTACTCTTTGTCATTTTTTTTGACAGCCTAATGAACCAGCCTTAGCTGGTTCATTTTCATGAAGATACTGTTTCTGCTGCATGTTCCTTAATCCAGAACAGCTGTACAGTTGCTTTTTCCTCCTCTGCAAATTCTCGCTCCGGCTTCTGCAGCCAATCTCCACAGAGGATTGTTACGCATTAAACAAATCTGCAGGCAGTTTCTCTTTAATTTTCTCATTTACTCTATTTGCCGGAGGAGGCCTCTCTGTCACCGAGCAAAAGGATGGAAAGAGGTGTCAAAAATTCCAGCGCAGCCCTGGGGGATGGTTTGCCCTTTTCTCGTCCAGCTGTGGGTTTGCTGAGGGCCCACAGATGAGGCCAGCAGCAGGCGCGTTCCCATCTCGAGGCAGGAACCCTAAGGACACCCGGTCCTTGGTGCGGCACAACCGGCCTCGCAGGCTAAGGAACAACCCAGTGATGGAGCGCGCGCAAGGCAACGCGACGGGCACCGTGTGGCTCCCCCAAAGAGCTGCTTCCGCTTCTGAATCTCCAGTATCCACCCCATTTCCATGATATTGCCTTTATTTTTAAGTATAACCTCATGTTTTCAAGGTTAGGCAAAATGGCTAAAATTTCAAAATTCACAGCAACACAATCAAGCAATATCAGTACTGATATTCCAATTCTATTAACAAAGCAGGTAAACCTCTACTCATCTCCTCATTAGCCTTCCAGGCTCGTAACAATTATGTAGACAGCCAAAAAGCAGATGCTGCAATCTCTCTATAAACCCAACAGTTCTATTACAATTGTTAAAACCACATTTCAGTTTAATGTAAAGAAAAAATAAATACAAAAATACAAAACTAAGATGAAGAAAAAACTTGAAATAGTGCTTGATAAGTAGTAGAGTATACGCACAAGTTAGGTGCTGGGACAGCACCTAGCTCCTGTAAAAATGAGCTCTTACAAAAGCTTGACTCGGAGCCTGCAGTCGTGAACAAAACACTGCCAGGAACACAAAATGCCTCCTACCAGCCACCTCTGGGATCAAACGGACTGGTCTGTTGTCATTATCAAGGCTGAGGAAGATGTAGGACATGAAGAAAACATATCTAGAGGGATCTTGGTTTCAGCTTCCTTACAAGCAAAGCACTTTTGTTCCAAAGTCTTTTAATCTGACAGATTTAACAGAAGTTTTTTTTAGAGAATTAAATAAAGTGAGAGAATGGAGGTAAAATGAAAGAAGGATAAAAAGACGGTCTACAGAATAATCAAAATTCATTCAAATTCCAAACTCAGTTGATCAAATGTAAATGACATTAAGCTAAATCTGTTGGGTTTATTAGCAAAATTTATGTTGTAATAAATATTAAGGTTAAATAATTCGACAAAATACAGTAATGACAGAGAAATACTGAGGTATTTTTGAACTCCGTAAGAAATCAATACTACAGAAAACACAAAGTAATAAAATGACAACACGAATGGGAATTCTTGATGAAGTTGGAGGAAACTTGCAAGAGAAGCAGGTAAGCAAGGGAGAAAGCATCCACTAGAACAGCCCTCAACTAGCATTTGTCAACAGGCTGCCAACAATTTTAAGAATATATGCAGACAATATAAAAGAAAACAAATAATCATTTTCTCAACATGAAGAATAAGAGAAGCAAATATCCTTCATACAATTAGAAGTGAGATATGCAAGCCACGAAGGAAATTGTAAGAAGGAGAAAAAAACATTTTTCCAGAAGGGCACATTAAAAGAAAGAAAAAAAGACCAGAACACAGCTCTGCTCTGAAACTAAAGTCTGTAGTGATTAAAAGAGTAATGAGAAAAAAAACCCAAAACAACCACTAAGATACAACTGACTAGAGGGATCAGATAAAAGCAGTGCAAAGGTCTCCTAAAAGACAGGCAAAGAAAGCTTCAATTTTAGAGTATCAGCTTTCTTTTTGATACCACCAGTTAATATAACGCAACCCGCAGGTAGGGTTGGCAGCGTAAGACCGGAGATTATTGTCCATCCCTGAGATGGACCTGCGGAACGGCAGCGCGATGCTGCGTGGGTCTTGCATGCGCGGCATCCCGCGCTGGTGACTTTATCGAGCAGCAAAACACTTGCTGTTACTGAAGAACAAACACTGGTTGTTCAATCCCTCAATGCTCTCGTTTAACCACAAAAAAAAAAACAAAAAGGCAGGAGCTGGTGGAGACTGAACACAAAACCCCTGCGTAGGGCTCCTTAATAGTGTAAGTCTTACAAATACTCCATGTGCTGCCCCGAAGCAACTGCATCTACACATACACTCCTGACAAGATGCCCTAATCATCTTCCCAATCCCGCTGCACTCCTGCCTGCAAGGGCAGGAACACAAGCCTTTCCCTAGCCAACATCCAGCACCGTTTCCCTGCGCTGGTAAAACAGAAACGACAAGAGAGCCTGGCAAGAGGGATCTGCTGATCCCCTGCTAACTAACTTCATCTTAAATCTACTAGTTGATGCCACACTGAAGGCTATGACATTCAAAGCAGTAAAATCCTCTCCACCATCTTAGATACCTTCCCCGCACAGAATTGTTTTTCAGGTATCAATTTGATAATGGCAGATTGACCACTGAAATTGCTGTCTGTGAAATGGTCACAGCTTCGCAGTCTCTGGCCCTCTGGTCCAAGTGGCCAGAAATTTCATAAGGTTCAAAACCAACTTATTTTTTTTATTTTATTTTAATAAAGTCACAGCTCCAGGCATACCATTAATACCAGGCACAGATAAGGGTTTATTCCTAGCCCACATGGCTATTTTCTTGTACTCCAGGCCTTGATCCAATTGAAAAGATCATGAAGGCAACCAATATTTTCTCTGAAAATGGAAAGCAGCAATTCTAGTTGTGATCACCTTAGTATAAAAACTCATACCATGGATTTTTTCATCATTTTGTCAGAAGTCAATAAAGTGTACAAGCTTACTATAGCTTAAATATCAGATATATGTGTTCTTCAAGGTACTAAGCTTTATATCACTTTATTTCCTTTTTTATTTAATCTTTCTTTTCTTTTTTTTTTAACCTAGAAGCCATTTCAAGAAATATATGTTCATCTTATTCACCTCAACAAAGAATAGCTACGTGGCTCCCTGTGCAGCTCTATTTTTAAGTCTTCTCTTGCCTTGTGTGCAGAATCCCCCTGAAGTGGTGGTTCAGATCACTGCTGAAGCTGGCAGCAAACGCTTGGAGATGGAAAATTACCGCTCTTTCCAACATCAGGAGCTGCTTGATGCTCAGTGCTGGCTGGGAATGTGGCAAAATCTAACTTCTGCAGGTTTACAAGATACGTGGAAATCTAAGAGCCCTGGAAGGGGCTGCCTAAAAAAGTAGGCAGCGCTGAGGTTCCCTCTGAGAGCGCACTGAAGGGCTGCAAGAGATGCAGCAACGGTTTTATTGCCAGGCGGGGAGAAGTTTCTTCAGCCCCATTTTCCATTTATTTTTGAGATGTTTCCTGACTCTTCCTCCATGGCGACCTGGTCTTCAAGGAGGCACCAACTCTCTCGTCCCCCTCTGCCTTTGGACTTAACTGAAGATCGCAGGGAAAGCCAGAGTCCCCACATTCATCCAGTCCCTCCCCAGCTAATTTTCTGGGCAAAAGGGGGAATGCAAAAAATGCAACTGAAAAAAATCTTTTCTTGCCCAGGGCTCTCAAACAAAGTAAGAATCTCTGTTTATTTTCTCTCCTCTGCATTCCTTCTCTTGCAGCTGCGCAGAGCCTGGAGGAGACAGCTGCATGGACTGGCCCTCTGAGGGGCTGCTGCTTTGCACTGCACTGCTGCAGCACTGCACCATGCTTGGGCTGGAGGAGCTGGAAGCTCTTTCCCAGCCATTATGATCCTATAATTAATTCTATGATACTAAAATCTACGACATTGGATGAAGTTTTTTGCTCATGCAAGTGAATGCACTTTATGAATATTGTCATCACTGATAAAGATCTTTTCAAAATGTGAGAGTTAGTTACCTCTCCTAATTTAAAATTATATACTACTGGTTTAAAACGCCCAATTAGCAAGCTAAAATTCCACAGTAAAAATTGCAGACTTCCCAGAATTTTGAATCAAAGTCAACACAACAGTGCAAGCTTTGGATAAGTGAAATTTTTGTATTGTAATCCAGCTTCAAGAAATCTCCACTAGAATATATAGCTTCTTGCAGAAGCGCCCTCATAAAAAGAAGAAAAAAAAAACAGCAGTTGGCAGATGTGTGTGTCAAATATCTGTTTTCCTTCTGCCTTTCTCAAGTTGGTTCTCATCAGGAAGAGTGCTGAACTTGTAAAATCACTTGTGAAATACTTGATTTTAGAGTCTTCATCATGCTTGCATAGCTTGGTAAAATGTATGTTAATGAAGGAGAGAGCATCTTTCCACTGTCTTATATCACACCCACCTTTATGCTACCTAAGACTATATTTGAAGTAATGAAGCTTTGTTACTAAGCTTAGTTACTGAGGATGAGACCTTACAGTGTAGTACAAGTGTTACATATTTTTGAAGAAAATGGCTATGACTGAAAGCTAATAATCAAATACACCTAAACATGTGCATTATTTAAAAAGGGGCAATGTTCAGAATAAATGAATTCAAGATCATTTAGATAAAAGACAGAGCCCAGTAGTCTTCTGAGGCTGTGCCACAGAGCACCCTTCCTTTTTTCTCACACTTTCTTGTGAATACTCCAAATGACGAAATACAGGAAGAAACGCAGGAGGAGAAACCTCCCTCTCTGCCTCGTTGGCCCATAACCCACAGTGATTTATTCCTGTAAACCCCCAAAGTCAAAAGCCCTGCATGGACCATCCCTGTCATCTCTCATGCCTAAGCAAGTGGTACGCACTGTGACACCTTTTAAAACTCAAGGATTCAAGCAGGCATCTTTTTCCATATCCATAAACCCTATGGCTCTGCTAAGAGTTCACCACGTCAACATGGAATGTAAAGAAACAGGAGAGACTGCCAGAAATGAGACACTTGGAGCTGTGCTACTGCACTGCTCTCCCCAGAGAGCAGTTTGCCCTGCAAGGCAAGAGGCAGATCCCTATCCAGAAGACACATTCGGGCCAAACTAAGGTTTTTGGGCCTCGCATGACAGGACCAGGCTGAGAATAACCCCCTGCAATGGACAGGAGCTTTCAGTGTTCGACAGATCGGCCCTATTGGACTCACTCAGGCTAGGTCTAACCCTCTGGCTCTGAGCTCTCCAAGCAGCTAATCAGTGAGGAAGCTGGCAGGCCCTGATCAAGGCCTCGCGCAAACAGAAAAAAATCGTACTCTTCATTGACCACAACAGCTCCTCCCGGGATGCGCTTTACCTGCAGTGCTCAGCAAGCAAGACGGCGCATGGAAATAAATGTGCTCCAGGTCATAAATCCCTAGCACTCGAGTACTCAAAATAAAACTAAATTAGCCAAAGCAATCATGAAACGTAGCGCTCGTAACTGCTATAATTTATCCCTGTGATGAGCCAATAATCTCCCTTTAAGTGAGAGCCAATATACACAGACCACACCACAACTGAAGGATTATTTAATTCCATTATTACTCCTATCACAGAAGTCTTTGCACCAGGCCTCTAATGACAATTACTTGGCACTACGTATGCATTTTTATTTCCCCTTTAAAATGGTTCTTCCTACCCTGAAAAGATTGGATTTATGATACGACCATCAAGCCAGTAGGTGAACGGAGCAGCCAGGATAAAAGAAGGGATGAAGCTAAGCAGTGAATCTAAAGCCTGCATTGTGAGCAATAATCACAGTTTTCCAGTTTCCTCAGCATTTATGTGATATCTCTTATACACACAGGGTGGCAAAACTTCTCACTCCTTCAATCTTAAAATATGTCATCTCTTTAGATTAGTCTGGTGGTATTAAAAATACTTACAAATAAAGCTAATAACTCTTTTTCAACGATGCAAATCTTCAAACCTTGCATGCATGGAGGACGCTGCCACTTTATTCTCTTAGCTTGGCCTGAGCTTCCATTTATCAAAATTCAAATTTGGGCCTTCCTGGGAACAATATAATCCCTTCCTTTGGGGACACTGCTCCAGCACTGGAACCAGTGATAAGGAGAAGTACTTTATTTCACTGCATAATTTAATATATAACTTTTATGAATATACTAAGGAGAATAACATTTAAGTGCTGGAGGCTCCTAGCCCCTATAAGACTCTCGGTCTTCACAATTTATTTCAACACTGAGCTAGAAGAACTAACGTTTCAGTAGAACTTCTGAAGATACCAGTGAAACTTAAGCTGCACCTGGTATCTTATTTTCAGCCTTCATTCATACACAGACCCACTTAATGATCCATTTTTAATCACAGTGCCACAAAATGCTGCAAGATACGAATAAGTGTTAAAAAAAATATTTATAAACATTTAAAAGCCTTGGACAAGGACAAGAAGTTTCAGGCAAGAACAAAAAAAATGCAAGGAGAAATGCAGAACAGTTACTCATAATTTGTTTTCCCTGTAACTTCCTCAGTGTTTCCAATCACTTTAGAAAATGGACATGTTCATTCGATCACCGCTATCCCCTACAAGTTTTACGTAGCTGTTCCATGTAGCTCAGATGAGGAACCTGTACCCCAGGCCCCTGCCGCGAGGCAGCGGCTCATCCAGGGCCCGATTCCCCAGGCCCCATCCTGGTTACTCCGCACCCTGCACTGCGGCTTCCGATCCAGCAAAACCCACAGCTCTGTATTCCCAGGAGGTCAAAACCTCCAGGGAGCTGCTGGAGGCTGCAGCACAAGCAGCCTCCCGTCACGGTGCTCACAGCAGTGGCAGTGCTGCTGCTCCCATGGTGCCTTCCCGCTCTGGTGCTGCCGCGTGCCAGGGGAACAGAACCGGCCCTTCAGCAGCGGGCAGTGAGAGTTGTGCCCGAGTGGATCCCTGTGGGAAAGCGACAGCTTCGTTGGGAGATGCTTCTCACCAGCCGAGCGGGTGGGAAACGTGGAAACCGCCGCTCTTTGGAGGGGAACAGGCCGCACAGGAGATGCACTAGGAAGGGCCTCTCTTGTTCTTAAAATACCTGGGGCTAGAGTGGTCCTTCTGCTGCAGCGTGGCCTCCAGCACCTGCATCCTGAAACAGGACTAACTTTTTCCCCTTTTTCAAGTGAGATACTCTTANAGGAGATGCGCTAGGAAGGGCCTCTCTTATTCTTAAAATACTTGGGGCTGGAGTTGAGTGGCCCTTCTGCTGCAGCGCGGCCTCCAGCACCTGCATCCTGAAACAGGACTAACTTTTTCCCCTTTTTCAAGTGAGATACTCTTAAGCTACCGTATTTGTTCTGCTTTGGAAATGTTGTCTTCTTGAACAATTATTAGCTTTATTTTCAATGGTTTCAAATCATTATCGCTCTGATCCTTCTAGTCATAAAGTGGAAAATACCATAAATTCCATCTTAACAGGGAGAATGAGTGTTCATATCCATCTAGTTACTCACCACAAAAGGAAAACTAAAAGCCTTCAAACTCTGCACGCATTTCACCCATACAACAAAGCCTGGCAAATACACATATGCTGTTTGCAACTAAAAGCGTGGATAAAACTTCAGCAATGCAAGAGCCCCCCACCCCACAAACCTAGAAAATAGACAGGTTTCTACCCCAGCCGGGCCATAATCCAGCAACCCGCTCAGTGCAGCATCGGCAGTCGTGCTGCTCCATCCAAGAGTCCCGCTGCTGCTCCCTCCCCTGCTCGTGGCCTCAGTTACTGGCAGGGTCTGGGTAAATAGCACGGACTAACTTCATCCCTCTAGGAGCCTCCTGCATGAGCTGCTGCAGCAGCTGTTTCCCTTCCCAGCCCTCCCAGCCCCGTTAGCCTTGGCAAGCTCGCAGCTACAGAGAGAGCTCTGGACAAGCCCCTCCTGCACCAGGACATGCGAGATGCTCTGGAGAGAAATTGTTTGGGAATTGTTTTGGAGAAAGGCTCGTCTTTCGGTAACTGTCGCCAAATACAGTGAGAGTGGTATTACGTGCCTACAGACTATATGAAAAGTTAGGAAATATTAAGCTCTCTGCATAAGAATAGATTCATATTCTAATGAGGACAAATGCATAGAGTAGCTGCTGTACAGTGACAACCTGGCACTACGACAGAGAGTAGTAAAACCAACCATCCTTTCACGTTTCCTTACACCTGTCTACTGGCCTGTACTTATTTGATTTGTTTTACTACGTAAGTTCATGTACTTTACGGCAGGGACTGAGAGTACATTTTATAGCACGGAACTTGCAAATCTTATAGTAAAGCGAGCTAGAAACGCTTCCAAATGCAAATGTGGACTTTGAAAAAACTTAGTTTTAGAACCTCAGTTCACACTGCTTCCTTCTTCAGCACAAGACTAAGCATTACCAGTGGGACGTCATTAAATCCTGAGACCAGGAAACTTGCTGCATGTCTCCAACTAGCCATGGGCATCACCCTACCGTGCCCTACATGATGCTGATAACCCAAGCTCCACAACACTTCTGAGGTTAGGGGCAGCTGGACAGGTCTACTGCTCTTTCTCACCTCATTGATCCTCAAGACAGTGTTGGTGAATCCCCNCGCTTCCAATTGCAAATGTGGACTTTGAAAAAACTGATTGCCACTGCGCTTAGTTTTAGAACCGCAGTTCACACTGCTTCCTTCTTCAGCGCAAGACTAAGCATTACCAGTGGGATGTCATTAAATCCTGAGTCCAGGAAACTTGCTGCATGTCTCCAACTAGCCATGGGCATCACCCTACCGTGCCCTACATGATGCTGATAACCCAAGCTCCACAACACTTCTGAGGTTAGGGGCAGCTGGACAGGTCTACTGCTCTTTCTCACCTCATTGATCCTCAAGACAGTGTTGGTGAATCCCCTGGGAGGTTGAGCCCTGCAAGCTCCTTTGCAAGGCCACGTAGGGTTGCTGTGGTGCCTCTGTGGGCCCTGCAGCCTTGGCCCCAAGTGGCCCCGAGTGGCAGAGGCCGGCTCTACAGCCCAGCAGGGCGGGTGTAGATGGACAGCAATGCAGGGACGTGCAGGAAGGCACTGCATTATTATTATCCCAGGTGAAATGCTGACATCCCAGGATACCTTTCCATCATGGTCAGCTTTTCATACTTTATAAGTAGTTTATTTTATTTACCCATATCGTTTCCATTTCTCTGCATAAAGTACCTTTATGTCTTCCATATTTCAAGCTAATGCTGGAGCATATCTGACCATGTGGTTCTTACAGCCCGGACGTCAGGCAGGCTGATGCACTGGAATGAAATGTTTCACTCTTGCAGGTGAAATTGCTTCCAAATGGGGCGCACAGCTGCCAGTGTATCTCTGGCAGTGTATTATTAATTTTGAAATTATTTAGTTATTACTATTGATTTTTCATACGGGTCTTCTTCTATACGCCAGTGAAGTCTTCAGAATCTTATGCATTTTGTCAGAATTTATTACTAGGAAATCTGTAGCATGTGCATTAATAAATAAAATCATTTATTAACTCTGGAAGATAGCCTACAGTAGTTATATCTAAAAGACATGGAATTAAAATTGCTAAAAGATGAGGTTTGAAAATGTCACATGTATCTTTTATTGCTAACAGTGATTCTATTTATTACAAATATGATCTCTAAAAATCAATATTTGAGTAGGACAGAACCTCAGTTTGCCATTCACACCCAGCAGTATCGCACAGTTACTACCAATGTCCTTAGTCTTGCCCACAAGTGGTCAATAAAGTTTTGAACACTCTAGAAAAAATAAAAAGGAGTAGAAACATTTAAAGCTGTAAAGAAAATCTTGTGGCGTGAATCCCTAGGCCTCTTGCCGTTCAAACCCTTTCAGCTCCTGCAATTATCACCTACTTTCACAACAACCACCTTTCTGTAAAAGTAAAACTACTGTTTCGTTTTTTGTTCTCTTTCTTCAAAAAGCATACTTCTCTTTGTCCCCTGCTGAGAATGTAACAAATCTACTTTTTCACTGACTTGGGGATGAAAACACAAAAAAATCCCTTTAGAATTTTGCACAATATTTTCTAATATCTTAGATTTAAATATCTTGCATGGAGGAACTGAAGAAATACTATGTACTTCTCTAACATTCCAGCAAATAATAAATAAAACCTTTTCTGTGCATCCACTCAGGGATTCATTTCAGAGAGGAAAAGGAAGGCAGAAAAACCTTTTCCAGATATTTTTGGAATGCATTTATGTGAAGGCATTAATTTCCCCTTTTGGTGTAGACTTCCAGGTGAAATTTCACCTTGAGAAAACAACTGTTACTACCATATGCTTCTGATCAGGTATTTTGAGCCCAATTTAGGTCTCTGCAATTCACAGAGGAATGACTCAACATGTTGTTTAATCAGTTATTATTTCTGGCTATCAGTCTTGCACAATGGTGTTTTTCTCCTTATACCTCCCAAAATACCCAACCTTTTCGCCAGTTAATGATCAGCCACTTCTGACTCACTGAAATCTTTTAAATGAAACTTAACAGCACATTCATCAAGCCACTAGGGAAGACATTTGGGAGTCAACAAATCTGTTCAGAGCATTCCTGGTCTGCTTCATAAAACCATTCAGACACTCAAATTCCCTCATCACAGAAGCCTACAGGGAAAATCTAATGAGCTTTTGATTCACCATGCCGACCGACATCCATCAAAACAGAGTCAGAGCTTAAAATAGGCTACGCAAAGGCCTATTGAATGCGCAGAGATAAAATGTTTGAGTATTTTCTTCATATTTTATAGCTATTTGATGATCTTGACAAAAGATTAAAACTTTGTCTCTACTGGCATTATAGGGACAACTAATTTAACTGGAAAAAAAAAGATCTGATGTAATCTTACCCCTTCTATAGGGGCACCATTAAAATAGTGATTCTGAATTCACCATTGATTGTTACCATTTACCTGTGCAAAAGTAAAGTTTTAGTGTTTTAAAGCGAATGGGAATTTCCTCACACAGGTATTCTCATATGGGCACGTGCACACACAGTCACTCTTACCATTTAGCTCATTTAAGATCCCCTTCTCAAATATAGTACATATCAAGTGTATTTTCATGAGATTCCTCTCCATTTTTTTTTTGTCGCTCATTCCTTATTTATCACTTTAGTCACTTCTGCACAGTCCCACCAATGTTCTCTCTCGGTTAAATCCAATTTCAGGAACCAAGCTAAAATTGTGAGCCCTCAACACTCCCTCACACGTGACAGTGTGAAAATAGGTTGGTCTCAGAGTTATTCTTCATACTAAGAATACCTTTCAGGTATTACAGACCTCAAAAAAATTACCTTATTTTATGGTAATGCCTTTGTGGTTTTAGGAAGTACTCCACTCATCTGTAAAACTAATGTCCTTCTCTCCTTGCCTCCGGGTAATCGAGAAGAGTTAATTTTGTCTCATGTACTCTAGCGCAGAAGGCCAAGTCTGCAAATCATTTTCTTACAAAGAGACTAACAGCAACTGCAATCTGATGGCAAAGCAAAACCTCACTATTAGTTTCTGAAGGACTCCATACATTTCTATTTAATTCCCCTTAGTATGGGTCACTACCTCTGGTTAGCAAGAGGGCTCGCCAGGCCCGGCAATGTGGATTCTGTCTCAAAGGCAACTCCAGTAAAAGCCATGAGTGAGCAGAACAAGGCTGACTTGGCTGCGGCTACTTAACAAGAAATGGTGACAGGCACCCGCTTTGGAAAATTTGGCGTAAATGAGAATTACCACATGCTGCAGTAAAAGCAGGGACCAAGCCCATGGTGTTGTGAACCTGAAAAGAACCTGACTCCACATCACTTGAATTCTATCTTCTAGACATTAAAAACAAATAATAATAAAAAAGTTCGCTGCAGAGAGGCCTGCAAACTACAAAGGATCTGCAGAGCCAGTGCTTGGTAAGCACTTTTTCCCCAGCAGCTCAGATTAGTCCAGACAAAGCATACAAAAGCATCTATGGAGAGATGCTAAGCCCTTCTGCATTGCCATTCCCCACTCTCTAGAGGCCTGGTTTTATCTAATTGTTCGTGGACCCGTGATAAGTCACAGGAGAAAGAGAACAGTTAAAGGAACCGCCTGCCGTGGCCTGATACCATTGGACTGGTGAGCAGAAGGGTAGTGGCACATCCTAGAAAACGTATGGACAAGCTGCTCACTGCACGTTGGGCAAACGGCTCCATTCAGGCCCCAGCTGAGCTGCTAGGAAAGACGAGCAGACTTCCCCGCTGCGGGGCGGGGGAAGCAGGCAGAGGAGAATGGGGAGGTGGAAGCAAATAAAATCTCATACTGAAACTAACCTAGCACAGCTGTCTCTGTATCTACACATGGCGGAGAACACAGCTCTACCAGGAGATCAGTCATCTTGGAGAGCTAACTCAGCCTGGTCAATAAAGTGTAAAGAGCACAGAGGAAAAAAAAAATCCCCCAAACTTATAAAAAAAGTCATTTCCATGATCAGAAATCCTATTAAATAATTACACAAGTACATTCATTTTAAATCACACAAACAATTTTCAAGACAAGCTAAACATAAAAAGTCATCAAGGACAAGAGCTAAATTAGTGGAAAGGCCACAAAAAGTATAAAGAAAATGGAATAACGAAGTAGCAAAGCACTGGAAATGGCAGTACTTTACACACAGCTGATTCATTTTAATTACCTTTAATCTCCATGAAACAAGAGAAATGACACGTTCTATAACTGAAAATAACAAATCAGTTTGCACCAAGACAAATTCTAATACGCAGGGTTCACCTCCAGCACAGCAATTCTAGTAGCTGCACCACTAAGGAAAAAAATGTCAGTCAAGTAGTGGAACTGAAGCACAGCAGCTTGGCTGGGTTCAGCTGGCAGCTCTGTGCATTTTCCTAACTCTCATAGATACTAGAGTGAAAGAACAGATGCAAAAGGGAACGGTAGGTGAAAAACTGCAAGCGCACACTTGCAGGCGTTAGACACGGATGCCTTTTCCTGCATAGTTTCTGTGATGTGCTGGAAGCTGCAGCGCAGGAGTGCACCCTCTCCTCGTATCCCTGTGCGTTTCCCCGGGACCTTGTCTACAAGATGGCCACCCTTCCTATCCAAATTGTGGTTGCTGCAACGAGCCTTAGAGGAAACACACTTACACTGCCAGGCTCCAGGAGCCATTAAAGCATCTTTTATGTGTACAGTTTCTTTTTTTACTTCACAGATTCTTTTCCTGCCAAATGCATCACTATTTTTCCTCCGTTACATGCCATGTGTTCTTTAGGAAAAGATGACATCCTCTCAGTCTGCAAACAGCTTAATATATAGTAGACATCGCCACAGAAGTATTTCTCAGGGTCTCTGTTCTTCTTCCTCCAGTGCCAATTTCCTAAGTAATTTCATGACATTTATTGATTACAGAATTTGCGCTCTTATCTTCATCTAAGCACAAAAACACTATTATAATTCCTCTTCACCACACAAAATCCACAGCATGTCCTAGTTTGTGTCTTTTCTTCCAAATACTATTTCCAGGAGTCAAACAAATTTTAACAAACTCTGAAGCCTTTAAATAAGACCAAGAAATCGAGTGAATGTACAATAAATCCTTTGATACGTTCAGTCTTAAATACTCTAAAATAAAAGACTGAGATTAATAGCATATTAATTTTGCAGAGCTGAAATTAAAACTGTCAGGAAAATAGAGAAGTTCATTTTCCTGTAGAGTACTAAAGAGATGTTATCATCTCAAAAGCTTAATTTTGTTCTCACTCTTGTGTCATTTTGATTTTACAAAAACTTCTTTCTTTCTGTGCCAGTAGCAGGGAATCTGTGAAACATTTCATGTCATTCATTTTAGAAGATATGTACATTAAAAGACAATACTGTCTTGCATGATTGTCCAGATTGCATTTTGCTTGTAAACTAGGATGTGAAAAATTATAGAACAACATACTAAATACTCTGAATACAAATGTATACAACCAAAAGCAATTAAAAAAAAAGGAGAAATCTGCTGGATTTACCAGTGATTTTTTTTTATAACATTAAAGGCCACCACAAATTTGCTTAGTTTCACCTCTGCCCTACTTCCAAAAATCTCTCAAATATTTTAAAACTTTTGGCTTATTTGAGATCTCAGGCTAGCCTGTAGGCATTTTTAGAAGATGTCTGGCTCCATCTCTCAAAAGTTGTTTGAAGTGAGAATTTAAGATTAACCATGGAAATGATTCTGTCATTTCTTCCTTAACGGCTCCGATAAGCAAAATTGTCAGAAATGTCTCCATATTTTCAAGATTAAACTGTTTTATGGAATGATGAAGCAAATAAGAGAACAAAGGGGAAAGATACCAAACAGTTTTGGCTCCAAGTAATCCTATTTTCAACAGGAACAGTTAGTTTCCCTATACCTTACATTTACTGTCCTAAAGATATTTTAAATAAGTATCATCTAATTCATAAAAATGGAGTCTAATATCACCATTCACAATTCCTACAAGTAAGACAATTCAGGGACTTCACATAGAGATCTGCAAAATGTTGCTCTCTTAAGTCTTCCAGTTCCTTCTAGAGGTTGTTACCTTTGCATAAGGGATCAATTTTACAATTTTTTGTAGATCTGTCAATAGATCCAAATTAAAATAGATCAGATAAACACTTGTAAACTCCTGACTTTACACACACGCTGTCCTTTGCTTAACCTTATCAAAGTGAAGCTCTAAAACACAAGAGAAAGGAAGACTCAGGTCTCTGAAATCTATAAATGCTTCATTGCCAAAATACCCCTGTGTTAAGGAGTATACTGTCAAGGGTACAAACAGGGATTTGTGCCAACTGAATGATATCTAAATTAAAAACTGCATCCACACTTTTATAAGGACAAGAAAATATTGGCTTATAGGAGGCAAATGTTGCTTTTACCTTACTGATAAGTGTGACGACATCACCTTCTCGGATTGTGAGTTCATCGTCATTCTGCGCCTCGTATGGAAATATCACTTTGCAATACTCCTTGGCTGAAAGGAAGAAAATACAATGTGATAAAATATCACTTTATAAAAACAGCTTATCCAAAGGTAAAAACCTTTATAAATGTTTCACAAATGTCTTTACATGCTATCTTATTTTCTTGTCTCAGAGAGACCTTCATAAACTGCATGAAATATTAAAAAAGCTGCACGCTGATGAGAGTTCCTGATGTGTCATCCAGGAAGACAGCTCTGTAAACTCCCAGGACAGCTATCTCAAACAGAATAGCTTCAGCCAGCGACAGGCCACCAAGCCACTTCTCTTGGAGCAACCTGTGTTTATCACTGGCATCAATACTTCCGCTGTCATAGGTTTCCCTCAGATCTCAGAATTTGGAAGCATAAAGGACCTGGCAGGTTGATAAAGCTTATCCTTCACCAGGTGCAGCAAGGTAAGAGATATTTCTGAATCTATTTATATGGTAAAATAATAAATGGTACATTAATAGAAGTAAATTCAGAACTAAACAATCTGTATACTGAGCATAAAAAAAAAAAAAAACAACTTTTGAATAGTAGCCCAAAGTTGCTTCTTCCCTTCGCTGTCTATAAATACGGCATCATCTCAATTTTCAGCTGGAAATTACAGTAGCCAAAAACTCCTACTCAGAAATCATAAAAAGCAGTTGTCATGAAAAGTTAGCTACACGTTGCTGTGCAACAGGCAAGTATGTCAATGTGCCTTACAAACAAAAGGGGGATATGTATTCCAGCTGTTAAATACTGTATAAAAAAAGGGATATTCAAGGGCATGGTGCTTATCTCACTTAACTGTTAAGGTTTTCACTTTGATGACCCCTGCCTGGGATTCACTCAGCTGTCATACTCACTGCAGAAACAGGCACTTGCAAGGCACAGAAGTCTAGATTAGTTCACAACAGCAAGACCTGCTCCTTTATCATATCCTAAGGAGAATTTGCATTATTGCAGATTCACCTGGGACTCCACCTGGGTGTCAGTTCAGCTGCTGAGAGGCCAAGGACCATTTGAGACACTGGTGGGTGTTTGAGACACCTGTGCGGCTGATAGGTCTGATGTCCAAGCTTTGGGACTAGCAGCTGGAGGCCAGCCAAAATACCCTGAGGTATCTCAAATAGCAGCAGATGCAGCTCCAAGGCTGGGACTTGGATCTGCATTCAGATTCAGTCACAGAAAATTAGAAGCCTGTGATGTTAGTGCCTATGCTCATGCAATAGTCAGTGGAGATGCCCCGTCTCAACATTCACTCTTGACCACAAAAGCAGCCACCTGTATCTAATGAGCTGCATCTCACTCTCAGCTCTGTGGACAGCACAGACACAGCTCCATCAAATCTACGGGGTGGACACCAAGCCCCGTGCCTATACTATAACCCTAGGGCTCTGACTTGATATCCGTATCCCGACTGCCAGCGTCCAGCAATTCCCTTAACGAAGCATGCAGCACACACAGATGCAGACACAGCAGATGTGAAGAGGTGCTTCCTGGGAGCACGGACAGCTTAAGAATAACGTTAGTATTAACGGAGAAGAGTAAAACCCTGGTTCACTGCTGCTCAGAAGGCTGCTCAGAAGGCAGCTGAGGCTGCTGCTCAGAAAGTCAATGATTTTTATATGGCTCTGGTTCAAGAAACAAGAATTTCTCTGTCTCCACAAGTTTCTCATCATCAAACATAAAAATTGATCCAAGATCACCAGCATGTAGGTTTTTCCCCCCACTTTGATGTTTTTGAAGAAAGAAGAGTCAGATGAAGACAGTCAACATGATTTCTGACAAAATATGAGCAATAAAACTCAATACTTTTTGCTGATTCCAAGAACAGGGAACATTTTGAAAAACAAACAAACAAACAAAAAAAAACACTTGTTAACACGAGCAGTTCAGATTTCAGCTCAGATTTATTGCAGTCTGTGGGAAGGGTTTTAGATATTGCTGCCCCAGCTAAGATCTTTGACCTGCCATCTTGCCTTCACGATACTGTAACAACATTTTTGGTAAAAGCTGATAAGAATGACAAAATTAGATAGATGCAGAGCAGTCAAGAGGAGAGATCAATGAGATTCAGAATATTTTTATAGTTTACCATGTTAGCTACTTTACATGATCTTTTGGTGGTGGTGTTTCTATTCAGAGAGCAGCCTCATTCTGAAGAGTAGCTTTCCTAAATAACAGATTTGGTGAATTAATGCAAAGAGGAGGTAGATTTAAGAAGAACTTAGTTCTCTAAGAACTAAGGAAGCTGAGAGTCGGGCGCCTGGTGAAGCTCCCGCCTGTTGGCAGCAGCCTTAGCACCTCCTAGAAAATAGCACCTCCTTAGCACCTCCTAGAAAATTCTAGGTTCGGTTCTCCAACGCCACCCCGCTGAAGCTGAATCCTTCTCAACACCTGCAGGTTCCTTGGTTGAGCAGGCAGGAAGCCCTGTACAGCCACACGGTGGGCTGGAGCACTCCCTGCACCACCACGTAGGCACCCAAGGTGCCACCAAACCCCTGGCATNTGAGCAGGCGGGAAGCCCTGTACAGTGGCTGGTGTACGGTGGGCTGGAGCACTCCCTGCACCACCACGTAGGCACCCAAGGTGCCACCAAACCCCTGGCATTTGAGACTAAAGGCTGCTTGGACCAGCAAGTGTCCCCAGGGCTCACGTTCCCTGCATATTTTCCCGGGCAATCCTCCCTCAGCTCTCCCTGCAACTTGAAGATGGTAACTGACTTTCTCAGATGCTGAAACTACAGATCCTACAGCCTTCTGCCTACTCTATTCTTCATGTTTTCAGGGTCTTCATCCTGAGGGTGATGTAAATTTACAATAAGGGAATTAAATGATTTATTAATTAAGGAGAAGCTTGCAGATCAAACTGCAAGACAGCAAGATCTCAGGAACCTGGATGCATTTGAGATAATGTAAGGGGCTGGACAAAATTAGGTAACAATTTTCAAGCTTTCGGAAGGCTATGGTAGGGCACTATGGCTTAAGGAAGCAAAACCAAAGCCAACAGGACTCACAAAAACGACACTTAACAAGTAAAGCTTTCCTTACTCAGCAGAGCACAATATTGCACAATGATATAAAAGTAGTTAATTTCTGCAGTTATACTCAGATAGGAAGGAAAACGGGGGAAAAAAAGGTAAGCCTGACTTCAGATACACAGCACAGCGGAGGCCATACCAGAACTTGCTGTACTTTTGTTTTTTAAGAAAGAAAAACAATAAACTAAAGGTCAGAATAATATACTCTATTACATGCACAGTAAATAGATTTAAACCAAATTAAACTGTCACACAATTATATATACATATAAAGTGTCCTCAACTGTAGATGACAAATCCTGTCATTATCATTTCTTAAATTAGATATCCAAGGTTCGGTTCATAAATCACAGATGGTTGTTCTAGAGCCTTGCTAGTTTTCTCTGACATGAAGACATGTTTTAGAAATATACCTCCCTTCCAATGCCCAAGAGGAGACCTCTTGAAAACACAAGGCCAAGGGAAAGGATAATACTCATGGGATTTTCAGCACACATTTATTAACTCAAAACCAGTTTTATTCTTTTAGATCACAGACGATCTCTCTCTGCAAACTCACAGCTTCTCCCGAGCAAAGGCAGACAACCAGACACACACAGAAATCAGTGGCTTGATATGTGTCTGCAATTTCAATGGAAAGCTACAATTTCAGTGTATAAAACTTGTGTGGTTTGAAGTCTTGCATTACTGTATTAGGCTGGTATTTTGGGAGTTAAATTTTATCCTGTACAAAAGAGAACTGAGCAAACTCTGCTTATTACAATACGTCTTGTTCATTTTAAGAGGATGCTTTTTCCATTTGTTCTCCTGCTAGACTCTTAGGATTAAATACAATATTCCAGACAGAAGTCCACAGCCACACACACCTTCCAGCTTAAATGTGGCAGGGGACAGTGACTTGAATTTGCTTTTCCTCTTAGGCCGAAATGACACAGGTTCTTCCTCTGGCATCTTCTGCTGCTTCCTTGTGTTAAGCAAGTTTTACCCTACGGCAAAACTTCCTCAGGCTCACATAAAAGGATCACTGTGCCAGATTCACCCTTTCTAACTTTATTTATATACATGTTTATATATACACATACTTATATATATAATTATATTTTTAAGTAAAATAGCGACCCCATATACTTGACTTTTGAACCTTAATTACTCCACCTCTGATAAAGCCTCAATCATACACAGCAATGTTAAGCATGAAAAAAAGAATACAATTAGTACCCCTTAAACTTCCTTATTTTTAATTATTGTTCACATTAAATGTTTGCAATCTACCATGTCTTAAGCAGTGAAAGACTGCATCATTGCTACCAAAAAGATAAAACTGAGAAAAATAACTCAAAATCCATACTCAGCAGAATTTTCTTTTTTTTTTATTAATGGTAAGACACAAGGACTCAAAAATGGACTCAAATAAAACACCTGCATACAACATAACCAGGCTTAGGCTATCAAAATACCACTTCATCAAATAAAGAATTAGAAACAGAACTAATTAGGGCCCCATTAATCCAGATTCAACTAATCTTTATACCTTCTATTACCATGCAAAAAGATTAATTGCTTGCAAGGATTTTGGTATTCCAGTTGTATAACAGCTTAACACAAATTGTAAATATTCAGCAAACAGAGCACTGATATTAGCTGCCATGGTCAGTGCATTTAGGGACTTATTGTTTTTGCTGTTCTGTTACCTGCTCATTTATACTCCACTTTTGCACCAGTTCTTTCAGTCATAGTGGATGCTTCTGCTTTGCTGAATTTCAGAATCCAACAGAGCTATTTAAAAAACAATACTTGACTTTCTATTGTGCAGAAAATTCTCACTGTCCAGAAGTGAAATGTCCAAAAAGGAGACAGAGGAGAACTAAGACTTTATTCGAATAAAGGAAGAGTCCATCAGGCATAGATCTTAAAGCTTTATTCGAATAAAGGGAGAGTCCACCGGGCATATCCCTGTGGGGTCTCTCAAATTGCTGGGGGACACAGCCCCCCTTTTATCCTATTTCCCGGCGAGGGACGCCCTCTCCTTTTCCCCATTGGCCAAGGGACTCAGGAGTTACAGCCTTCCCGGCCGCCTACGCCAAACTGCTGCCTCCCTCCACCTGTTCACACCTAAGGTCACCTGACTCCTTTGTCCTCCTTGCTGAAGAATGAAGGGGAACTGCCCTATTTCCCCTATTTGTAAAGGCCCTCAACTCTTGGCAGATGTTCTTTTGTCCCCCTCAACTCATGGCTCCACTCAGTCTCCTGCTCCTTTGTCCT
>VWPW01014757.1:82973-235939 GCA_013389825.1 Crypturellus undulatus
TTTTTTTTTTATCATCCCCCACAATATCAATTGACGTTCCCAATGTACCCATCAACTCCAACCTCTCAGCAGATTACAGTACAGAAAGAAAATACATACACACATATCCACTAATAGGGCTGGATAAGATGCACTTGCTTGTCTTTTCCACTTACCCCTTTGATAACCACGGAATAAAGTTCATTGAGAGGCTCCTGTGTCTATAAACACACTTCCTCTCGATCCAGAACTCCCTACATGTTATCAAGGGCTCCCGCATAGTGGGTCCCTCTTTCCCTGGAATCCAAAAAGGATTCCTAAAAGAAAATCTCAAACCTTCCAAGTGTAATCTGTATTTCTTAGGTATTCATCTATCTTTTCCCCCACTCCTATAGGATCATATAAATAAGGGTACAGTTCTTTCTTTAATGGCCTTATATCTTGTGTGAGCAGGGGCACAACCACAAATCCAAATCCAAACCACCCCCACACCATCCTGGCCTCAGTGGAACCTAGTGCAGAGGCATTTGACTTTGGGGGCTTTTGGCACTATTGAAAAAAAAAAACACTATTCTAGAAACTAAGTTAAAACTCCTGGTCGAAGGCCCCAATGCTGAGAGGCAGGCACCTGACGCTGCCCTTCGCCATCTCAGCCGCCTCTTGCGCGACCCCTCGGCTCTACCTGGCTGCAAGGGGGATGCCTGGGGGGCGCACGAGCAAGGCAGCAAAGGGGGCACATGGGCACGAGGCGAGGGAAGCAGCAGCTGGGCAGCGCAGCGCCGCCTCNTATTAAAAAAAAAAAACGCTATTCTAGAAACTAAGTTAAAACTCCTGGTCGAAGGCCCCAATGCCAAGAGGCAGGCACCTGACGCTGCCCTTCGCCATCTCAGCCGCCTCTTGTGCGACCCCTCGGCTCTACCTGGCTGCAAGGGGGATGCCTGGGGGGCGCACGAGCAAGGCAGCAAAGGGGGCACATGGGCACGAGGCGAGGGAAGCAGCAGCTGGGCAGCGCAGCGCCGCCTCCCTCCTCGGCCACCCGCTCTGCCCCGCTCCCGGCACGAGCTCCCGGCCCCGGGGAAACGGAACCCAGCCTCCTGCCTGCGGTTGGTTTCCTGCTGCCCCTATGGAGAACGCTGCAGCGTCCGCCCCGCTCAGCAGCTGGAGACCCCCAGAGCAATGGGGGCCTCAGCACCCCGGGGGCACCGTCCGAGCTAACGTGACGGAGACGAGGTCTGAGGCAGAACGATGGCTGAGCACTGAACACCACAGTTTGGTCATTCGGTAGTTCCAGGAGACCGGAAACTTTCCAGATTCAAGCTTTTTCAGGCTTGTTTGTGACAGGTTTTTAGGAGATAACAAACAAAACTTTGAAGAAAATTCTGCTTAGAGTAGTTTGGAAGCCCCTAAGGACTCATGAAAACTGCTCAGCTATTTCTATTTTTACTTATACAAAGTGGTTTGAAAGGAAAAAAATGTGTGAGACCAAAGTAAGAGAACAAACAGAGATGCTGAGAAGGAACCACAGACCCATTAGGATAATATAATTACTTTACATAGGGCGTTAAACAGAGCTCTGCTCAGTTACTCTGTCTGGGGACTATGGAAAATTCTGTTACATTGATACACTGTTAGATTTTAGAGGTGATAAAAACGATATAACTTTGGAAAATGCCCATTTTCCAATGGAGCACTTATAAGTTTTCCTATAATGAGAAATACTAGATCATACTTTCATGGACAGACTATCAGACATCAACCGTATTACTACCAAATTGTGCCTCTCACTCAGAGTGCACATCAAAAAGAAAGCTACGCTGAAGTACCTTTCATTTTCACTGATCAGTTTTTAAATTTAAATGCAAGACAACTTCAAGTGATTGAAAATATCACCTGTTGATGCCATTTTAATCTAAGACAACTACAAGTAATCACATTGCATCAGACCTGACTATATTTGTGGTTCTCTTTCCAAAGAAAGGACAGAGATGCCAAAAATCTCAGAAATAAAAAGATCTAAGTAATCAAGTGCAGGGAAAATTCAGAGACTCCAAAGAGAGACACATGTGGAAACGCTGTATAAATTAGCAGCCTATGCTTCTCTTCAGATCTAGCAATTAGGATGTTGAACCAAGTTTGCACACAAGGGCGGGAAAAAAACAGAAGGCAACAGAAAAGTTTTTCTGACCCAAAAGGCACATTCTGAGGAAATAACTAAGAGGGATGTAAGCAGAAGTAATCAGAGCTCAAACTCGTCAGTGAAGGGAGGCACAGTCCTCCTATCACTGTTTGGAGGATGGTCACATTTTTGGGTATGTGGAACAAGCACGAACCGCTCGTATCTTGGGATGCAGCGCCATGAGCAGGCTTGGCAGCCAGCAGCATGAGCCAATGCGGAGAGAGGCAGCTGCTCCCCAGCACGTCTGTGCAGCGCGCAGGCAGCGCTGCGCCTGGAGAGCCCCGGGATGCTGCTTCTGACACCGCTGGCGCTTGGCTCCGCAGAGGCCACTTGAGCGGCTGGCTCCATAGGGTAGCATCAGGCCAGAGCACATGGAGCCAGGAGACCGGCTCTGCGCTTCCCAGCGCTGCAGGGCGCCGCAGCTCAGCACACCCGCACAGCCTCACGTGCCCTGCAAGCGCAGTGAGCTCAGAGGATGCAGCAAGTCAAGGACTGCTGTGCGGCTACGTGACACCAACTCATGGGGCTGCTGCAAGCTGCATTTGCCACTCGGAGTTTTGCTGAAAACATGCAGCAAGCTGCCTTCAAACAACACTCTCCTCTTTCGGCTCCTTTTCTCCTGCTCCAGATCCTTCCCTTCCTCTGTCTGTATCTCAGTCCCAGGGAAAATGTTATGTGGCCTGCTACCTCTCTGAAAGGATAAACACATCAAGGAAGCAGAAGAATTGTGCAAGTTTATAAAAAGAGGCATCACGTGAACTGAAACACAGGAAAACATAACTTACAGATAAGGACAAAATCTCCTAGGTTTTCATACATGCTCCTCCAGGGAAACAGCAGCTTGGTTTCCTGACCATTTTAAAGCTACATAAACTAAACTGAACTAAACATATCTTGAAAGAAACAATTGTGAAGTGGCAAAGTGATGGATGAGAACCTTTTTTTTGTGTGTGAGTCAGGTTATACAGCACACATAAAGCTCCCAAGATATTCCATCCGCTTTATAAAAGAAGTTGAGCAACTTTCACCTGTGAAATCAAAAGATCCTTAAACACGGATAAGGCAAGAATTTAACTCAGAAACTCAAAATTTTATGTTGTCTTAAATTCTTTGTGAAGATATAGCAATATTCTCTTCCTCCTAGTGCTTTCCACTGAAATCCAAAGCCATTTAATTGTAATAAATACAAATAAAAACAAAGAGGAGCTAATATGTGCAGAACTTATTCAGCAAACTAGTTGCATGCATCTCCACCTTCCTAAACCGAAACCTTCCTAAAGGATTTAATTATTGCTTTTTGTTCTTCTAAGCATCAAGGTAAACAAAACAAAACCAAACCCTCTGAAGCTCTAGACCACTATTTAATTCTAGTTCCTACACAAACTATACCACCCACACATTTTTTTTTTCTGCTAAGTAAAGAGGAAAAAGGAGGAAAAAAAGAGACTCAGAGCAGGGGAAATTTTTCTATGATGCACCTTCAAGTTACAGCATGAAGTTGGAGCTTATTCAACTCGGACTAATTCAAGGCTGAAAGCTGATGACTTAACTTAATTTGATTTTTGGTGGCAGAAAACTCCAGGTAGGATTATAAGAACAATAACAACAAAAATCTGAGGATCTGTGAAACAAAGTATTCTGTCTATGTAGTGCCTACTCAAAGTTTATTCGAAATACATCTAACTGCCTCCTGTTTTTCAGATACACAGAACGCTCCTTTAGTTAAAGCCAAAGAAAAAATGCTCAGCTTGCTTTTAAGAGGCTTAAAAGTGTGAAGTGCAAGTTAAAATGAAACAGTGAAACCTACTTTTTGTTCTGCTGTCCACTTCTATTTTTGTTGGCTCCTGAGTTGCTGTGGCTGGAGGTAATTTCTTCCCAACACTCTGAAAAAAATAATTATTCTCCTTTAAAATTTGCATTTTCAGTTCAAAGTTGGACAACATAAAAAATTGTAATGGAAATATAAAATATAGGAGCAGAAAAAGGACAGTAAAGAAACAGAGACAACTTAAACTATACACAGCTTTATTTGTGGGGGTCTTTTTTTTTTAAGTGGCAAAGGATTCAAAATAATATGATCCTCTAATTCTCTTAAAAAAATACTACAGGAGTTTTAAAGACTTATCCTTTAACATGTTTTCAGGGACTGAGTATGTAATGAAACTTCTTATGAAAAGGTGCCAAAAGTCAATCTGAAAGAACCAGGGGGGAAATTCTCTTGATTTCTTTCCATATTAGCACTATTCATTTTAGCATCTCTAGACAGTGTGCAATTTTTATAAATTATGTATTTTTGCTCAAAATGAACAGAAACTGGAAACTGGCTTAAATAGAGGCAGTCAACATAGAGAAGTATTACAAATAAAACATCCTCAGCCTCATATAGCTAAGCTGAATAAACAGCAAATGAACATTACCTGCCCACAATAAAATAAATAAATAAAAATAAAATAGAATATAGGGTAGTCATTCTTATACACCTTCAGTAACTACAGGTATGCCATCCCCTCTGTCCCTCTCTTTTCTCCTTGCCAAGAAAGATGTCTTTCTTGACAATCACAACCATGTGCAGCTGAGGACACAGGCTATTATTACCTGTTTATACATAAACAAATACTTAAAAGCCATAGCTATAAGTCAACATCCTTTTCTGGTAAAGCTATATATAAATACACACAAAAGTGTTGGTCCATCCAACCTTCTAAATAAAAGCTGAGAGGTCAGAAGGACAAGGCCTACAGCTGAAGGCAGTAAGGATGCCCTGGGGATTATCACAGAATCACAGAACGGTTGAGGTTGGAAGGGACCTCTAGAGATCATCCAGTCCAACCTCCCTGCTCCAGCAGGGACACCCAGAGCACGTGGCACAGCCCACGGCATCCAGGCGGGTCTTGAAGATCTCCAGAGAAGGAGACCCCACAGCCTCTCTGGGCAGCCTCTTCAAGGGCTCTGTCACCCTCACAGGAAAGCTGTTCTTCTTCATATGGAGATGGAACTTCCTGTGTTTCAACTTGCACCCATTACTCCTTGTCCTGTCACTGGCCACCATCAAGAAGAGCCTGGCCCTATCCTCCCTACCTCCTCCCCTCAGGTACTTGAACATGCTGATCAGATCTCCTCTCAATCTTCTTTAGGCTAAACAGGCCCAGTTCGCTTAGTCTTTCCTCATACAACATATGCTCCAGTCCTTTAATCATCTTTGTGGCTCTTCGCTGGATCCTCTCTATTATGAGGAGACACTGGTCAATATGAGAAGTTATACCAGTACAGGAGGCTAAATAGCTCAGAAATTTGAGGGTGTATGAAGAATATCAAGATGCTTGTATTAGCTAATAGACACCATCTGTGCCTGAGTGCATCTAGGAAGAGCAATAAAAATAAATATATAAATAAACCACATGCTGAAATTTGAGGCTAACAAATGGAGGCACATCTGGACCCGAGGTAGTTTTGCAAGTTGTGCACAGGGCAGCCTTCAAATTTGTGCTGATGAGTGCAACAAAATAGAAATTTCAAAACTCAAACGTGTCTTACTGCAACTGCTCTCCTCGGGTGCAGCAGAAACAACTGCACCTCTGCTGAGCTTGCAAATCCACTTAGAGCCCTGAGCTTGGGAACAGCTGGTGAGGACAGACCAAGAGCAAAACTCTGCAGAACCCTCCCAGCTTTTTATTTATTTATTTATTTAATTTTGAGACGGGAGTGAGAGGAGACAAATAGCATCATCTGAAACAGCGATATGGAGGTAACAGGACAAGAGGAGCTGACTCCTGCAAGTCAGAAAATGACAAGGCTGACAAGAAGGGCATGATGTGGCTGTACTGAAGCCAGATGAAAGCCAGGGATGCTGAGGGTGATGTGCTGACTCTGAGATCTAAGGTGGAAAGCAGTGAAAACTCCACTGGAAGAGGTGCATGAGCAACGAGAAGGAGCTGGAGAATCACACAGATGAACGAGTTGGGATGACAGCAGGGGTGGAAAGTCGGCGGGTTCAGTACAGCGAGCAGAGCTCCGACCACGCATGCCCACCTCCTGGCAGCAGTCGCAGCTCGATTCCATAATGTGGTCTAGAGAGCACTCACAGCGCTCTCCATGCTGTGCTGCAATTAACCCCCAGAGGAACTGTGCTAGAGGAACATCCGAGTGTTCCCACGCGATGAAAGGTTTGCTCATAAAATTGTTATCCTAAAACAAAGGACAAAATGGAAAGGAAAGAAAAGCATTTGGGAGCTCTTTTAGCACAGGTGGATCATTGTTCGGATGCCATAAAATATATTATGTCATAAAAGAGTCTTTGTGAGAGCTGAGGTTTGTTCAGCAGAGGAGGTAAAAAGGGACAATGTCCAATAGCTGAAGACACGACTCCTTCTGCACAAGGCACCCACAGAAGCAGCCCAAGCAAAAAGGTGAAGAACTGGGCTCCTGACAGGGCTACCGACAGACGAGGAGCACCAAATTGTGCAACACGTGGAGAAAAAGATGCTGAGAGATCACAACAACCTCTAAGTTCTGGACCTAATCACTCAGGAAAGCAAATTGTGCAGGAATTCAGCAGAGAGGAATGGAAGGAATGTTTATACCCATTAGAGGACATGAAAGCCAGAGCTTATTTCCAGGCGGGTTGTGCAGTCTTCTCCAATGAGAGGAGACCTGACTCCAGTGTTAGATGCTTCAGAAGGGAGGGAGCCGTAGAGGGAGACGAAGATAAGTGACATTATAGTACATTTTAACCACAAGGGGATTGCACCCAAAGATTCATGGGGCTGACACAGGCACTACTGACAGGGAGAAAAAAAAAAAAAGACAAAAATAGATAAATCATGAAATACGGCTTTGTGAAGACTCGTCAAGCTTTTTACTCTTCTGGTGAAATATATATGTATTTTTCTCCCTCTCCTAAAAATCCTGTCTATAACTAATCCATACATTTGTGTGGAAAACATTTATTTCCATTTTCCTTTCGAAAACGTCTCCATGAAACCTCATCTGTTCATTAAGAAACACAAGTAAGAAAAACCTTTCCTCACCCTAAGGCACGTTGAATCCTCTGTATTCTGATGAAGTCTGACAGTTTGGCTTTAACAGAACAAAACTTCAAATATACCAAAGACCTGAGTCCTGTGAGTCCCAAGTCAGATACTACTGTCACAGCTACCAACTAATCCAACAGGAAAAAGGACACTGGTGACAGACATCCCATATGAGCCAGGAGTTTGGCTTCTGGCTCTCCGAGTGCTCTGCATCACTCTTACTCCCACACAGTTCAAATAATACACACCAGATGTAACAGTGCCTAGGAAAACCAGGCAATCTGAATTCTGGATGATACCCCACACACTTCTGTGACAAGAGACTTTTCTTCTCAGGGACTAGTTCTCCATAGGGCATTTTGGTTCCTTCTCCAGCAGAATGTCTTTTCCAGGATAATTTATCTCCTTACTTCTGAATAAGAGTTTGCTATGCAGGTTGGTTATGAACACAGGAGCAAGGAACAATTTAAGCGGATTGAGCTGGAGGCCTTATTATATTAATATATTTATTACACAAATGTAACTTGCATATTTACTAGGCAGATATGCTTAAATATCAATCTTTTATCCTCCATTTTTTCCTTTACATGAGAAGAAGGTCAGTTCTATTTCAGAAAAACATCATCTATGTGCTTCTAGACACATGGATATATACCAGAAAATAATGATGCACAACATCAGCTTTCACATTGTTTAGTCCTTTCCCCAAATTCATTCCTACCCACCAGGCTGGTAGGGGAAGGATTCCAGCGTATGAAGCAAACACTAATTAACATGGCTGGGAAGCAAGCAGCTGATACCCTTTCGGATACAGACAAACAATAAAATTTAGAACTTGAAGAACTCTGCAATTTAAGCACCCAAAATCTAAGGGACTCCTCAAGAGCAACACCAGCAGCACCGCCTGCGAGCCCTACAGCCTGCTCCACTGAGTCCCCATGTCTCCACTCCAACGACTCAGACACACTCCCGATGGGTGCACAGGGCAACTATAACTCTCACGGTAGCACTCAGCCTACATTACTTCACAGGGATCAAGTTAAGGGACTCATCTGTCATGAGGAAAACATGGTAGGAGGAGAGTCTGGATTTCCCCACTGCAGGCCTCAACATCCCAGAACACATCAAGGAAGCCCGAATGGTCATGACCTCGCTGTGCGCACAGGACGAGAACCATCAGATCGCATCGCTCTCGGACACGAGTCCCACTAATTGCCTGGCAAGTGAATGTGAAGATGAAAGGAGAAAGAGTGCCTTCTTGCAGCAAAACTAGCTGATCAAAGCATGAATAGCAGCCATGATTTGGCATACAGATATTCAGAGGGATGAGGCTCAGCAGTAGCCTGCCAGTCCTAATGCTTGATTTTATGAAGCCAATGAAAAGGCCGCCTGGCAATAAACAACAGGTTCTGCGAACAGAAGAGGTCTTGATGGCGCTTTGGTACAGTGCAACTCCCTATCTCTGCAGACCAGTTTCCTGAGGGACTGAATTAGCAGTGATTACAAAAACAGTCAAGGTGCTCTTGGCACACATGGGCTCTTGGATGGGGTCACACTGTAATCAAAACAGTCTCATTTCCCTCCTTTATGTATTTTGGCTCAACCACAATTCCTGCAACAACACAGCCCTAACACAAGAGAAGCAGAGCATGTAATGGGCAAGCTACAAATGAGCTGCTCTCACTTGAGGGCACTACTGACCTTCCCTACCCCAGCTCATCCTTGATCAGGGCAGAACAAGTGCACCTGTGCTCAAGCTTGCTCCTCCAGGATATTTTTTAATTATGTTTAAGGGTTTGCTGTTGTTGTTGAACACTGACTTGCCAATCTACTTTTGTCGTTCAGTTCCTTAATCTGATTTGGAAATTCAAATTAAATTGTCACTTGTGAACTAACTAGGTCAAATCAGAAGATTTTGTTATACTTCACTGTACTAAAGGAAGAAATATAAGCTTCTCCAAGCATCAGTGTGCTACTCAGGGATAAAGAAAAAAAAGATTTTTCCCTTTTTTTTTGATGCTGTAAATCCAGCATCAGGATTTACTTCCGAAAGGGGGCTGAAGTACTAATTCTAGATAAAATATATATATATGAAAAAAAGCTGTGTGAGCTGGAAACACTCACCTTTTTATTCTTTTTTTTTTGCTTAACATTATTTGTCAACCTGACTAGTGCAAGGGTACTTAAATGCACTGCTGACAGACAAAGAGAAGACAATTTTGCACCTTGGGAACTTTTAGAACTTCAGAAAACCTCTGTGAGTACATAAGGGGGAAAAAGAAACACGTCTGCGACCACGACACTTCCTTTCAGCGTTCAGCATCTATTATTGAACTTTGTTTACATGCAAAGAATTTTTTTTAAATATAGCTTTAAATACAATCTAAGACCACTACTATTAAGAGAATGCAAAAACTTTATTTTTAAATACATTTCTGATACTCCATTTTTGTAACAGAGAGCACTTTTTCATAAAGGTGTAGAAATGATCACTGGTTTCTTCCAGATAAAGATGAACAGAATCATAAACAAGTCTCTCCCTGTCTAATGCTGACATTTTGAAGGGGAAGCCAAAATAATTTACTTTTGCTAACATGCTTCAAGTACTTAAGAGACACTATAAAGTCTTTAATCCATCCTACCTGGACTACCTTAAATTACCAAAAAAAAAATGAAAGACCCCATTGCAAAAACCCCATTGGCTTTCGGATGTTAAAATGTTCTTACTCTGTCAGAGATGTGTAAAGTAAGAAAAATGTTCAGGATCTCAGTTTTTCCCCACAGGACCAACACTGTGCTCCACGCGAACTACCTTCTGTGACAGCTTGACCAAGTGTTACTGTCCTGGGGCTTTCTAAAAGGGCAGAGTTAACCCTTTTCCCAGAGGGCCACCACACAGCACCTCAAAGAGGGAAATGAAAATTTTAAGGAGATTGTAGAGGGAAAATAAAAATTATTTAAAGAAAGTGGGATTAAGCAGCTGCCTGCCTGCATCATTCACTTAAATGGCTTCATTTTCTGTAGTTCAGTGCAGGTTGCTGCTCAGCTACTCTTTGGAAGAAATACCATTACGGATGCCCCTGACCTGTGATTATTATTCCTTATTAAGTATCGGCTACAAAGATATAATTCACGCAATGCCTGCACAACTAGCCTGGAGATCCCTAGTTGTCCAAGCTGCACACGTTTCTATTAACACCATCTGTGAGGAAATTCCAGCCACAATAAAGAGAGATTTCCTTCAACTTAGCCTAGGACAATGAACAGGACAGGAAGCAAGTGTTCATCAAGGTCTCAGATAAAATCAGCCTGCTACCAGCAAAGGCAAGCAAAATCCTTTATCCCTCCTCTTCCTGCTTCACCCTGACTGGGAACACTGGGACAGGATGCCAAGGGGCTTGGGATGCAGCCTGGCTCATAACCCCCCGGCTGTGAGCAAGGGGCAGGGAGCCAGCCCCACCAACAACTGCATATGTACATACGTTCATACTACAGGGCAACCCAAAGGAAGGATGCCTTAGTGCTGGCCTTTGTATCATTCGACAGGGAAAATATAAGTGACGGACAGGTACACGGCTCTACATATCAGATGATACTTTCATAAGGGATAGGTGCCCTGACCACAGGGCACACATCTGGGGAAGTCTATTGGCAGCAGGCTTGGCAAATACTCCACAGAAGGCAAACCAACTAACGTATTCTAAAATTTTATACTATAGTTTGTTCCAGTCAAGCTGTATTACCGTCTATGTTACAATCAAGTTATGTCACCTTCTCCTGAATGATCTAAAAATAGTTTATTTTCACGTTCTGCGCATATTGCAGCAGTTTTAACTGCATTCCTCCCAGTTCAGGTCCACACTGCATCACTTCAGGTGCTGGACAAACACATGTCTTCTTAATTGCCACTACTTACCTATACCAAGCATGTCTGTGTATTAAGAAAAAGAATTTGCTTTAAAAAAGAAAAAAAAAAAGGAAAAGAAAATCTGCAAAAGGTTTTACCCTTCTACAACAAGGCTGCAAAATGCTATATTTAGATGCTGTTACAGGCATACAAACCACTGGCTCCTTAATTCTTTGCTTAGAGGAGGTCAAAAACATCTGAATAAAAGATGCCTTTCCAACTAAAATCCAGGCCTTACCGAAGCAAAAAAGCAAAGCCTTCATCCCAGCAAGCCTCCTGGGAAACTTAGGCAATTGCAGTGAGCAGCACGCCCCTGGCCACAGGTAGCACTTGCAGACAAGGCAGACAAGTCAGCTGCAGCTGGGAACCAAGAGCAAGGAGGTGCAGGTCCCACAACGGGGCTGCCACTCCCAGCACTGCTTCAGAGGAAAGAAGCATGAAGGCCATGAGGGAATGGGGGTATATATAGACGTACACTGTGCATACACACACATATAGAGATATACACACATATAAATGTGTATATAAACATACATGAGTGTATGTACGTTGTACACACACAGAGCTCTATTAAAGATCTTGGAAATCAGCATAGAAATGCAAAAGCCTAGAAGTATCTGGGAGCAAAAAAAGTGTTCTCTAGTGTTCACAGAGATATAAATACATTTTCCCAAATATAGCTTTTGCTTCTTGAATGTACAGATCTCACTTCTTGAATGTAGAAGAAAAACATGCACACAAAAAGAGAAGCTTAGGCCTACTACAATACTCTAAGTTTCATTTCAGAGAGTGGCAAGCAGGCTGTGATGGTATTACCCTGCATTCAGCTCACTCGGTGCCCTAGAAAGGGAGCACTGGACATTAGAGGCTCCCATAGCCACGGCGCGTGTGACACGCTGACACCGCAGCTCCAGGAGATGAGTGAGCAGGAAAGCAAACAAGCCAAAGAGAACAGCACAGAGCTCCCAAAAAAGGCAAGTTTTCAAACAAAGCACGATTTTGCTTTGTTTTCTGATTTATCTCAGCTGCTCGTTCTTCTGGTACTCTTTTTTTTTTTTTTTTCTGATAGAAAAAAATAAACCTGTCTCTTCTCACCAGTTAAACTGCATCAAGCCTAAGAATCAATGCTTTGAACACTTAAGGAATAGTCACATTTCTTTTGACTAAAAACAATATTATTTTTCAAAATAACTTGAACTCCGGAAATATTTAAGGAAAAGAGTTACTGATGTTTTACCTAATCTTGTCAAAAAGTATTTGGAAAATAAAGAGGACTGTTAAAAATCTCTGATCAGGATAGACAAGGAATGATTTACACGGTTCTGAGTGATCACAGCAAAACAAAGACAACGTGACAAGGTTGCACTCTTTCAACTTATCATTATGAAGGATTAGAATCAGCAGAAAGGACAGGGAGAAAAAAGGGGCAGGGTGATTGAATTAATCTATTACATCTTATTTTAATGATCATTTAATATGATTTCAAAAGCTAGAAAGTCTCAGAAGCCAGGGTTTCACACAGATCCCTGCTTCTGTTGTGTCATAAATAAATGCAATTTTAAAGATCTGACTATGCTGACCTTCCCAGTGGTAACACTCGGCAGTTTCTGTCCCTGACTGTGCGCTGGATACTCACGAGTTGCTACCCACCACAGGCTCATCACGCCTCAACGTGATCTGTGAAGCAGATGTGTACGCGAGGGCCAAGCGGTGCAGGCTGCACAGCCAGCTCGGGAAGCATCCCCGGCAGGCGATGTCCTTTCAGGATGCAAGTCACCTGGATTTCTTCTTTGGCCTAGGGAGGATCATGTCCTAATGGGCCTATTCCTTTACAGGCTGCACAGGAAGCCTTGAGGACAATCATTGTGGTAGACCTCTAAATTCAGTAAACAGAATCCTATGATAAATGCTATTTTTAAATATACCAGTGGTATAGTCCATGCACATCAACAACCAGGACAGTATACTGTTATTATCTGATCAATATGGTGTTACAGCAACTTCCAAATGAAGAAGTGCATGTCTAATTTACACTAAATTTCAGTAAAACAATTTTCATTAAAGCAAACAAACTTGTTGGTCTTCCTGGCTCTTGAAAAGCATTGAAATTGTGACCTGAATGTACAGCAAGCACTGAGAGGTAGATGAACAGTTTTTAAAAGGAGAAACAGCAGGGTCTATTAACTTGGGCTCTATTAACTGATTAAAAGACAGGAAACAAGAGGCAGAACTTTGTTACTAGGCTTATGAATTGAAGAGTCCCTCAGGGATCTGGACGAAGGCTTTTGTTTTCTGCATATTCACAGATGATCCAGAAAAGGCAAAGAACAGAAATATAATTCAGATAAGTACAAAATTGGACATTTGGAGGAACCCCCCTAACTTCAGACAGAACTGAGGGGCTTTGAACATGTAGCAATTAACACTTTGGAGAATAAAGAACATCAGAAAGTGCTACCAAAGCACCATATTAATCAGTCCGTAAGTCCAACACCTAGATCAGTAGGTGCAACTCTCTTTCTCAACCTCACACATAATGTAGCCCAGTATTTACAGGAACTGGAAAAGACAGATAGTCACTGAGGATGATCAAACCTATGGGACAGATTCCTCCTCAGTCTGGAGAAAAGGCCAAGGGGGTGACCTTTATAGCAGAGGTCTGTAAAAAACAGGAGGGGCACCAAGAAGGTGGCTAGGGAGGACTCACTAATTATTTCTGCCAGTAATGAAAATTACAGGTTATCAGTGAAATTAGCAGGCGTCACACTCAAAACAAACAGGGAGGCTCCTTCGCCCAACCTGTGATTAAGGCAAGCAAAACGCTCTCGCACAGGAACTTACAGATGGAAAAATTTTTCACACAATCAACAAGTGACTGTATGAATTGCAAGAAAAAAAAATGTCTTGAGGGTTAGTAAACACCAAGCAACCACTTAGCATGGAAAGTCCCCATGTTAAAATATCAGCAGAGGTTGTGAGCACTCACTGCTGAAGTATCTCTGTGAGTCTACCCTGTCCCTGCGCTCTCTCTAGGCATCCAGAACCAAGGCCAGGCACATTGCGGATCCAAGCTACAGATGTCTAAAGATCTTCTCGTTTCCGGGAAGACTTGTTCTTTGGACATACGGAAAAGAAATACTAAACACGGTACCGGTACCCTTATGAAGGAAAATCTGAAGTAGGGCAAGGTGACAGAGTGACAGCACAAAGGAAATTACAAAGGATTACTTAAACTCCTCTCTTTCCCCAAAAGTTAGCAAATAAACTTTCTCAGTTAAAGACAAAACAAAAATAAATGGAGAAAATAATTAGAAAAACAAACTCAAAATTATAAAGGCTTACTAGTTTTTCAGTCTCCTCTAATTTGTGGACCACTAAGCAAATTTGCACTGGGGAAACTTCAGAGCTAAGGAGTGCTTCAGGGCATTATACAAATTTGCTTTCCCAGGTCACCTTCTGTGGTTCCCTCAGAACCCAGAAGTCAAGAAGTTCAGCTTAAGTCTAAAAGATATTTAAAAAAGCAAATACTGTATTAATTAGCTACTGTAATGAAAAAGACAAATCCACTTGACAGGAATATACAACCATATTTCCTTTTTAGACATCTTGACTTTCTCCCGACCTGAAGAGTGCACCACGCATAATACAACATTGTAGATGAAGTGCTCATCACAAGCCAACAATCTCCTGAACTAACAAGACATTTTTTGAGTACTAAGAGAACGAATCTTTTTCACTTCCTCTGAAGAAGTGCTGCAGGTCCAAGACGTCCTCATATGTGCAATATATTGACTTGAGCTTAATTATTCTACAGAGTTAAACCAGTAATGAATAACTCAATTCAGCGTTTCAGGGTATAAATACACTTTGCTCTACCATTAACGATACTCATGTTTATGTGAAGGTGTAACTGTTTGTAGCTGTCATGTTCATATAACTTACATTTTTGCATTAAAAGAAGAATCTCATACTTTCAGAGTGTGGAAGCCATATAGTAAGAGAGATTGTTCCACAGACTCCTGATTTGCAACTGTATCTGCAACTACAAAACATCCCTACAGCGTTTCATAACTGCTTAAATGGAAAATTACTTTAGTTCTTGCTTCCAGCTGCTGAGCTTCATCAAAAATGACCTGAGCCAGCACCAAATGTCCCATCCAGCTCTCCATGCACTAAGATGACCAGGTGTTGAGCAGACCACCAGCAGTCTGCAACCACAGATGGAGAGTATCTTCATTAGCATTATGCAAGTCTCCAGAGAAACATGTGGTATTTTAACATGTGGTATTTCAACTATGTTTCAAAAAATAAGCAGTTAAAATACGTGATGCAAATTTTCTGTTTTAGCTTCTTATACAGAAAATTGGGCAGGAATAAAAGCTTAAATGAACAATGAAAAGTGTTTTTCCTTAAAACCCTGGGTAGCTCACAAGGAGGAAAGGACACATCTTGCTTTTTCCATCATTATTCTCCACACTAAACCTCTTCTGGCGGCAGATGACTGCAGAGTCTAAAGCTGCTGTAACTTGCTATTTTGACAATTTCTTAATATTTCAAATTATTGTGAGGGGGGACTAGGAACAAGAAAGGATTTTTTCAACTGACATACTTGACATGTTGAACAGAAGAAAGACCTGTACATCTTAACTCCCACACTTTCTAACATTCATATTTTTGTAAAATTTGGAATTCTGATATTTGATACCATTAGGTTGTCAATTATAAATGCCTAATGAACTAAGAATCTGCCTTCTCAAAGGTTAGTGGTTTATTGTATCCAAGTGAGAACGTGAATGCAAGAGTTTAAACAAGGTAGCTTATGCTGAAAGAAATGGTGACAGACATATTAGAATCACTGATGAGTAAAAATGCTTAGCAAATGAAATAAAAAAAAACCATAGAACGAAACACAGATGATGCTCCCAATTACCTCATCTCACAACAGTGAAAGCATAGATGTGGAAATGAAATATAAGAACAAGGTTGCTTTTACTCCTAGGCTGCAGATTTGCAGTGATAGAGTGTGTTTCTTTAGCAACAGTAAATATTTTTGCAGGACAGAGGTCTTCTCTCTTCCTTGATTTATTTATTTTTCATTTTCCCCTTTTACTGACTGTGGTTCACACAGATAAAAAGAACTGTGTCCTTCTCTACCCCTTGTCAAGATTTCTACCATGTGGAGGCTGCAACTCACAATTAATTCCTGTCTCCTCTGGGAAGAGCCTTCAGTGAGTCTGCACTTAGTGAATGCAATTCCTTTCTGCGCTCCCAGGAGAACCATGCCTGTCTAGATTGCAGTTGATAACTAGGAAGATCCAGTTTGTACCATCAGGCACAGAGAATGCTTTTATGAAACCTGCTCTTTTCCAAAATTTATGAACATTACAATTCCAATTGCTTGAGGGTTCTACACTTACTTTTACAGGGTAAAGACAGCAATTCAGCTGTTTTTATAGGTCTCAAAATCTAAAAGAGCAAAAACCAGGGAATGCTTTTTCTTTTTAAATATAGTAAGCTTTTTCATGGTTTACTTATATCTGCTAAAGGATGTTTGTTAGTAGAAATACAACATCTTTCTAGCTTGCATTTGAGAAATTTCACCCAGCCTCCAAGGGGAAAGCAGTCCCTCCAAGCGAGGCTTCTTATCTGGAGGCCATCCCTACACCCAAGCTCACTGTGCAACTGGTCCTGAAAACAGACTCCTTGAAAGAGTTGGCGAAAGCTCATTCAGAAAAGTTCATTCTAGCCAAATCATAAGTTCCAGGGTCTGAGAATGACCCCTAAGGGCTTAACTGGCAGGTAAAGTCGAAATCTAGTTTAGAAGCTCATCCAGCAACGATACAGGAAGAGACTAACACAATTCCTAGGAGCAGAGGTGTGCGTTAGCTCTGGAAAGCCAGCACACAGCCAGACGATTTACCAGCAAATCTAATTTACCAGGTACCCCAAAAATAGTAATTCATTAGACTATTGACACTGATTGACCATATCACAGCCACTGTAACAAGGCCAGATTAGACAATACTATCGTCATGCACACAAAAAGGCTAAGCACAAACTAGGCTGACTGTAATTGGTGTCTGGAGGCTTCAACACTTAGCTACAGGAGCCAAGGAAAATCGGGACAGAATGGGAAACAAGGATCTGCCATTGAAACTATACTTCATTACAAGTAAACAAAAATAGCATTGATTTGTATAAACATCCCAGTTTTCAAACACAAGCCACAAACAGAATTACAAAAACGAAGTGGCTTCAAGCATTTGATTACTTCTATTTTAAATAGGAAGAAAGTGAGGTTCAATTTTTTTTCCTCTGAATTCACACAGGCATGAAGCAGAAATAAATTCAAGTTTCCTCTCTACAAAATACCACACTGTTAAATAGTACTATGTCTGGTAGGCAGTCACCACAATCGTTTTTTTATTGTGCTCCTTGATTTTTAGGCTTATGGAAGAATTACAGTGAGTGAAAAGGAGAAGATACAAACATAAAAGAAAAAAAATCCTCCTTTTGCAGCAGCAACAATACTTTCTTCTTCTGTGAAATTCAATGATTGAACAAACAAAAAATAACCCCACTCGTCTATACTGCCATACAGATAATCCTGGACTTAATGGTGACAGCAAATATTTCTCCCTTTTCTTTTGGCTTACGTTCCTTCTTTTCTCCTCAGATTATGCTTTCTTTCCATTTTTAGGCTTCTTATTTTTCCACCTTGCGTCACTGAAATCAGGACAGAAGCTACTGAGGCTAAAGGGGGAGGTATTTTTATTTTAAACTCTCACAGATAAAATTGCAGCACAACACGTGTCAAGGCAGAACAGATACAGCATCCGCATCCTTTCAGCTCTGCCCAGTGATGGGAACTCAATCTATTTCCCTCCGAATGGGGCGCAGAAACTGGAAACACAAGGTGACCAATGGCAGGGGGCTCTCAGCTCCTTCGCAAGCGCTGAAGTTTGGAGTACAGCACGCTCCTGGGGACCCCGCCAGTGGCACTGTCTGAGCTCTGCAGCTCTCGGAGTAGCCTCCGCTCAGCCTCTAGTCACATAAAATACTTAATATACAAACACGAGCAACAGAGACTTAAACAAATCATTTTAGGATTTGGCCTACAGACTTCTGACCCCATGGAACACCTGGCTGCTCTGTGCTCCTCTCTAACCCCTTCGCTCCTCCTCCAGAGGAAAGACACATGGCACATGGCAAGGGAATCGACATCTCAAAACTTGTAGCTTCATTTTGTATTTTGCACACAGTTGCACACAGAGACTTCAGCTTTTAAAGAGCAGATGTTGAGAGAGATTTACTTTTTCCTACCAATAGTCCCCAAAGTATCTGCAAATAATTAAGCAGTTTACTTGGCATCTCTCCATTCAGCTTTCTATAAAAATTCATAAGAATCAGCTCACTCTTGCTTTCCTCGCTGTTTTCTGGAGGAAAAGACAATCGCCTTCTACATTTTATCATCCAAGCGAGCATGATTTTCTAGAAAACTATTCATTTCAGTTTGCCTTGTCCATACCAATAACTCCAAATGTCACCTCACTCAGAACAGGAATTCGTAATGCTCCTTTCTCTTCCCCTGCTCCTCCTTGCCATAAAGAGCTGCAGCTTTATTAGATCATTTTGGAGAAAAAAAAATGAGAGAGGTGACTTCTTGTTTAGTAAGCAAAAATTTGAAAGAGCAATGCATCCTAGAGACTGCTCAATGACTCTTGCTTAACTGCAAAGTTACATTACTCTTTCTAGCAAGAGAGCTGAAACCAAATCATATAGAAATTAAACCCATCTGTGCAAGTTTAATGGCCAAACAGTCCGGGGGAGTTGGGGGGCGGGAGGGGGCGTAATCCTTAAACTAAACATTTCCAGGACAGAATATGTTTTACACAAAGTAATCTCCTCTTAATACGTTCCTAGAGCAGGAGCGCACCTCGGCACCTCGGGGCTCCTCCGTACGCACGCAGTGCTGACAGACTGGGGAGCAGAACTGAAGCGCCCGCGCTCCCCGAACACCCACTCTAGCGCCACCCTTTTGCCAGTCACTGGAGCAGGGGAAAGGAGAGGATTAACAGTGTTAAAGACGTACCTGCTCTGCCATGGTGAAGCCGGGCCGCCTCGCAGCAGGGGCTGCCGGCGCTGCGCAGCGAGGCCGCCCGCCCGGCCCTCACACTGAGTCACGCTCCGGGCCGGCCCGGCAAACAAGGGCGCCGCTTGTTTCCTTCGCAGGAAACCTGGAGCGGGGCCGAGCGCCGCTCACGGGAGGTTCGGCCTCTCCCCTCCGTTGCCAACCGAACCGGTCCCCCCCGCCCGCCCCAGGACAGCCTCAGGAAAACTGCGGTACGGAAAGGCGGGCGAAGCCGGGAGGAGCTGACTCTGGAGAAAGGGCCAGGGCAGAAGGTTGTGCTGTAAAATGAGCTTTGACAAATGGTGAGTGTATCTGTCACCTCAGTTTAAAGAAAGGAAAAGAAAAAGAAAAAAAAAGACTGAAGTTCCATGTCACTTCGGCTTCCATTGGGCCTTTTGTTTTTTAAAGGAAGATGATTAAGAAGCTGGTAGAAGTGAAGCATCATTGCCATGCTGATGTGTTCCATGAAAGCTTCACAAATTCCTAGCGCTTCCTCTTCGCAAACATCCTCTTGAATTTAAAGAAAACTCAAGAGAGGCAGTGGGGGAGCAGGCGGCAGCTCGACATAGGGTAATTCACTGTTCAATCTGCTTCTTAGAAGAAAACAAACAAGAAAAAGCTTTATTTGTGGAGCGGTAATGGTAGTAAAAGCCAGGAAGACGGGGAGGGCACACAGTCTTTTCTAGGAAACGGTACACCATCTTCTTTTCTAGATGCTTTTTAAAAACAAGTCCAGCAGACACCTCTTGGAGATGATTCATACCTACTTGGTCCTAAACTGACCAAATGGCTTGGATGATATGATCTTCAAGATCCCTTTGGGTCCCCTATCAAAAGCAAATCAAAACTGATTTGAACAAGACCATCAAAGCAAGTATACACTTCCAGGAAAAAAAATATATATATATATACATATATATATATAGTGATGTTTTTAAGGCAGGAAGTGAGCAAGATGATGGATCACGGCAAAGGCAGCATCTTGCCGCACACGCCCGGGCCAGGGCCCTGCTGCCCAACAGGCTCAGGGATGATTCAGCGGGCACAGGCTGACATCCCGCCAACCCAGCTTCCTGCAGCTTTCTATCTTCCAATCACTGATTATTTTAAATAAACAGAAAAGAAGATGAGTATATAAATTCTACTCAAGGTGACGTGCAGATCTGACACAGTACAGTTTACGTTCATAAATCTACTTAATGCCTCAGCAAGTATGAAAGTTATTTATGCAGTTTGAAAACTCAGTGGTTTTTTTTTGCATAACAGTATTTGCACTTGCAAAAACCATTTGTGCAAAGAATATCAAATATCTTCTCATCAAAACTTTTACAAGCTTTTCAAAGTTCAAAAGCGTTAAGAACTAAGCAACTCAAAATCATAGTGGAGTAAGAAAAAAAATAATTTTGGCTAGAAACACTAAGACACTGCTTATAAAACTGTCCATTCCAAAGGTCCCAATTACACTAATTTACTCTTATTCATAACAGTTTATATCAGCTAGATTTTATCTAGGCAGATTTTATTGTTATTATTATACGCATAATTGTGTATTAGTTTGTGAGCCAGTGTGAGCCAAGCTCATTAGACAGCAAACGGAGTCAGCTTGCATATCAAGTACTGTTACTCCGAAATAGTTGAAACATGTAAGAAATCTTTTTCTGGAAATTCATTTTCAGTTCCATCAAATGTCTCTGGAACACAAAACAGCTCCATTTCAACCTACTAACGCATAGCGCTTTGTGTTATTAGACCTACACATCCTGTTTTTCACAGTGAAGCACACGAACATTTCGTAATGAGAACCAGGGAGTATTCCCTCCCAGCCCTCCTCCGAGGGACCTCATCCTGGCCGAAGTCCAGGGCTCTCCCCCAGGATCAGATTCTCCACGTCACTTTTAGGAGTAACTTCTAGGAGTAGGAATATTTCCTACACTACTTTGTTTCTATTTTTATGTGGTTTTGAAGTAGCTCAGGAACAGGGGTAGAAAATAGTTTTCCCACATAGGCATTTTGCGTTTCTTCTATACAGACAAAACTTTTCTGGGTAGCAGCCAGTGATGTGCATATGAAGTGTTGTTGCACAGGCAGCAAATATCTTGCATTTATCCAGAGTCCAATGGCTGCTTTATTAAAAACAAAAGCCTAAAAATGGCATAAGCAGCATAAAATGTTGTGTGGTTAGCTTTTCCCACCAAAAAAGAAAAAAAAAAAAAAAAAAGGGAAGAAAAAAACCCTACTGCAGATTGCTTAAAAAGCGAAACCATGTCACTAAAACCTGGACAGCTCTGCTCAGGCAGCTTGAACATACTACAACCCAAAGGGATAAAATATGAGAATGGAGATACCTAATAGGAAAGCATGGAAAAGCAGGAAGTATCCAGGAGATCAGGAGACACTATTTACTCACCTATTGTGGTCCAGTGACTCACCAGAGACTCACAGTGAGTCGGAATTATCCCATTTGTTCCCCTCTATTACCCTTAATTTTCCATTTCCTGCTCTACCCTACTTGTACCAAGCCTTGTTTGGATTAGGCCTCCCCATAAGGGGCTTTTCAACTGTCCCTTGTCTGTATTTCACCTGCCCTGCATAAACCAGGGTACTTCACACCCGTTCCATGTTATTATCCAAAAAGGGCAATGGCCTTAACCTTTAAAGAACTTACTTATAACACCCGCAGTGCCCTGCGTGCACCCATCACCATTTGCAGATAGGTGCTACTTTTGCGTAAAGGAAGACAATCATTTTTGCTGAATCTTATTAATTAAGGGTTATTAATAAATTATATATATTATTATATATATAATTATATAAATTAGGAGTGGCAGCAGCAGGGGAGCAGCTTTGCCCTGCGGCCTGACGCGCACCCCGGCTGTAGGTGGCGGCCGTTGCTGGAGGGATGAGCGCCAGGAGCTGCTGCCCGCGCACAAAGTTCTGCCCCGCGTGCAGGGCTCGGCTACATCAGGCACCTCAGGGTCGAGGAAGGCCACAAATCACCTCTCTCAAAAAGTTCTTTTTTGAACAACCGTTGAAAATTAAAGCGGGGGGGGGGAAATATTTCCTGCAAGGAACACGGCAGGAATTAAGAGCTCAGGCGAGGCAGAGCTGCGAAGGGAAGCAAAACAGTCACGGCAGCTCCAGCGTCCCTAGGGCCCAGGCTCAAAACACACAGGCCGCACAAGTGCTCAGCCTCCATCTCAACAAGTCCCTACCTCATTGCAGAGGGCAGGCACTCTTAATAATTGACACGAGCTTCTGGCCCTCATAGCTGTTGTGTCTGCTCTCATTATTTCTTCTCCACTTCCCTCTCTCCAATATGTTTAATATATAAATAAAATATAATTAACATTTATTTCAGCCCAAAGTTAGCATCTTGCAGTGGGAAGGATCCCTAAGTGGTAGTTAGCTAAATCTTACAAGTTTCTGGATCTAGAGCCATGACAGCCTTCCCCTGGATATTATATCATTATGGTGGCTCCAATATTTCCCAAATTGACTGCTGAATATAATTTATGTCAAGCTCTGGCAAGTGCTAATGTGACCTCAGTAAAGACCATTAATGAAACCTAGTCCTTTCTGTGAATTCACCAATGCTAGTTACCACCAAAAAGTCTTAAGAAATCTCTTGCCTTAAGAAAAGTAGAAATATAATAGCCTCAAATAGAAAATGTGAAAAATCTTCTCGGCAGTCTGTTCTGAAGAAAGTACTTTTCAGGGAAATATACAAAGGGACTCTTTATTTTCCCTAATCAATCCCATAGAGTTAAAAATCACTAATTTTAAGCAATACATTCCTTAATTATCTTACACATCCAAAGGTTTATTTTTAGGTATGGGAAAGGAAAAGTGCTGATTTGCTGGAACAATGGAAGCATATACAGAAAATATTGGAAGGAAGTCAAACCTCAGAACATAAATTCTAGATAAGCTGCTACAAAATGAAAGAAGAAATAAGAATAAAATCTGTTATGCATCTTGTGGTGGCACAGGGAGAAGATGAAAACATGAAAGGGGCATTTACTTTTGACCACAAGATCTGTGGCTACTCTAACAGTGTTTCACTAAATATGCAATATGAATATGTGCACATTATGTGTCAACAAACTATGGCTTCAGCTACATGTAGCATAGTCCATTAGCTCACTTCCACCTATCATTAATGAGAATTTAACTCTGGTGGAGTCAAGTTGCAGAAATTTTGATTCTTGGTATATGAGGAAAAACACAGCTGATGGCCAACCGATCAATACAAACAGCCAAAGAAAACCAGAAATCCTGCAAAGCAAAAGCATTCAATTCTTTTATTTTAAAACACAAAAGAAGGCCTCCGATGGCACTGCTCTTATTAAGTGACCACAACCTCATCATTAATTTCCCCAGAATAATCTGCTTTTCTGATTCTTTAAACAAAGAACAGCAAAGCAATGAATTCTGCCCACCAGTGAAGCCACTGGGATTTCACAAATTCTTCAGTTTTGCCTTTAGTTACAGAGTTTATTGATCACCTTCAAAGAGCATCCCCAAATTTGGCACTGTTACTAGCAGAGTATCACCTAGAGCACAACGAATGGGGTGGTGATTTGCAGGAGGGCCTAAGGGAAACCAGTCCTGCCCAGCTGCCAGCAGTGCTCTCTGCCCTCCCACTCCTGCCCATCCTGGCACCAAATCCTCCCTAACTCACCCTGACTCTCGGGTCATTTAATTTTGCAAATTACCTCTCCATAAAACATGCTGTAAAGTGATGATTCATAAAATAAAAAACACATTAAGCCACAAGGTAGTAATGCCAACAAAACAGGACCAAGCTGAATCTCCTGTAAACAGGACTGTTGTTTTCCATGAGAATTATCTTGTGATAAATAATCCCACATTATACAAACTTGATGATTATCTATTCATACCTAGCACATTCAGTAGGTGTTAGGAAATGTGTAAAATCAAAAAGGTAACAGTATCGTTACAGAAGTACATAAAATGTTTCATCTATAACAGAAACAAGAAGAGCCCACGGAAGGAGCTTTAGAGTCTCCAAACTTCAGAAAAAAATGACAAGGTGTGAAGAAATTGAGTGGGGCATCATTTCAGCCTCTTCAAAACATTGACAGTTACTAACAAAAAAGAGACTACTTGTTGTAAATGAGCAGGTTACTTACCAGGCAAAGATCCCTTTAAAAACTAAATTGACTTGTACTGATTTGGCACTCTGCATTGTAAGGTTACAACATTTTTGATGCAGCAAGCAGAGCCCTCAAGCCAAGTATGACCTTTCTTGGAACTACAAATAAAACAAAACTCTCTAAGTATTAGCCAGCAAGAAATGGCAGAGAGCATCACCGTGACGAGGGAGGAATTTCTTCCAGCCAGGAGAAACGTATTGGAGGGGGGAGGGATGATGTTTTGTAATCATAACCCAATGTTGCATCGGTGAATCATGCTATCTACGCTATGAGTAATGAGCAATGAGCCCCAGAGTGTCAGTGTTAAAGATTAACCATCTTGACTTAGGCCAGTGACAGTGCAGACATGCATTTAACTCTCTGTGCCTGAAACACGAGTGACGGATTCTGCTTACAGAGATGAAGCTGCTCTGTTCTGTTACGCACGACGACTTTAAGAGAATCTGAAGATGTGGGACAGAAGATTTGATTTGGGGAGAGGTGGTGCAGACTCTCAAAAATCTTAAAATCCATTTTTGGTTGGGAAACAAACCTACCAACCTATGCTGCACAAATATCATCTGCCCTTTGGGAAAAGAAGGAAGGTAACATTTCTCATGACCAGAAGGTAGAGCGAGATTTCCTTTCACTAAATGAAGGCCACTTAATAAGCACTTTGTGACCACTTCACTTTAAAACAAGAGACTTCAGAGTTCAAGGGATATGTAATTTATTTTAATCAGGTCCCTTTTACGATCTCTACCATACACATGGCTACACTTACAGTACACTGCAGACAAAAGAATTCCTCCATGTAACATTATAAGGGCCTTGTCATTTGTAAATTCTGCTCTGACCACAGGAGATTGAAGAGAAGTTTTGTGCAACACCAGAATTCAGGCCAATGCCCTACAAATGAATGTTTACGTCACATAGCAATCATAAGTATTGCTAGCATATAAATCTAAGAATGTTTATCTTAGTGATCCTCTTTATGTATGGTGCATAAAATTTATATCCCTTACCTAGCCAGTAGCAGGAAATTAATGATTAAAAATTAATCTCTTGCAGATCTGCATTATTAAAGCATGCATTTCCTTTGCTACAGGATTTTGCATAGTCCGACTTGTGAAATGTTTAAGTAAAGCCATACACAAGCTTAAATTTTACTACTATAAGTTCTGTATAGGCATTTTTCTTACCTGGGACTTGTTTGAAAAGGAACCCAGGCAGCCATCAAGTTAGAAAAAAAGGACTTCACTAAAATCCTTTCCTTAACTAACTTCATGTGCTGGTACTGACAAACCCCTCACAAAGCCCAGTCTCACCACGGGTCACAGATAAGCCCAGGTGCAGAAAGAAGCCACAGGAGCTCCCTGCAGAGCTGCCATCCCCGCTCCGCTGCCAGGGCCCTGGCGTCTGGCTCGGGCAGTGCACGAGCAAGTGCTGCCAGAGCAGGACTGCTGCTCTCCTGCCTCTCCAGGTAGGGGGCTGCTTGGATAAGGTGCCCTCTGAATGCAGCTCTGCTGCTTCCAGGTAGAAGTACATCACCCAAGCCCTGCACATGAGCTAGCAATCAGGCCACCCAGAAAAAGAAGGTCAGCTGAGAACCATGCAGGCTTGGGAGAAGCCAGCAACAGTTCGGCCGTAAAATAATCTAAGTTTTTCCTATACTCATATAGTCAAGATTATTGCAGCTTTCCACTGCCCCATTAATACAGAATCCAAATTGCAATAAAATACTAGACATCTTTCCCAGGGTGTAACTAGCTTAAGAAGTTTCCACTGTATCTCAACAGCGTCTTCCTTTCTGCTGTACCATTATTAACTCACAGTGGGGAGGGAGGTTGTGCTACTAATCAGGTCACTGAAATGACCTAGCTTAAAACCCCAAAGCTTTGAGGGCCCCTTGCAGAAGCACCTGGAGCTGAAGACAACTGCACTGCACAGCACAGAACAGCTCAACTCAACTCAAATCAAGAGGTGAGAAGCTGCCACACCACGGAACAACCACAGCTGCTCAGGAGCCTCTTAAAATCACCTTAGAGCCAAATGTAACTGTGTCCAAAACAGGATGCTGAGTTCTACAAGTCCCACAGCATAGTGCCCCACGTCTCAGAATATCAGTAACCCTAGAAAAGTCTCCTTCTTTGCTTAAAGATAAGAGAAGGATTTGACAACCTTTCTCTTTGATTAGGAAACCTGTATTAGGAAACAACACATTTTTGGGGGTCATCTCTCTAATGAGCATACTCTAGAAAGATCAATGTATATTTGTTAAACAGTTATTCTCCTTATCAGAAACATCACATTTTGCTCTCTGTTTCTAATTTATGAAAAAGGTTGTTTTGGAGGCTGGAGGAAAAATTGTGCTCTCTAATAAGATGATTTATTGGAATCTGCCATAAAAAAAACCCAACAAGAACAAAAAACCCTTTGCCAGGTGTTAATCTCAGGACTTTCTTTTTAGGTCATATGGAATAAAATTACATAACATATGCTTTCCCTTTTATAGAGCCCTTTACACAAAGCTGGATAGTTTTTTAAAGCATCTTTTTAAATCAACAAACCTACTACTGACTACCTACTACTGTGTTGAGGTATTTTCTGAAAGTTTCCTTTTTAGTAGGCAGATGGCACAGTGACTGTAATCTCCTCTTAATTTACACAACTAGCTATTATTTCTTATAGTAATGTGAGAAACTGCAGACCTGAAAAGGCCTCTCAAGTCTTGTACTCCAAATGAGTATTTGCTTAGAAAAAAGCCCAACCAACAGATGGAAGTTGGAATGTAGGAAGAAACCTTTAAGCAAAGTCATAATTCTAGCAGGCAGCCAAATTCACTGGATTTCACTTTCTGGTGTGTGGCAAAAGAAGAAAAAAAAACACAGTCTTGTTTTGTACAGAACAGTGTTGTGCACAGAGAATAGAAAATCACGACCATAAACCTCCAAGTTCTTGCCAATGATCACATTTAGGATCAAATTTAGAACTTCAGAGAGAAAAATTATTTAAACCAACACCAAAAGAGAATTAAGAAATGATACAAACCTTATCTACTGGGAGAAAGTCATTGTCAACTTCTATTGATCTTGGTCGTAGTTTTATAGGTTTGTCCTTGAAGATATCTCCGAAGCCAACACCCTTGACCTTTTTAGGTTGGATTGTGGTGCCTCCATTGGCTCCTTCAGATTTTGTGCTGCAAGAGTCACCTCCGTCACTCTCAGAGCCTGTGGCGTCTTTTAGGCCTGTGAAATGCAGGGAGGAAAGATTCTTAAGCGTTAAACCCAATAATTTCAAAACGGACGAAGAATGGAAAATCCTTCCCACCATCCCCGAGAGGAAAACAAAACAACCAAACGAACAGGTAAAGAAGATGATGTCTGTGCCATGCACTCATTCAATAGATCTTATGATCATTTTATTTTATCACACTGGTGTATTAGCCAGAGCTCACACCAGCCCACAAAACATACATGCTCCAGCATCAAAACTGTATTTTTGAAGGTAGCCATTACCAAGAAAATCCTTCATCCCTAGAAAAAGATTATTCAGAAGAGAATCCAATAAATGAAAGTGTTAAATTCAGGTTTGGGGCAGCTATTCTATAATGCCACTTACAGGTAACAAGCAGTCAGACAAGGCATACTGTACCTTAAATCCGTATGACTCACATCAAACCAATTATGCAATTAGTATCTAAAGGTACATTACCTAACTGAGAAATATAAATCTGAAAGCTGTTTAAACAAATTTGCAATCAAATAAGCTGCATAATAAGTTCCCGGCTGAAAATTAAATCTCTCTGCAGCAGATAGCCTCATAAGAAAAGCACCCATGCACACCATCCTCTAGGAATATAATAAATCAAAACTGACATTCTGATTTGCATTATTTCTTTCAGTGAATGGGAAAATTTATCTACACTCATCCAAAAATTTCCGCTCTTTGAATAACAGAGGCCACAAATCCAGTATGGTGATTGTTCCAGCTGCTTTACAGAATGGTGCAGAGTCAGACCCAATACTCACTGGCAGCAAAAGTGACCCACTGAAGTTTCCTCCAATTGAGAATCATTCATTCTTCCTTCTTACATTACAAATTGAGCCTAACTATGATTCCAGAGGGGAAAGAAAAAAGAAAAAAAAAAANAAAACCCTCAGCAATTGCTGCTAATGCAGAACATGCATTAAATCCACCTAATCATAAGGAACCCAGAGTCTCACATTCTGCTCAGAAGCGCTCATGGTGCCACAGACATGAATCTTGTGCATTAAAGACGGAAAATAAAGAAGCTTTCTTATCTTCTTAACCATTTTGGCATGGAGGCCACAAATCGACTCCAATGGATTTTCATAGCAACAGACTACTGCTAATGCAGAACATGCATTAAATCCACCTAATCATAAGGAACCCAGAGTCTCACATTCTGCTCAGAAGCGCTCATGGTGCCACAGACATGAATCTTGTGCATTAAAGACGGAAAATAAAGAAGCTTTCTTATCTTCTTAACCATTTTGGCATGGAGGCCACAAATCGACTCCAATGGATTTTCATAGCAACAGACTACTAGTAACAGAAGAAAGAATCACTCTTGAAATTTCAGCACCCTAAATCAAGTAAATATTATATATAATTCTGTTTCCCTTTTCCCTTGGGTACTCCAGCATGTAATCTCTTTCTGCCAGAAGTAAAGAAATAAAAAATGTGGGCAAAAATAATGAGGTCTAATGAATCTGCAAGTTGTGGAACATGTGGGAAGCTTTATAGTAACCTCATAATGCCTCAGTTCCTACAATTTTCTGCTACTTATAAGCAGCAGGAATAGGATGAAACAGTACCCAGCGCTGCAAGCATCAGAATACAGCTTCCAGCCTAAAATAGAACAGATTCACTAAAATGAACGAGGCAAAGGTAAAGAAAGAATATTAAGAATATTTCACTGAAGTCAATGAAAACCCCTATGAATAGAAAATTTTAGTATTAACAATATATTCTTTCCTTTCCTCTCCACTGACTCAAATGATGGTTTTGGTTTTAATAAACCAAAAATCCACAGGATGAGAAACTTCTTAACGGGGTCAGGAAAAAAAAAGAGATTTAAGGTAGAGTTCCATTTATATTTTCTTGATGTTCAGTCCATAATGGTTCATTAAAAACAAAAGCAGAAAATAATGATTTTCTGGGTTTTGGGACATGTTTTTTGATTTTGTAGGGCTTTTTTTCTTTTGTTTCTTTTTTAAGTAGGGTCAGTTCAGTAATCAGGCATGTAGCACAGCCTGCAAACAGTGGCAATAGACCATCTCAGAAACTGCCACATCAGGGTAGGAACCTATGAAGCAACAATCTCTGGTAAAGAGATATGTAGGTCATGACAATGCAGACAAGGCAGAATATGCAAGGAGTTCTATTGAGAAAGATTTGTCTGGGGTCTGATAAATTCTGATGTTCTCCACCCAACAACTTTCTGTGATTTAGGAGAACGCTACCTTGCCTTAGGAGAGACCTCCTGTCCTAATGGCAGCTCACTATAAAGAAACACGATCATCCAGTATTCATCAAGGACTCCTTTAAGCTTCCCTGCTGGACCACAGAATGTGTAGGCCTCATCCTCAGGCCTGCAGGCACAGCTTCACAATAAGGAAAGCCAGGGGCTCACCTGTTACAACCACTTCTTTTAATATCAGGGAACTGTGAGAGAAGGAATTCAGGAACTGTGTGTCAGGTGAGGGGTTTTAGCAAGAATATTTAAAAAATCAACATACTCTGCTCTGTTCTGAGATTTTCTGTACTCTGAACAGAAAATGAGCAGGGATTCAGAATTAGAGAAGGCTCCCCATTAAAAGCACATAAGAAGAGTGGTAAAACGTTCCAGCGGTCCAGCCTTGTGCGTGGCTGCTGTAGCTACACTGAACAGGAATCACATTCCTCACCCTGCGAGGGGTTGGTTTAGATGGCACTGCACAACTTAACTGATCCGTAAACTGCACAAGAGTGGAATAAAAACAATTTTGAAGAGTTTTATAAAACAGTACTATGACTCTTCTTTTCTTAAATAAGTCAGGGCCTTTATCTTTTTTCTTGAGTCTTTTTATCTTCCACCAGAAGAGCCTGGGAGGAACAGATTTAAGGCTGGTTCCACCAGTTTGCAGCAGCAGCTGGAACAGTGGTCTTCATGCCACCAGGGAGGTGAATTCAGGGCACTCAGGAGGGCAACAAGCAGCGACTTCAAGTGTGCCCTCCCAGCCGTCTGTGTGCTCTGGAGGGAAGGAACGTATCCACAGCACAGCCATTCCACAACCCCGAGGCATGTGCAGGTAGCGGTAGGTCAGTTACAAATCCCTTCAGCCAAGAAGGCAACATCACTGCCTTTCTCTTGCCAACATCCTGGTGTGTCTTAGGCAGTAACAGAAAAGATGGGAGTTCTACCAGCAGGACTGCTCCAGCCTTGCAAAATGTCAGTCACTAGGTCCTGGGTAAGAGAGAGACTAAAGGACCTTTATTTACTACTTCTGTCTTCAAAGAGATCTTGCAATGAATAATATTTGAGTAAAAAGCCTCCACAATTCTAACCTCCATATAAATCTCAGTGATTGTCCTCTCTTTGCTAAACAAAAGATCCTTTTCAAGCCAGGATAAGAAAATTATACTCTGGCAAAGGTTCCTCTTTTCATCCTTGCCAGAATCTGTTAGAAATACTCTGTGATGGAGGGCAGAAGCAGTGCTGAGACCTCCCTCAATAGGTAACTAAGCTCCATTTCATAGGAGTCATCACCTCTCTTTGCAACCCTCTGTAATGAATAGGAAAGCTATCTTTATAATAAATGATCAAAATAAGTTTTCTACATTACTATTTGTGGGAAATGACATACATCTAGAGCTGGATCTTTCCCAATGGTTGCAAATAAAATATGGAAGTAATTATGGGAATTATGCAACAGGTCTCACATGGACTTCCAGATCTTTGAAGCCTGCATGAAAGGCAGTTCAGAAACCTCAAGGGGCTCCAGCAAGTATGGGGCTTTTGTTTCTGGGTCATCACTTGTTTTTTTATTAGAGAGTTTTCAGCTTTTATTAGCATTCTTCTAGGATGAAAGATCACACCTTGTATCCGCAGCCCTACCTCAGGCTTACGGCAGACTGCCCTCGCATCACCCATCTGCGCTCGATGGCAGTCCAGGAGCTATTTCATTCTCATTGCTGCTGCACAACTTTGTCTCAGTAAACAGGCCTGATGAAGTTTACCCTACAAAGTGGTGATGCGGGAGACAAAATGAAGTGCTATTCTACATTTTGACTACAGCTGTCATTATCATATCCCAAGTTCTATGTGAGGCACCTAACACTCTATGATTTTATTATTTATTTTTCTAACAGATTGTCCCCATTCTTCCAATTCAGACAGACGAGCAAACCTGAGCATTGAATAATCTGCTTTTCCTCCACAATTCAGGCCTCATCTAAATGTCCTAAAAACTTCCTGAACCCAAGAATGACTCTGCCCTCTAAAGTCCCATACCATCTGACTTCTCTTACCTCAGGAGATGGGCGAATGAAGCTACTTAAACCAGTTCTTCTCTCTTACCTGCCTCTCTTCCTCTTGGAAGGGAGCAACCCTGCCAGGCGCAGCTGCAGTTGGCCTGGCTACATATGCTTCCCTAGCTGTGCCTACACAGGGAAGGGATGGCTGAGGTAATCCCTCCTCCCAGATGGAAAACATCCATCTTCCCACTGACTCAATCATCTCCCTCATTTTATTCTTCCGCTTTTCAAGGTCTTTTGCACCACTTCTGCAAACAGCTTAGTAAAAGAATGGAGCTGGGTGGTCAGTCCACTTGCAAGAGAAATGCAACCCAGTGGGATGTCTGGGAACCAAGCAAGAACCGAGGTGAGCTGAGCTGTCAGGCTGTGAGTATTAGGTGAGGAATATTCTGCCAGAAGAGCTGGGGCTAGCAGGGAGGCCTGGCTGCGGAGTGGGCATGGGAACCTGGAGGGATCTGCAGCTGGCACCGTGGTGGGCTCTGCTGGCCAGCACGGCCCGCAGGCTGGCGGCGCTGCAGCAAGGCAGGAAGGCAAGCGCAGAGCTCGGGGCAGCAGCTCAGCAAACTGCTCTCTTCAGAAACGGCCTTCCCTCTTCTTCTAAGGTTAGTTACTAACTACTTCAAATATCCAGGACAGGGTAACAGCCACACTAGGCAGGCCTCTATTTATTTAACTGCATATTTTCTAGAAGCTCTGAAGAGCTAAATGCACTTGCATAGCTAATCAGCCAAAGATATAGCAGCTCCTCAGTGTTTACTAATGCATCTGCTATCGCGCAAGTCCTAACAGTGGGAAACTTTTCAAGAGCTTTTTTATTTCTCAGAGAGGAAGTCTATTTTAGGTCTTACTTCCCAGACAAATTTTATTATTTTGCCTAAATTTATTGTTGCCAATTCTTCTGTAGCACCATAAAGCAGAATCAAACCTGAGTGTTAGGTGGCTTTTAAAGCAAGCTGCTTAAACCCAGAGCAATGACGCATCAGTAGCAAGAAGTTAACATCTCCACGAGTCAGTTGTTCCTAATGTTTTCCTGTGACGTGATATTGAACTACTGCAATAAGGCTCCCTAATAACAGTCATAGCACCAAAATTTGCTGATGCTTCATGCTCTTTATAAACACAAGATAATTTAAGATTCATGAAGATTAAATTCTCAACCACGTCTGGGGGAATTTTGCACTTTTCTTCTTCTGTGGGTATATAGGGTATATTAGTTTTCTCAACTGCTATGACGAGTACCGGTCTCCCGAGAGGAACATTTTGAAATGCACCAAAACAGATTAGCTCAAACAGGGATTAAAAAGAGACCACAACATCAGGCTTAATTCATCAACATACAACATCCCCAGAGCTGTGCTGGCATCAGACCAGGATTCTAAAACAGAAAGATATTTAGGGATGATAAAGGGCTGTGTAAATCGAAGCAAAAACAAACAACTGCGGTAAAATTAACTCCATTCAAAGCAGGAAAAGAATTGTTCTAAACAGGTTAAAACATGCAGGGAAAAAAATAAAAGGAATACATTGTGAGTTTTGCAAAGCCTTCTATTTTAAGGTATTATTTATCACTTCAATTTTTGTTCTTTACTCAGGACGGTGTTTTGCTGAAGTGGCTTCACGGACGCGGCGCACGGCGGTGCTGCCCTGGCCGCAGGGCTGGCTCTGCTCTGCTCAGCGATGGCGAGCGCGGCCAGACACGGCGTCAACACCCGCCACGCTTGCCCCGGCAGCCAGAGAGAAGCGCTGTGCACTGCGTTTAATGGGGTAAAGCACTGCCTAAGTGGAGCTTATTGGGATTTTGGCCCTTTGTGGAAGGGGAATAGGGCCCTTCCTTCTCTTTCGAGGAGGAGCGTGGAGCGTCTGAGTGACCAGTCTGGATGGCAGAGAAGGTGGAGCGGCACGTGGCGACTGCAGCAGGAGAGGCAAGGGAAGCGCCTTCCTCCCTTCTCCCTGCAAAGCGTCAGAGAAACAGCAGAGCCTAGCGGGACTCATCCAAGCTCGCTCTCAGTAAAAATCCTGGGCTCCCTTACCATTCCCAAGAACGCTCTGGAGCATCGTCACAAAAACCAGAAAAGGCAGAATATTTTAAAGAATATTTTCAATATTAGTTAGAATAAAGCTATGTTGAACCTTCAGAGATTCAAGAATAATAAGTTCATATATTCAAAAGACAAATTTTTAACCAAGAGGCATATACACAAATGGTCAAAGCAGATTATTTCATTATTGGTCAGTAATTATTATTCTCAGTTATATTCCTTGCAGAAATGTAATCTTGCAGTCTAAACACTCTGTCAATACCTTTCAGCCCATCTGCTTTCCTTAATGCAGTGGCTCTTGCCACGTAACCAACAGCCCCACATCCTTATGCTTTCCCAAGAAGTCCTGCCCGCATCCAGGAGCAGAACTGCCCCGCAGAGCCACATGTGACACCAGCAGCCTCTGCAGTGCGAGCACCTCTGCAGCGCGAGCAGGGAGTCCTCAGCGTTCGCCACGAGGTCTTCCCCCAGCCCCTGCCCTTTCTGTGAGTGCTGTGAAAGCCAGCAAAATCCCTCACTTGCTGGGGAGTTTTGTAACTGTGCAATGCCTTAATGTCATCTTTGTATCCCAGTTACCTTTCCCAACTCCCTCATTCCAAACAAGTACAGGAACACATTGCATATTGAATGGGAAAGACCTTAAAAGCAACCACAAGAAAAGGATTCTCTCCCTGCCGCTCACAGAAACATGGTCTGTTGTGCTATAGGAACCCGCAATAGGAACCCGCTTGCTAAGAGGAGTCCAAATCTTTGAAAGGATTTAATGTATTTCTCCCTGGCCAACGCAATTCTCCTCCAGTCCATCCCTTGCCACCTGTACATTTGTTTTCAAGGCAACAATATGCTTACTCTTCATCAGAAAATTGTGCCTTACCCAGTTTTTAGTGTTGTTCTTTCTCGGATATTATTGCTCATTGTACCAAATGCATATTTATTTTATGTTCTTCTTAATAAGCAAGTTAGAAGTTGCAGAGGAAATGAAAATCTTACTGTCCTCCCTCCAGAATTGTTAAGATCGACGTTTGGGTTTCTTGATAACTTCATTCACATTCAGACACTGTTAACTGGAATTAATAATATCACAAATATATGAATCACGTTCATTTCTTTGAACTCTGAGTAGCCATCGTTGCTCAGGGATTAAAAAAAAAACAACAAAAAAAAACACGTGCTGGAGCAATAGAAACACAAATTTAAAGTTACTCACGAAGACTTCTGTTTCAACGATTCTGTCTCATCTTCTTCCATTATATCTAATATCTATTACTGACAGCATTGTAGATCCACACATAAAGAAAAAGAGGCAAATATCTGTCATTTTCAGGCACTGTATATGCCCCATTCCTCAGGTGTAGCATTTTTAAAGAGAAAAAAAGCGAAGGAAGGAAGAAAAATTAAACCAGTAAAAAATAAAATCCAAGAAGCGATTTCTGCAGAGGAGCAGGAAGGTTGTAGGATGGCAGAAAAGAGGGCAGTGAGCAACAAAATTACACGTGAGTAATTTTTTGTTGTTGTGTGTCCCTCTTCATCCAGCATATGCAGCAGCAGGAATTTACTGACAGCAGGTTAATGAGCAGGAGGCCAAAGGAATTGCAGTTACTGCCGAGTGGAGCCCAGCATACCTAATGCCCAAAAAAGCCATGTCAGCATATGAAGACAATGTTGGGTGTTTATGCAGGAGAAATCTTGCATGTTCCAGAGAAAACTATCTCTAGAAGCAGCTGCATAGTACTTGAACAGCATTTAGTAAATTGGGGTCTTGGTAACATAAGAAAATTCCTTTCAAACACAGCCCTCGTGAAACTGCTTTCAAAATAAAATGATCATTTTAATGCTCCACATATGTTTGAAAGCAAAACTTCTGAGCTTGCTTCAGAAGTTGAACGATATTTCATGTAATGTGATACAGGTGAATAAAAAAACAGCACCTTTGGATCATAATTTATCTAAAGCTATGAACTGACCCCTAAATTTAACTAACGAAGAAATCAGAAACTTGAAACTAGGATGGCTCTGCGTTGCTTTAAAAAGATGAAATGAAAACAATTCTGTGGATTGTCTCCAAACTATTTTCACTGGAGACATAAGCATATGGATATTTGCCTGAAAAAAAGGACCATAAATAGGATATGAAGTGGAACAAGCTGGCCAGACCCGCAGTAGACGTGCTCTGAAAGAACATTAGGGTGCAAAAAGTGAGCTGCGAACAGACGTAACAGGAAGAGCAATGAAATCACCTTTCTGTGTGTTAGCTTAGGAGATAGCATCTCGGAGAGCAGTAGGAATGCCAAGTTCTCATTTTGTTTAAGCTGCCCCCAAGATGATCTTGCTCTGAGTACCACCCATTCCTTTCTCAGCATTTCAGTTTCCTGTTCAGACCCAACAAGCAGTGAACAGGCCACAAATGTAGTTGGATGTAAGGCCTTCCTAGATTCTAAGATATATCTGTAGCATCAAAAAAACAAGACCAGACATGTTTGGCCAACTTTGCAAACAAAAGTTGGATGGGCAATGTGAGACAGAACCTGAAGTGGGTTGAGCTGCCATCTTGCAGCTAGTCCACCAGGAATACTGTCGCTCCAGCAAGGAGCCGTCCAGCCGTGCACCCAGTGAAACAGGCCCTGATGACATCCGTGTGGCATGATGTGCCCTAACCACAGGCCAGCACTGATCATCACGGAGAGCTGAATGCAGAGCTCCAGCACTGCTGGAAAGTGACTGAATTCCTCTTGACTACTCCTAGGCTCATCACCTCGACCTGGAGGTCAAGAAGAAGGGCTGCTTGACTCTCAGTGGAGAACGGGTATAGGAACAGGTCTCCCAAGCTTTAACAAGTAACACCAGGGCAACACCTCCAGAAAGATTAAGGTCATTAAAGGCTGTAAAGGCAGACTTTGAATCTGATTTGAAGCTAGATCTTGAAGGCAGAAGCCAAACACCCAGCTGATTTATTTTGTAAATCCTCATTATCCACACCAAATAGGTAAATTTATCCCTAAAAACAGAGGTGACCCAAGGAGATGATGGTCTAAAAACTCTGCAAGAAGTGTACACTCTAAGTGCATGCACTTGAAGTGGTACATAACCAGTCCCGAAGGCTATATGACGAGGAGCGGGGAAAAAAAACAAAGCCATGTGGTCCAACTGGGCCAAACTAAGAGCTTGGCTAAAAGCCGCAGAAGGGAGAGGCTTCCCTGTGGGTAGGGAAACTGGAGTGGTAGCTGAGAAGTAGGCGAGGAAAACACTCGAGAGCTGCAGAACTGCAGATCGTTGATCCACAAAGCAGAAACTTCTGCTTTGGTAAAAATTACAAACCAAAACCAAAGCACCCTCCTCACTCGAGCATGGGTAAGTGCAAGTTAACAAATACATGACTACCATTTCACCACCTCATCTCGGGCTGTGCACATTTGTGCCCCAAAGCCTGCAGAGGCTGGAGAGCAAAGCCCTCCTCTCAGAAGGGAGGTAGACGGGCAGCACAGCTTCGATGTCCCAAGGAGGAAGCCGCCTGGGAGGAAAGTGGATGCCAGAATTAGCACATGACCCTGCTCAGTGCTGGGCAGGGCTGAACACTTTGTACTTGGCCACCTGGAGCTCCACCGTGACTCAGTAGGATGTTTCTGCTAGATTTCTGGAGGAAGAAGCAGGTGGAAAGACAGATTTCTGTCTTCCTTGCTTCCTGTGCCTGGCATCTGATATCACCATCCCCTCTTCTTCTGCATTAACATGGTAGTACAAGCGTATGAAAAGCAGCATATGTTCCAGGTTTCCAGAAAGCAGAAGGCAAATCCTTAATGTGAAATGAAAAGTAGCTTTTTATCTTTTACCTATACACTTTGCAGAAAAGCATACGAACCAAAATTCTGTGAGTATTTGCTGTCAAAGAGAGAACGCCAAAAGAAGAACATGCAGCAAATAAAAAACAAACACACACTTTGTTCTTTAAGAATAAGCAAAGCACATTGTATGCATTTAGCAATCATAAAATAGAAACTTTGTTTTTAAGCAGAAGGACACTAATTCAAAGCACTGTGGTTATCAGCAGTCTTCATGTTTCAGGTGGCAGAAATAATGGGACCAAAGGGTCTTAATTTCCATACCCGAGACCCAAGCGTCAGGTATCAGTCACAGCACATTGTGGGCCCAAGCATCGGGTATCAGTCACAGCATATTGTGGGCTCACAGACATACATCACACAGACATACAACACATACATGCACAGGAGGAAGAGTGCATTCTCATCGCGTCAGGGATAGGCAGTTCAGCAGCAGCAAGCTGACTCCAGCTCACAGACAGGCAGCTGCACGCAGGGTAGCCGTGCGTGAGGAGCCGTGGCACGCTCCCACACGTGTGGGAAGGTCACACAAGGACCGAGCACTAAAACTAGCTGTGACATGGCTTGTGGGTTTGGAAACACACTCACTGTTATAGCGTCTGTAGCTGTCAATCTTTGCCGGTGCCACTCTGTACAGAAATGCCCCTTCAAAAGCAGATTTTCCTGACAGCAGGCAAGAGAAGGAAAGAGGATAAAAAAGAGAAGGGGCAGGAGGGAGGAGGAGGAATCGAATGGCAGTAAAAGAAAGGAGAGGAAGAGGTTTTAATCTGTACTTGCAGTGACTAACATTTTTAAGCTTTATTAGCAAAACAACAAGAATATTAACCAAAGTATCTGATTGTACGTGAAGTTAAAATATTCTTACTGCATATAGGTCAGACAGAAGAATCTTATGATTTTGCTAAAGCTGTTCTTTATTACGTCCAACAGAATGCTGTGCCTCTCAAAATTTGTCTCTCTAATTTAATTAAATGCCTCTCACATTCAGTCAGCTCGAAAAAGGGTAAAGCTTGGAAAAAAACCCTAGTGCTGCAGTGATGTACTCACACTGCTCACACTCCTGATGTACATGCAGTGCACTGGAACCAACACAGCTGACATCCCAAAATGGCACTGAAATGCTCAAATTTCTTCACAGTACAAGACACCTGTGAGCATTTGAAATACCTCATCTTTCCCAGAGGACTTACAGAAGATATTTTGGAAATGGGATCTGATCCTTAGCAATATTTACCTCAAGAAATAGAATAGCAAATTTTGAATAAAATATTTTTTCTTTCAGCCAATATTAAATCAGGTGTTTTGATTCAGCACACATTAACAAAAAAGCTCAAAATACTACAACTTTTCTAAAAATGCAAATAAAACTCACTTCCCATGTTAGATCTTTTATATAACATTTTCACCACAAACATGGATCTCTTGCTGAAAAAAAAGGTGTAAAGTTCAAGTAAAGGGAAAGGGCATGAGCAGGGTGGGTTTATTATTACTACTATTATTATTATTATTATTATTATTATTATTATTATTATTATTATTAAGCCTGAGCAGCACAGACAGGAAGAAACCTGTAAAGATGTCAGCTTGCTGTCAACCTCCCCTAGATGCACTGTGATCTCCAGTAGAATTTTATAAGAAAATAGCTAGCACATGTGAATTGTCTCAACATACTATCACATCCAATTTGGTATCAAAAATGTAGATTAGGTTTTTCTGAATATCATTCTGTTGGACTTTCAGAAAACCAAAAGCTACGCTCATTTATATAATATAAGAAGCAGTTTGTTTTATTCTTTTTTTAAAAATTAATAAAAAATATTACCCTTGCCATGCTTTTACTTAATAAGGAAGAAAAAAAATGATCAGAAATCCATTTTTCCATCTTGCTTTTACAAGTCACCTTCAAAAGAACATTATTAAAATATTCAAGCAGCAGTTAAGAAATCACAGAAAGGTATGTTAAGCTTCCTGAGGGTGAAGGTGGACAGAAAATCTGGGATTGATAAATAAAGTTTAAAGAAATAAAATACAGAATTGACTACATCATCTGTCATCAGTCCTAGCTCCAGTAGCCACGACTTCTTCTTGGCCATCGCTAAAAGGCTCTAAATATACAGGAAAAAAGGCCTAGCAATTTCTGAACAGGTACACAGAAGAGACAGCAAGATATAATAGGTCACCTTCAAATGGTGGGGCATTGCCACAAGCATATCAAAATGCCTTTGAAATCTTCTTCCTAATACTAAGCTCTGATGCTTTCAGATACTTTGCATTTGATTACATGACAAGTTCTTTGCTTCTTGAAAGGCTGTAATGACAAGATGTGGTATTTGAAATACTCTTAAGATTAATACCTCATATCTGAAAAATCTAGAAAATAAACAAGCTTGTAATTCATGTATCAATTTAGCATAGTAATAAAGTCATAATATATACTTCTTGTTCATGCTGTGCAACACTCCTTCAAAAGAAAGCAATGCTTTAATTCAAGTCAATGCTTTAAAGAACAAGGCACTGTCATTCACTGCAAGGGCGATTGTAAGGGAACCTGTCCCTATGCCTTTGAAGATAGAAAATTTGGAAGTTGTCTTCGTCTGGAACAAGTTTTTTTTTCTCTCTCTCTCTCTTTTTTTTTTTTTTTTTTTTTTTACTATTTACCTCTTGTAACAAACTCTTTTTCCAATCTGCTCAGCACTCACCATCCAAGGGGAAATATCCATGCCAAACCCCTTCAATAAAGGGGCAAACAAGTCCCACTGCCAGTGAGCAGCAATATTTGGTCACATCCAAAAAGATGAGACATTTTCAAAAAAGTGGCTTTGCTGTGAAGAAACTTTCCAAGGTTACTCTATCACAGAGTAAGAAAAGAAACAAGGATAATTCCTTCCAGCCATTTGCTCTGATCTGCCATGAACTTGCTGCTTTCCTAGATAAAATAATGGAATAATAAGAACAGACAGAACCTTTCTCTTCATTGGACCTACATACCTAAGTTCCCATCAACTGCATTTTGTATTTCACACAGGAGAGAGGACAGACACATAAAAGGACACACATATTTATTAACCGCTCTCTAGAGAGAGTCAGTAAATGTAATTAAAGCCAAATCTAAATAATAATTTTGTGATTGCGTAGCGCACTTTTTCCAAAGCTCCTACAGTATCATAAAATCATTATGGTTGGAAAAGACCTTTGAGATCGTTGAGTCCATGCTGCTCTCCCAAACCCTGCAGCAAACCTGAGTTGCGGGTTGCTGCTCAAGACTTCAGTGCCAAGCCCTGAGCTGGTGGTCCCTCCAGCAGCTGTTCAGAACCCGGGGGTTCTGCCTCAGTCCACAGCTCCAGCCACTCGGAGCTGGCTGCTCACCCAGAAAATAAGTCCGGTGATACAGACCGTACACTTATTCAAAAACTGTTGTCAGAGAAACATAAAGGAGCTATTACAGATTCAAGACACATCTTGTCATCAGAGAGGAAGGAGTTGATTTAGAGGCATCACTGTACACGCTTAGCAGATGTTATCTAGAGTATTTCAATAGGCGTTTGGATTCATGCACAGATCTTGCTGGACTTGTGGCTTTGTTTTCTATTTTGATGTATTTTAAGAATAAATATGAAATGTATCATGGCTGGTTACTTTTTTTTAATGCAAAGTACACAAGCTACTAAAATTTCAGCAATCTTATTAAGGAGATTTTCAAATACAGATAATCACAATACCTGAATATACTTCATAAATACCTCATAAACCACCATGCGTTATAGAGCAATATCTGTAACAACTCCAGAAAATCATCTAGAAAGAACTGAGTTGATTCATAACCCTGCTAAGGGAATGTGGCTCTTAATCTGATGATGTCAGTTTAAAAAGGAAAAACAAAACCACTTGTTTGCGTATTCTTGCAAGAATCTCAATACGCATTGAGATCCTTCCTCTTGCTTGGGATGTTTACAGTATTCTTCTGTTTTACAAGAATTCTGCTAAACTAACTCCTGAATAACACGTGATTTTAGCTAGCTACAAAGCTACAACAAAAGGAGAAAACCCACTTCTCAGTTATAGCTATTTTCAGTTTAGGTCAAGAGGCAAAACCAAGATTTACGCTGACAGTATCTTCTCACTACAAGCCTTACAAGTTACAGGTTTCACTGACAGTTAGAACTGATGCTTTGAACTAATGGATAAGCAGGTGCTGCAGGGAGCTTGGTGAACCCACCACACCTTCTGAAGCTGCTTTCACACTCTCAAGGGGATGTTTTTATTAAAAGGTACTTTTAGGAGGCTCATTATAAACCAAATTTTACCGAATTACTTGGGGAAGGAGTATCCTTTCATTTAGACAGTGGAAACCAAAGACTCCACCCCAAACATTCGCACTTACCTTTATCATTTATAGAGTACTAAGTGCTATAAAATGCATGGCTGAAACAACATCTACACAAGCAGTTCTTCCAAGACTCACTGCATTTATAACCAAAGAAATACTTGATAGGTTACAGGGAGCAGTTTGCCATCTCACTGAAGTGTACAACTTCACTTAATGCCCTCTTGCCCTTTCCAACACACTAAGATTTTTAACTCATCTAAAAATATTTTAATTCTGGATTAAAGCATTGTTACTCATAAATATCATTAGCAGCACTGACCACATGACTATGTGACCAGCGCCACTAACATGAATGCTACTCCATTATAAATACAATATGAAAAGGTAATAATGGGAAAAGTCAGACTTTTTAGAACCTCACGTGGGTTGGAATAAAGCTGATAAATTTACCTTAAATGGAAAAATGAAATAAAGGAACTCTGATGATTTTCTACATCTCAGTGATATGGTAAACTATAAATCCGGTTTTGGCAAGTTTATATGGAAATAAGCTAACAAAACTCTTGGAGAGCCTGTCACTTCTGGTCATTGCAGAGATCTTGGAAGACTACACAGCAATGAGCATCTTCACTGCTGAAAACAGTAGGCAGGCTGTAAAGAAAGAACTGGGCAGGTAAATGGGAAATTATCCTGAAATATGTAAATAGAGGGTTTTTTTTTCCCCTTTTAATTAAGAATTCTTGACTTAGAAGATAACATCAAGAATATCTGTTTGGAAAACAGGAAAAACAGCATGACCAGTAAGTTGCCCATTCCTTTTGCAAGCATATTTGCAGTTCAGGTTATTCTTCAAGGGAAGTTCAAAATAATACAGCCCATTACTATGCTTAAGTATTGCAAATTTAGTTATCAAACATGCTTTTCACCTGCAGCAGTACTGGCCCCCTGTAAATGGGAGAACAAAGTCCATGTCCCAGCTCTGGCCTTTTCCCCTTGGGCTGCAGGGGCAGTGGGTGACGGAGGTGATAGTAACATGCTCAGCACCTGGAGGGAAAAAGTGCCGCATGTCCCACACCAAGAATTATGAATCTTAAATCTACTGGAGTCATTAAAGAAGGCATGGCACTTCAACCCCTTGTGTAAATAAACAGAGATACTTTGTTGATCTTTGGTTATTATCTGGTTATATTGCTCAGCTTCCACTTCCACAGGCAGAAAAAAAATCATTTTGAAATACAAAGCCAGTAATTCCTCATTGCGTTCTGTGTTCTCGGGCTGTCACAGCTGGGCAGGTTTTAACACAAAGTATTACAACTCAGACAGCACTGCCAATATGCACTGAGCATCATCATCTGACCCTTTCACAGCATGAATCAAGAACAAGGCATTTGAAAGAATTTTCAAGCAAGAGATAAGAAGAAACACCCGCTCAGGACGTTACGGGTGAGCACAGAGACATACATACAGAATGTCGACTGTTTTTTCCTTACTTGGTTTTGCTTGCTCTTCCAGTGCTATTCCAACATCGTCAGACTCAGCCAGCTCCTTTATGAAGTTGGAGGGGAACATGCCAGTCTTGCCATTAAGGATGCCTTCCCACCAGCCCTCCTCCACCTGCACCAAGACAGAAACAAAACACATGTTTTAACGTGGACAGCACTTTAACGAGGACTGCAACAAATCCAAGCTCTTCAACAAAAACGGAAGTGATGATTCTGAGCAGTTACGACCATCTTCTTTATGTGTGACTGGCAGATTATAACAGCTTAAACTCCCAAAGGAGGCAACAGAGAAGGAGCAATGCCTGCAATGCATTATACAGAGAATCTTAATTAGATATCTGAAATTAAGGCATGTGGCTATTTCTGTTTTCCTCAACCTAATCAGAAATATTGCATTTTAGAAATTATTAATTTTGCCACTTCATTAATATATAAAATAAGAAATCTACAGAGAATAGGAAAAATGGTACTAATGCATATTCTCCCAAAGTCGTTACGAGGGGCTACTGAAATAAATAATGGTCAGGAGGAGATGAAACATTTCCCAGTCCAATCCCAGGAGAAAATATCACCTAAAAATGACTAATTGCCCCCCATATAATCTATTCAGGATGGAAAGGCAGTGTCATACTGTGAAATGACAGCTCTTAAGAAACAGATGCTTTAGGTTAGAGTGGGCCAGAAAGAATTGACCTATTTTATGCATCAGCTAAGCGCATCCTTGACAGATAAATACCTATCATCTATCAGACACTGTCTTATCACCAAAAAAAATGACAGCATCAGTCGGTGAAACAAGAACTCCAAAACTGTTAGACCCATCTCTTTCCTCTGTCTCTCCCTCAAACAAAAATTATGAAAATAAGCAAGTTACTTTACAAATTAAGTGTGTTTACATCTACTGTTAAAAAACAACTAGCCCCACATCTTAAATGGTACTAATTAATTACTATTCAGAATGCCTATTTCATATCACCTGTTAACATTTCAATCTTTTTACAAAATAAATCTGTTATTTAACATCTTCTCATTACATAATACAAGCAAATATTTCCTCAAAGTACAGAGGAAGAGCTGTTTTTTCCAGCTTAGCCATATGCTGTGGTGTACAATTCTACTATAAGCAAATTGCTTTTACTTCAGGAGTGTACTGTGTGTTTTCTCTGCAGTTTCCCTTTCTAGTGCTTTCCGTTTTTTTTTCTCCTTGCTTTAATTTCAGCATCTGTTCATGAAAAAAAAAAAATTTTTTTTTTCTTTTAAATGCATCAGTAGTGTCAGGAAGGTCAAGCACAACTTTAGGATCAACAGTTACAGCCATGCTGCTACTTCCAAGGGTAGAATACATACAAATCACTCAATGACTTAAACTGAGAGTTTCCACACGATATTCTAAAGGGCTCTAAAAAGTGATATTCGTTTTCGTTCTCTCCAGAAACTGTAAACCATAGCGAAAATTGAAACTGTACAATCCACTGCAGTTAGTGAAATCTAAAAATTCTAATTCTGTATCTCTATATTTAGATATGATTACACCGAAAATACATAAAATGGCCGCAGCTCACTGGACTATAAGATATTTCAATTTTTCTAAAGCATTATTCCCAGATGACACTATTGACTGGAGCTAAACATTACATCATAACTACATTAGTCGATTGAGCACAAGATTAATCACAACGGAGTTACTCGGTCAAGGTCCCCACTCCACAAGATGATGAGATTACTTAGGGAAAATACAGAGACTAGCACCACTCAGTTCCATCTTTTTCCCTCAAGTAATTTTCTCCTGCATACTTCTTCTAGCATAACACTTCAAATTTTTCTTTTCTAAGTTAATGTTAATGCTCTTAACATGGCATGTTTCTGTGTGTGCCTCCATGTGTGTATACAGAAACAGACATACATGAAGGTGTATAGATAAATCTGAATTGGCCACGAATATAACAAAGCACGTCTTAGCTTATTTTAAGTTTTATAGCTGACATAAGGATGAATTATCTGAAAATATCAGGTCATATTCTATAAATGTACCAATTAAGAAAAATCCGAAGTCAAAAACAAGGTCTTCCCAAAATAAAATACAGAATGATGTTAGCAAGACACAGGTCCAGGTCGAACTGGACTCCCTGAGGATTTATTACAAAATCTTCATCAAGAATTATAGTATTTTTAAACATTGTATCTACATGCTTTTACCAACCTCAAAACACCTCAGCTAGAGATTAATCCATAAAACAAAAGAGACAATAAAATGCCTCAAGGATGTAGTTATCCCAGATTGAGGCAATCCACTGCCATGCGACTTGAAATGTCGTAGTAACTCCTAGCCAATAAACCCTTAGAAAATGCATTATTCAGGTGGGCAAGCCATGTGGAGGTACAAGCACTCAATAAAACCCAACGCTGCTCTAATATAAAAAAGTGCTTTCAGGATTTATATGCACTGGTCTCAATTTATGCACGGCACTTGTGCTAACCCAAAGGAAGCATGAAGGGGAGGACTTCTCTCACAAGTCAGTGTCCCTCCACCAGAAGAAACACTCAGCTATTGAGAGCATCCCAGGCACCAGACCTATGAAGGCTTTGCTTTTAAGTCAGAAGAAAAGTTGTGTTTTCAATGCGTTGTATCTGCTCGCTGTGTTTTTGCAAGGCACGGCGTGTCCCCATCCTGCCAAGCCTCTAGGCTGGGACCAGGGGTGCTTCCCGAGCCCACCTCATCTGTTTATGGGGGTCGCACATTCAGCCAACTGCAGCTCTGTCGGTGACAAACATGGGGCAGGGATGGCTCCAATAGCCAAGTGCTATGCTCAGCCCTGTCAATGAGACAGGAGTCCCAGTATGAGCAGGGAAGAGGTCCATCACCTCTACCGAAACACACTCCACTACGAAGCCCTGCCTTTGTGATTCAAAGTGGAAATCAACCAACATAATAATTAAACATCATTCAACTATTCTTTGTTTTTATTTTCGAGGGAAGAAAGAATACTTGAACTGTGTTTTTAATTGTCTTACTCATTTAATAGAGCTTTGTTTGATGCAAAAATTGTGGATTTTGTTTGTTTGTTTGTTTTTAACTATAGTCCTGGTAGTCACAGCAGTCTCTGTGAATTATATCTTAGAAGGGATGAGGAAAACACTCTGCCACAAGACCTCAGAGAAAAGCAACCCAGAGAGCTGGAGCCTCAAATTAATTCCCAGCTGTTCTCCTGCAGTAAAACACACCTCTGTACTTGTGGCACAGGCTGCTCCTTGCCAATATTAAAAATCCTCCTTTCAATGTTATAGTTGTCAAAGTAAATTATTATAGGGAGAGCCCAGTTCAGGCCCTAGTGTCCTTGAAAATGGTCTGAACCACTTCATCTCATTTCCACAAAACATCAATTTTGCCCAAAACAAGCACTAGATTTGTAAAAAAACAAGCCCATGTGGTTACAAATGAGCTTATTCCAGGATTTTACAACGCAATGCCCGGCAACATTACCCAAAAGTGGGAGAATAAACCCCACGCCAATACGGCACATCCCAGGCAGGACCTGCGATCCCGCCTACGAGGCCCCACGAGGTTCCTCACTCCAGGCAGGACGTGGCCCCGTGGTCACCTGTGGGGCAGGGACAGGCCAACCCCAACCAGCCGCTGGCCCAGCCTGTTGGGTGCCTGGCCCAGTGCTGCTGCCAGCACGTGAGAGGGTGACATGTCACTGGTATTCGCAAAGTTGCATTTAATAAGACAATTAGTTACAGTATTTTGTATTTCTAACCGTAATTAGAGTTACAGCTAACGAGCTAGGAAAATTAATGACAACCAGAAAGCTATCAATCACATGCTAAACATGAACATAAATGAGGATGGGAATGCTTCTCTCGTTATTTTCAAATATATTTTTAATGTAGGTTCCTTAATTGATTTCTCATGGGTATCAGTCTCTGTGCAGTTACGGAAACCTCTAGCTTCACAACAAGCATTTTTATCTATTATTATGAATGTTTGATCTGACTATAATTAATTTCCACTTAATTTAGAACACAGAGAAAGGAACTGTGAATTTTAAACATCTACTGTCTTCAAGGGTATCTCTATCTGGTGACATTATAAACCCCCACAGCAAAGTTCACACAGTCTATTCAGTGGATCAAATACTCTCCAAGAATTATAATTGTAGGATTCGAAAGCAATTGGGACATTTATACAAAGCACAAACCTAGCTTAACTCAGGTTATCACTTGCTGATGTCTCACCCACTGCACAACCCCAAAACACTTTCACCACAGCAGCCATTTCCACTAATGTCTACCCACCACTACCATAAAAAACCTTGCTAAAAACTTCTTGTCCAGCCTGTCGGCACCATGAGCAAGAATCAGGGGCAGCTTTGGGCATGGCTGCCTCTTGTGTGTTCGCTGGCACCCTGAAGCAGAGCTGGGAGGAGTAAAGATACTTCAGTGCCTGCACTGCCGGGCCAAGAGATCCACGGGGGCAGAAGCTGAGGGAAACGCTTGTGCTCCCTTCTACTGACCTCTGGAAGCAGCTGCCTTCAAGGGGAGAAGGGGGCCAAGCCCCACAGCAAGACCTTAAGACCTTGGCTAAGGAGTCTCTGTTCCAAAAATTACACAAGCTAACTGCTAAAACACTGCTCAGCCCACCTGCTCTTTTAAAAATGAAGCCAAATTAGCCTAGCAAAATCAAAACCAGGTTTTACTGCTGACAGGGAAAATCTAAGGGGTTGTCAACCATAAGGGCATTTTTAAACACATTTTAAGCTGTGTTTAAATAATTGCATAAAGACATATAGACACTATTTTGATCTAAAGAATATTTGTTGTTGTTGTTAAACTTAAGTCAATCAGGAATCTATGTATTTTATACTACAACAAACAACTAAATCGAAATGCACAGAGCTTTGAAAAGATTAGTCTAAATCAATTTAAAACTGATTAATTCAACTGATGTAACTTTCTTAGAAAACTGCAATAAAAGACTACCTCTGGGAATCTGAGACCTTTTACTCATGAATAAAAAGACCTGGCAGGAGAAAGGAGCGACTGAAAATAGAAAGTGAATGACCATTAACTCAGCCACAAGAAATTCCAATTACTCACTAAGCAAATAACACCAAAGATGCTATTGCTCAGTTTTTCACCTTGAATAACAATAAACCAAATTGATTGGAGATTATTTTTGATGACTATGTCAGCAGAATTTCATGATTATTTTGCAAGCACTGCATGTGTACATCTTATTTACAATATCACAGCATGATTGTGCCCTTCTTAAAAATCTTCAGATACTTTCACAACTGAGGAAGCTGTACTATTTTTAAAAATAAAGCATTCATATCAAACATCTATGTTAAATTAGGGAGAGTGGTAAAATGATAGAAACACTGTGAATCATATTCTGATGCAATGACTTTGTAAGAAGGTTACCCTACTGAAGAGCAAATACTGAAATAAGTAAACTGCTGGCTGCAGCTTTCTACACTAAATCAAGTTCCTGTTTGAAGAGAAATTCTGCCCTTTTTCTAGGGATAAACACCAGCACATCAACGATAGAAGAGGAAGTAATAACAGCAACTATTCAGCATCAACTGCTCCAGATCAACCATGATGAAAACAAAGTTCACCTAATAGCACTTCCTGAGGTGTTGAAAATTTTCCCTTGTTCCACCAATTGATCTAGTTCCAGACGGAAGAGTCAGATAATGTCCTGGATTGCATGATTGCACCAGATGATGTTTAAAGCAAACTGTGTTTCTGTAATTGCTCAGAAAGGGCATCTGTCCCCTTAGGAAAACATGGGCACGGCCTTCCCTAGGACAGGGACTCTGTGCCTGCCTCTTCTTAAGGTCAATAGCTCAAGCCAGCCATGAACTGTCCCTCTTCCATGCTACAGCTAAACTAATGCCAGGATCATAGGCCCTAATCCTGTTGTACAAAGCAGCAGAAAATAAACTTTCTTAAAGCTGAGAACTGGCAAATTTGCAAAGCTTTCTCCAGCCACAGCCATTCAAGGCACAACTTGTCTGTAGCCTGCAATCCAAGTGGGTTTCCAAATGTCTGAGAAGACCTACATACAAAAAACATGTCCTTTACTGTAAGTGTAACACACAACTGGGGTGTATTTCAATTTCATAATGCTGATCTTTCCACTTTGAGGCAAACATTTTCAGCTCATCTGAATTTAAATAAATCTGTTAAACTGTAAGATGACACAAGATGTATTTCATGAGAGAACTCTAGATGTCTCCACAAAATTATTTAACCATACAACTCATTAGGTATGGATAATCTTTTGGTTGGGCCTACTAAGAAGGATATTTTTATGCTCTTCAGAAATACATAATTAAAAGTCTTAAGTAGGGGAACTGTTGGAAGAGATTGTTGTGGTCATGTGAGGTCAAATATGCTTCAAATAGCACAATGAAAATAATTCAAGGGCTATCGTGAAACTTTTTACAATATTGAGTTTACACTGTCTAAAGTAGGCTCTTAAATATCTCCTAATCTTGACATCTACATTACAACTCTGCTTACAGACAGAATAAGGTTAGTGAAGTGACATATCATGTCTGGTTCCAGGAAGAACAGCATACGGAGCTGGTGTGTGCAGCTTAGTAAAGGAAAAAAACTGATCGCTAAGCTTCCTGCATTTTGAAGTGATAACTCAATCTCTCTTAAGAAAAATGCTGGGTGTCATGTAGATTGCAATATAAGTTATATACTTCTTGAATATTTTTTCAAGTGTCAGGTACAAGAAAAAGAAAACAAATCATCTACACTTGACAGGAAAATAAAATGCTGACTTATTAGCTGATGAGTAGCAAGAAAAAAAATCCTAGGAACAAATAAAAAAGCTGAAACATGCCTCTCATTCAATTCTTGATTGGACTAAGACCTTTTTAATACCTTTTTAAAGCTAAGCTAAATAAAGTCTAAATGATTTTGAATGTCTGAATGATTTGAATGAATTCTACTTAAAGGCTTCACATCACCATTTCAAATTTTGGTCCTCATGTTATTTAGCTCAGTAATATGACTTCTAAAAACTGTGATGGAACAAACATTGAAGGCATAAGGAATGAACACTATTTATTGCTCCTATAACCAGATACACCCACACAAAACAATTTTCATTATCATTGAATAAACCAGCTTGTTCCCAGGTCTAAGACAGCTGCAACCAGTTTCCAGATCCACTGCCACCCATAATCTTCAGTCTGTAATTTTTGGATCATTTGTTTCTTAAATCTGATGATATAAAAATGAAATTGTCTAAATTTGAATACAAAGATGACAAAAGGTGAATATCATGGCTGAGTTCTCGAGGGCTCCAAGTAAATTTCTTAAATCTGTTTTACTTGATAAAGGTAATTCACCTCTGTGCCTGGCTTACTGTAATTGGGCAGGGTTTTTCCTGCTATCACCTTGTTCTTCAAAACATATATGAACTCAACAATACTGCAGCTAAAGTGTGAGCTTTCTCCCTGCGTTGAATGCAGTAGCAACATCCGATGGGAGTAAAAGCAGCAGAATTGCTACTGGGAAAAATAAGAAAGACTTCACAAAAAACAAACAAACAAACAAAAAACCCACAAGAGCAAACCACCTCCCCTCACTGCCAAAACTAGCTTGACAAAGATGCGTAAAAAAAATCTGGTTTCAATTATCCCTTAAAATACGTTATGTCTAAGAGCTTAGCATCCACAAGATATGCTAGAATTGTGTGCATGCATATTCCACTAAACATCTACTTACCTCTCCAACAACTTCAATGATGTCACCAACTTTTAATTCCAGTTCATCTTCATTTTGAGGCATATAACTGAAAGCCACCTGACATCTTCTTCGCCTGTTTCTCTCTCCTAGTGGGTAGGAAGGAGACAGGGAGATTATGAAATGAAAGTAATATACTCCATGCCAAACAAGCCATAGGAGAGGATGAAAGATGAAGTATAATTCTTTGAGCACTATTATAACAAACTGAACATTTGCAATGTTTACCACACAGGCCTAGAGCCAATTAACAAGAAAAGAGCGGAACACAGCCTTATGGAGCATATTATTTCTTTCAACTACTTTTCAAATTTGATGCAATTAATAGCACATGGCATTTAGGTGAAAATAAGTTGATTTTTTTTTCTTTCCATGATATAACTCAACAGTCAAAATCTAATTAGATATTGCCCCCAAATGACAGGATGGAAGAACTTTATCCAAAGGAATTGTTCCAGGTAAACTGAGTGTGCACAAGGCTGCTAGTTTTGTTAATCAACCAGCTCTGCAGTGATGCCGACTGTCGCAGACGCTCCAGTTTGGTCCCCAGGCTCCCACGACAGGCTGCTGTGAGGGTGCAGCTCTGAACACAGCAGGAGACATGTGCGAGTTCATACCCGAGCAACAATAAGACCCTTTACTTGACCTTTCTGGCATCACATTTTTCAGTGAGACAGACAGATGAGAAGATTCACTTCCATGAACACACACATGATTTGCAGTTGTATGATTGGCAGCAGAGTGGAGGAGAGAACTTCCCAAAATGAAGTTGCTGAAGCAAGCAGCTCTGCTAGCTTGCAAGCCTCTGTTAGCTCAAGGAGAACTCATTCGAGTGAATCACATCCATGCTGAAATACAGGGGAGGCCAGCAGAGAAACCAGCCAAAATTCAGAATTTGTTGCTTCACCTCTTCTCCAGAAGCTTTGCAATGTAGTACTATAATATGTGTTATTATTTTTACATATACATGTGCATATTCACACGTATACACACACTCTGTACAAATTAAAAATAGTGTACAAGAAACTACATTTAATTGCTCAGCTCCTCCAACGCCTATGGAAATTAGCCATACAAATGCAGCCCAAGACTGACAATTTACAAAAATGGATTTCATAGTCAGATTATTATGGACCATGCAACAACATTCCTTGCTAATGGTATCCTAGGATGAACAGGGAACACAGTCACAGAAATTTGTTTGTTTTTCAGAGAAAATCTATCAAGTAAAAGAAGAGAAAGAAGGGGGAGCAGAAGGTATTAAATTTGGCTCACTAGAGCATTACCGCCGCTGTAATAGTGCATGTATGATAGCTCTTCCAATGTTAAAACTGATGCCTTGATGCAATGTAGTCAAATTTGATCAAATTGGCTTTTTTCCCCATCTGCAGATGGCTGTTCATTCCTCACCATTTAAACTAATCTGAATCTAAATTGACGAATCTATACAATGGCATCCAACATAACTTAAATAAGTATCTCTGTATCAAGTGCTGCTTTAGCTGTGCAAAAGATCAGCCGAGGCAAGTGCTGCTCCTGCCCTATGCTCAACTAGCAGGTACCGAGCAGTTCTTCCCTCGCTAAGCAGCAAATCCCTTTCACTTGATGAAGGTGCTGCTGGGCCCCAGGGGCCCAGAGAAGGGCTACAGATAGAGCAGCAGGGCTAACTATTGTGTTAAAGCAACAGGGGTAAAACAGAGCTCTGAGACTTGGGCAAAAACAGAGCAGATCTGAAAAGAGGTCAACAAGGAAAACATACAATAAACCTATCAGCAACAGAAGGCTTTGGGTTTGCCCAAATATTATTCCCACACCGACATCACAGATTTATTGTGTGTTTTTCAACTAGCAGCAAGACCCAAAGGAAACCTCAGGAATAAGTCAGCCCAGCTGGGTCAGCTACTGAGCCATCTGGATATGAACGCTGGACTCTTGGCCTGCTCTCGGCCTTGCTCCCTTCTGCTAACACTGCCACTCTCTGCAGGGAACCAGCACAACCCCTCAGAGACACAGATGACACACCATGACACTAAATGTATTCATTTTGATCCATTGGTGTAAAGTTAATTTTAAACCATAAGGGGAGCAATTTTGCACTAGGGCAGCAGATTCTTCCTAAACAAATCAGCTTTTTTCTTACTTGCAAATTACTGAAGAAACTATTTTGTAGTAGATTTTTTACATTTTTATTGACACTTGGGCATAAACAAGTGATTTACTTGCAAGTGAAAACCTATTGAACAGTAAGAAGGGAGGTAATAAATTCAGTACTTTAGAGCTGCAAAAAGTGTGTGGCAAAGTGCTTGCTGGGCTTTGAAATGTTTAAAAAGATGAAAGAAAAAAAAAATTTAAAAAGATCAGTGAACTTGTACTGGCCAGCGGGTAGCAGGCTGTAGCAAATAACCTGCTGCGGGCAACACCATACTGCGCGGCTCCTGCTGGTTGCAGTTTTAGGCTTTTTAATTTGCCGACATCAAAAGGGTTTTGAAGAGAAAACACCTATGAGCTGCAGGTTGGGAACCAGCCGTGCTCTGCTGTGGCTGGAATACGCTCTCATGTAGAAATAATGTCACTCACCCTCTTGAAAGACACTGGCTCCCATTTACTGCTGTTTTAATAAACCTTGAGAAGCAAAAGTAAAAACCATACGCCTAGTTTGTGTGCTCCCTTCTTAAAAGGAGCTCCAAAGGCACTTGCTGCACGTCCACCAGTGGGTTAGACAGGTTGTCTTGCAGCACCTGCTGTACCACATGTGACAGCACCACGGCCTGATGCAGGCGCTGCAAAGCTCACTGGAGGTAGCATGATGCATCCAAACCACTGAAGCCTCCTGAAATTCCTGCTGACCTGTCAAGGGAGGCAAGAAAAGAGCCTCACCTGCGCCGCAAGCATCCTGAGATTCACCTTTCTGAGCCAGATGTCTGAGCCTGAGCTGGTCACTCAGGAAGAGAAACTGACTCCTCCAGAGGGCATTTAGCTTCCTTGTCAAAAAAGCCAACTAAAGCAAGCAGATGGGTGATTCTCTGGAGGTGCCTCTCTCTGCCGGCGTGGCTAGATCAGACTCTGACATCTCGCTAGATAGGATGGCAAAAAGGAACGAACCTGCATTTTAGACACTTGAAGAAAAAGATCTTCCAGGGAACAAATCTAATTTGTTTTAAAGGAGGGTTTCATTTGTTTCTCAAAAACTATGTGGGTGCCTGTGACTGCAGATTCGCACCAGGCTGAAAGGGTTTCCCACAGCTTTTTACAGACATGCGCTAGACATTTAGAGAACACAGCGACAGCCTGAGATTTCACGGACACACACAGCAGCACCTGAGGAAAGTATTAAGCCACTTAAAATTAAAGGAGAATTTTCCAATCCAGAACAGAATGGAGAAGCAAATGCCCCACACCTGCCCTTGCTAAGAGTGTGCACCGAAACGTTTCCCAGTCTCTTCCAAACTAGGCCATGCAATTTTGTAGTTGGATCTGGCTTAAAAAGGCACACAGAGATGCCTTTGCAGGTCAGACAAAAACCTAACCTGATTGTTCTTCCTTTTTTATTTTATTTTTTTAAAGCTGGGCTGTTGCTATGGAAATTGCACACACCAGGTCTGGGACCAGGAGAGGCTGGAGTCGAGATCTGCAGTGCAGAGAAGCCAAAAGATCTTTTTCCCGGCACCCAAATCATTTCAAACCTGCTAAGGCACTGAGCAGCTCCCTTCCATCCCATCCCTCCCTGCCAGGCTGGCTGGGCAGCCTTCGGAGAACTGCAAAGGGAAACTGAGATCTTGCACTGTCCTTGAAGCAGCAGAACTCAGCAAAACTGCTCGGCAAGGCAGCAGGTCTGCGAGGAGGAAGATGACAAGTCAGAGGAAGAGGTTCTGGTTTTGTGCTGCAGTTTTCCCTGCTGCAGCGTAAGCTGCCCAGCAACCCCAGTTGCGCTTCCTGTCTTCTGCTGTCGGAGCTCAATCCATAGCTCAGGGGAGCGGGTTCAGTCTCTGGCGCAACAAGCTGGGCCGAGACGTGACTCATGTTGAAACCAGTTCTAAATGTAAGGAGGACAAAAGGCAGCTCCTGCACAACTAAGGGACAGCACTTGTACTGCTAGGCCATATGTTAATTTATTTTGATGATATCAATGGTGTTATTCCTAAAGTTATAGTTTGATACATATAGTTTGGTGTGGTTATACTTGTGTTGGGCTGCCAGCCTCAAGAGTTAGGGTACCATCTATTTTTCATTAGTAATCACTGAACTGCATCAAAGCGCAAACTTTAAGAAAAGGTCTGAGCTAGTAATTTTGTTCTGGGTAAAATTCTTAAAAACTTCACTCTCAGTAGGTGCTTTTCTGAAATTGAGTTATCCAATTAACAGTGAATAGACAACTAGCATAAAAACATAAAAAAAGAGACTTTAAAAAATAGTATTAAAAAGTATAAAAATATATAGAGATAAAAACCTGGCCTCCCTCAATGCTGATATAGATTTTGTCATTATGTTCCACAACAAAAGGACTTTAACCCATCTTACACTTATCTACACTTATCCACTAGCAGAAATACAACTGTTATTTGATCAAGATTCCAGAACTGTCAGGTTCCAGTTTCCTTATTTCTTCTTATTCTTTTTTTTTTTTCTCCCTAGAGGAATTTGGCAGTGTTTTTCTGACCTGGGATATGCCACATCAATTCTTATTCTCTCATCACCCATACACTGTTGGAAAGGTGAAAGTTTTTGGATGGACAGCAAAAATCCCAGCTGAGGTCTGCAGATGAAAACAGAAGTAAGTTGGGACTATCCTAATGAAGAAAAAACGGAGTAAAATTATTTTAAATTTGTGAAATTGTTGCGCTAGAGGATAGAACAACAAGCTGCAGGCAAGGGAGGGAAGTCTTGGGCGCTCCTATACTCCCAGCAATAGTGTTGTGCACAGGTGCTGTGTTTCCCTGCGGGCAGAGGAATGGCAGTCGCTCCGCTCCAGCGTGCGTGGCCGAGTCACAGAGCCTGCAGGATCCTGCTCAGCACGGCCACACCACGATGCAAGGTGCCACCATGGCTCGCAACAGGTTACTGCGAGCGAGTTAATGCTCCGCTACTACTGGAGAGGCCGCTTGCTCTCCCTAGCCTGTTTTTTTAAAAATATAAAGTGTGATGGATATAAAGAGTATGGAAACTTCTGGAAGTACAGCATCAAGAATGTGGTCGAACCATCACCCGGCTATTACTAGCAAATTGGAAACAGCCAGTCCCAGTTCCCGCAGGAACACTGGGCCTTGCCATACAGCCTCTGTATTTCACGTTCTTATCTTCTACAGAGCAAGTGCAAAACCGTGTATTACTACACATTAACTTCACCACATGCAAAACTGAAAATGTGTATGTTTATTAAAGCTATTACTTCTGATACTTTATCTTTTTGGCCTGCAAGCTGTAAATGAACATTTTGTATCATTAATGAGGGTAAACCATGCCTTCACAAGACAAAAACTGGATCTCAATGACAGGGTTTCAAATAGCCCTTTTAAATTGTAATTTAAAAGGAGCCACTCAGGCCTCAATAGAATCTGGCAAGTTTGCTTAGCTCCTCACTTGCTTCCAAAACACTATTTGCCACAGTAGGAAAAGATCCAAAGATATTCCTTGAAAGCAAATGGTGCGTTTAAGCATCTCTTTTACAAACAACAGGTTCCTTTACCCATGCAGTAAGAAAAGCTGGTCACTCTCATGCAGCATCAGCCATGAGCAGCATTTCACACAAAACAGCAGGCAATGTTTGGCCTTGCTTGATTCCTGGGCAAACCAAGCTCCTGCTCAACAGGGTGACTTTGTGACTTGTTTCAGCTACTTTCCCCCAACACGAGGGGCACAAACTTTAAAGAGTTGCCCAGATGGGAGATGAAGCTGGAAAAATCGAGAGTAGAGACATAGCAAGACTTGCAATAGGCCCATGAAAGCACTTTTCTCTTTTTCTTCTCCTTCCATAGACCTTATGCTGTCATGGGCTAATCCCAGAACGCTATCCCATTGGCCAGGTTTTCAGATCCAGTTGACTGTTTTGCTTTTGAATCATAGAATCATTATGGTTGGAAAAGACTTTCAAGGTCATTGAGTCCAACCATAAACCCATCCCCACCCTGCCTGCTAAACCATGTCCCTAAGTGCCTCATCTACACATTTCTCGAACACTGCCAGGGACAGGGACTCCATCGCTTCCCTAGGAAGCCTGTTCCAATGCTTCACCACTCTTTCTGGGTGGAAATTCTTGCTAATGTCTAACCTGAACCTTCCCTGGTGCAACTTGAGGCCATTTCCTCTTGTCCTATCATTAGTTATTCTGCAGAAGAGACCAACTCCCACCTCACTACAGCCTCCTTTCAGGTAGTTGTAGAGAGCGATAAGGTCTCCCCTGAGATTCCTCTTCTTCAGACTAAATAACCCCAGCTCTCTCAGCCGCTCCTCATAAGGTCTGTGCTTCAGCCCCTTCACCAGCTTCACTGCCCTCCTTTGGACACGCTCCAGCACCTCAATGTCTTTCTTGCAGTGAGGGACGCAAAACTGAACACAGTGTTTGAGGTGCGGCCTCACTAGCGCCGAGTACAGATGGATGATTACTTCCCTGATCCTGACCCTGCTGACTGGCTACACTGTTCCTGAGAACAGCCAGGAGGCCGTTGGCCTTCTTGGCCACCTGGGCAGAGAGCTGGCTCATGTTCAGCTGCCTGTCGACCAGCACTCCCAGCTCCTTTTCTGCCGTACAGCTCTCCAGCTACTGCCCCAAGCTTGTAGCGCTGCATGGAGTTTTTGCGACTGAAGAGCAGGAGCCGGCACTTGGCTTTGTTGAATCTCATACAGTTGGTCTCTCCCATCAATCCTGCCTGTCCAGATCCCTCTGCAGAGCCTTCCTACCCTCTGGCAGAGCAACTCTTCCTCCCAGGTTGGTGTTGTCTCCAGATGTGCTGAGGGTGCCCGCCATCCAGATCATTGATAAAGATATTAAAGAGGACTGGCCCCAACACTGGCCCCTGGGGAACACCACTACAGGTCGCCAGCTGGATTTAACTCCATTCACCACCACCCTCTGGACCCAGCCATCCAGCCAGTTTTCCCCCAGTGAAGAGTCCACCTGTCTAAGCCATGAGCGTTTCTCCAGGAGAAGGCAGCGGGAGACTGGGCCAAAGGCCTTACTGTGTAGACACATCCACAGCTTCTCCCTCATCTACTAGGCAAATCACCTGGTCATAGAAGGAGATCAGGTTGGTGAGGCAGGACCTGCCTTTCATGAACTCATATTGGCTGGGCCTGATCCTCTGATTTTGCAAAACCTCTTTGCATTGCCCTCTAGAGAAATAGTTGCTGCTGTAGGGAGAAATGACTGCAAATTGCTGTTGTGGCTTGTCCATTTCTTCTGTGCTCCTTTGCATCATTCGCATTACTTCAAATGCTTGTAAATGGCAGCACTTTGCAAAGCAGAGGGGATGGAGAAAGCGGCTGCAATTGTGGTACCATTTTGCACATTCAGTTTAATTTGTGCTGTCCTCTCTTTCATAAGTAAACTGCTTTAAATCAAATCACATGGTTGCCTACAAAGCGAGCTGCAGAAGCACTAACTTTCTGCATTACTATGTTGTCTGTCAGAATTGACTTCTGCACAACTTGCCTTAAAAATAAGTAAATAAAAGGACAACTTTTCAAAAACATTGTTTTTAAATGCCAACAGCTGTAAAACTTCACTTTTAGCTATCAGAGCATCAGTGTTTTGTGACAGGTTCTCGGATTTTGTAACGGCATTACATTACATTAGATTGTAGGTCTGCTACATCCGTCTCAAGTAAGTCCCTCTTATCAAAGGCTAAAAATCCATCATCAGGATTTTATATTTTCTCCACTAGTAGAAACATGAATCAAACAAATGCCTCAAGAAAGGATGGAAATATGTAAAAATTACAGCAACTAATTTTCCAGTTGCTGCTCTCACAAGAGCTATTACAAAATAAACATATGCAACAAAACAACTTAAAAAACAACTTAAAACAACTTAAAAGGAATCTTGTATCTGGCACTTAAAATATCACTCAGATTTTTAACCTAAATAATCATTTTTCTCTAGAATATGATTTATTAGACATGCAATTTATATTAGATAAACATTTACACATAAAATTCAAATATTCCTTCTGAAATCCTTAAGGGCAAAGTTAAACTGAAAAAAGTCAACAGAACATGGACAAAATCTAGGAAATTACATTTCATTTGCCTTGGACCATAAACTGAGGTAAATTCTAAATTCTCATATGCTTTTGAGTGAAACCAGATGCTAACGCTTGTGTACCAGGAAGATGATTTCCCCCGTCTTCTAAAAGGTATGTTATGATATCCTGTGTTATCTGGGGCCTGCCCAAGTCCCTGGGAATATATGTTCAGGAGAGCAATAAGAGAATATAAGAAGTCAAACAAAGCCATTACTGTTGCTGGCCCACTGCAGCCCCAGCCACCACTAACCATTTGGTAACTGAGCTCACACTAGGTTTCAAATGAAGGCATCTCAGGACGACAAAGGTGACAGTTGACTTTCACTGCTCCACAGTATCTTCTAAAAGGAACCGTCTCACGTACTGCATAGATACTTCATGCCATGAGTACAGGACAAGCATTTCCAGATCAGCCAGATCGGGTGGGTATCATGATTCTCCAATGTGCATCAACAGAAATGGTAAAAAAAAAAAAAAAAAAAAAAAGAAAGAGCCAAAGGGCTGTGTGTTTTGGGAAGTCACCACCCAGCACCTACAATGCAGGAGCAGAACAAGTCACTCCAGGCAACTCTAGAGATAAAGGGGAGAAAATTCGTTTCCCAGTATCCATTTCTACCTTGCTCTGCAGCATCATCAGCTTTCAGTGGTGAAATATCACAGTTTTCCTGTATCAGTTTGGTTGTTCTCCTCATTCAAACAAGCCTTTCAGTTATTTATGCACTCATTTTCAGCAGACTAAACTGCCCAACAAACTATTACAAGTGATGGCTCATGATAAGGCAATGAGTAATTCAGTACATTATAAACTGTCATTTTCAAAAGATGTCACACAAATGTCCTGTTTTTTTCTGGTCACGTTCTTCCAACCTTTTTCACAAGAGTCAAAGAGGCACAGCAGGAGGGTATCTAATCAAAAGACTCCAACATGCTCAGTCCCTTCCTTACCGCCTTGTGCCTTCAGTTTTCATAGAAAGCACACCTTGAACATCAAAATCGCCGGGTGCCGAGTGCATCTGGAGGTTTACGTCCCTCTCTGACGGGCTTTGCTTGATTGCTGGTATTGACACTTAACGCAGTGCCGCACATGGACAGCGCCCAAGCGAGTTGCAGTGCAATGCACCTTCCTTAGGGCTGAAGGCAAGAGAGCAGCAAGGCACAGCACAGGGTGCCACTTCTGAGGTACTTTAAATGCTGATCCTTGTCTTGCTACTTCATGTCAAACTCCTGTCAGGTTTTCTTTCAGGCTTCCAGGCATCCTCAAGTTAATGAATTTCAGAGGTTATTTTTGGTACACCACCAAGGAAAGTGTTCTTCTGGGCACTTTGTTACACCTCTATAACTTCATGAACTTTCAGTTACTTTTCAAGCAACACTTTCAAGACGTGACCTCCATCACATCTACTGAGAACTCCCAGGCAGAAACTGAACGGCCATTTAGAGAAGCCCTCCTATGTGTCAATCTCTCCGAGACAGTTCATCTGTTACCCACATTTTGCCTCGCCTTAGAGTATTTCTCTGAACACAAAAACATTCCTAAAGGTCTGGAAGCCTCTCCAAGCAAGACTCTCATCAAACAAAATTAACCCTCAGCAGAATAATTTCTGTGCCGCTCCACACTACCGCAGTGCCAATAAAGCAAGTGATGCAAAAGCTCAGAAAGAAAACTCTTTCCTTAGCCTATTTGCTTGCACCATGTACCTGTCTGCCAACCTCAGGCATCTGCATGTACTTCAGGGCATGGTCCAGACGGATGCAAGCCAGACTTACTGCCATTTCTTGTGAAGTGCGAGTTTTATTACAGGCAAAACATTTAAATCAGATCATGTCCATTGACTTATGTAGCCAGTCAGCCTACACTTTCATTTCATTTCATTTCATGCAACTTTCACACACATTTGCATATCACTCCGCTGCCAAAGATCATTGAACATTAGGCAGGGTTTTTAGGAGAATAATTAGGATGATAAAAATGCTTGTGGCCAAAACACAAATGTATTTTTACATACAGAACACTGTTGGCACTTAAACAGCAGCTCGTTAGGCACTGCTTGGTCATCTTTGCTGTATTTATCACAAATGATCATCCCTCCAGCATACTACAGAGACTCCCATTCATCTACCCCCAGAGGCCTAATTTGGCCATTCATCCACCCCCAGAGGCCTAATTTGGATAATTTGATGACCAACATACTTAAAAGTTAACAAATGGGGAATATTTGTAAGCATATGTAGATATTTAGATACATAAAAGTTTAAGTTGACTCTTATAAGTCTTATAAGCACTTTGGAAAAGCGCTTCCATAGTTGTTAACTTTTTAGCACAGCACAGATTGTTACTGCAAGATAAATAGCCAAGGCAGACAGATTCAATCCACATAACCAAATAAGTTATAATCCTGAGCTGCAAAAAAAGAGAAAGAGAAAAGAGGAATGGCTCAGCGTTAAGAGGTGAAAAGGGTCCCCAATTGCTTCCATTTTAAGAAGCAAAAAGTCACTCTGAAAGATAAGGCAGAAGCAGTCAGCAGAGCAGGGAACAGAAGCTGTTCCAGTGTCTATGGTAAATGGAGAGCCAGAAACATTTTACAGCTTCAGGAAGAGACACCAGTTGACATGACACAGTAGTTGATAACTACACATGCTAAATACTGTTACTCACTGCTTTGAGATACTCCACTGCTTCAGCTTTTTTTTTTTCTGTTTCTCTATTAATCTGTTTTGTTGCATAACTAATAAAAATCAGAATCCTGCAGGGATGCATTTGTGGCTTTACCATAACAAAATCTAAGAGAAATTAAAAAGCAAGAACACTTGGATGTGCTTTGCAGCTAATCTCTGTGTTTAAGGAGGGGAAAAGATGCTCCTCCAAATGCCACTAAGACATTTGTTTACAACTTCTTCCCCATAACAAATGCCAACTACTGTTAAAGTATAAGAACATAAATCCGCACAGCTTTTATAAATATGCTACTGGCAACAGGATTAACATGGTCACGAGTTTAACCTTATATTCCACCTGTGTATGGTGACAGGTATAGTCAGTCTCCAACCTCTACCACCTGTTCCACCTGACGAATGTGAACATTTTCCATCAGTTTGGAAGAATGGCTACAAAAATGCTTCTTGTTCAGACAGCTCCTGTAAGTATTACCTACACACAAACAGCTGAAAATCTTACTGCTGTCTCAGCCCACAGATCATTTGCAATTTCACCTTGACTTTTATATCTATTACACAAAAGGCAACTGCTTTAATTGCTTCCTCAGCCACTGGAGCCATCACTGTGGGTCCACTCGGTGTTGTCATTTGTTTAGGAAGCTCCAAACACACGGTCCAGTGTCAATGCACACTTTTCAAACACTGACTCTGCTCCTAGCAGTTGCTGCTACCCCAGAAAACAATTTTACATAATGTAGGAAACACATGGCTAAAAGCAATGGAAATAATACATGTTCACAGGGAGGAAACCTGTTCACAGCTCCCTTGACACTCCTAGAGCCCAACATCTTTGAAAGCTCTTCTATCATGGGCTTTAACTGATCATTTTGTTGTCAAGCAGCCACTACAACCTGGATTCACAGGGAGCTTTTTCAGTTCATCTCTGCTGCTGCCTGGAAAAGGCGGGGGGGGGAGAAAAGGAGAGGCTTCCATCGGCAGCCTGTGCCTGATGAGCACTAGTGATTTCAGCTTGCCCCTGCCAGGCTTCCCTGGTGTCAATGTGTAACCTCCAGTACAGCCGCAGCCACTGGCAACTTCCAGGCCCAGGCTGAGACCCCTCTGTGTCCCCTGGGCTAGAAGCATTTTCTATGCTATGGGCAGCAGCAGCATATTTGCTTCCAGAATTACTGTAAGTCACACCAGGTGCTGGTACTGTCACCTATTAATATCAAATCACCTGTTCATATCAGCCTGAACATCTTCACAAAAAGCAGCACTCAATAACTAAAAGAACCCTGTCTGAATTATAAAGTGTGTGCTGCTTGTGTTATTGAAAACCAGGCAGTGAGGAAATTCAGTCCTATAGGACTGAATAGTCCTATAGTCCTATAGGACATTTAAGCTTAGAAGAAACCTCTGTCAATATCCAAGATGAAAAAATAAAAAAGGCAAATCTAGGACTCCATATCTGACATGGAATTTTAAATCAGCACCACACAATAGATATTTCATATCTGCCTGCAGCAAGGAAAGATTAATATAAATATATGTAAAGCTTTGCGTAACTCACTATCTTTTGCCTTTGGAGACAGATGCTGAGGCATGCAAAACATCTGATAATTTATTTGCTTCTGAGGCAATCCATATTATCTTATATACAGAAATATCCTCATAAATAACTTAGGACTTAAAACAGTCTTTTTTGATTAAATTATATTTCCTTTTCAGTTCTTAGATCATCTGTCTTCTTGTGTTTTATTTTACACTCTTTATAGATACTCAAAATCTGAAAACGCACCAAGAGAGCTGAAGTCTGCATTGAAACTCCAAATTAAACCGCCTTTGTAGAGACAAAAGAATCAGGGAGCATTTATACATGGGGAAGAGTGGGATGAGGCGGGATGGCGACTCCGCAGCAATAGGCAGAAGCAAACACAGAGCTCTCCCTTTTCTCTTCCAAGGGATCAGGCTTAACCCGCACCTGGGATGCCAGTGATGACAACCTGGTGATGCTGGGCGGTCACTGTGGGGATAACAAATGCTCTTCCAAATGGACATGCAGAGGGCACCTCTGCCTGTAAGAGCCCTCTGAAACCAGCGCACCTGAGTGAGCGAGGCCAAATCTGCATGGGGAAACAGAGCAAGGCAGGAGCAGACAGGCTGCTAGGGCAGAACACAGCACTCGACGGAAACAGACAAACTCAGGGCCGCTGCGCAGATGTCGCCCTTCCCTAGGACGTGGCATTCGTGGCCTGCAGACCTGTCAGTCCCTTGCTTTTCACTCAGTTACCACAGAGATCCACCTGAATGATGAAATATTCCCACATGCACCATGAGGCCTTTTCCTTCCCTTTCTGAATCAGAATAATTACTTTGTATATTATTCCACTTCCAACATTTTAAACGCAGTGTGTTCCTACTGCAGTAGCCTACGCAGACTTTGCTGTCAGGCTTGTTTGGGGCTGCAGGAGTCTTACCGTGACGAGCCTCTGTTTCAAGTACGCTTTGGCACCTTCAGGACAGATGCACTGAGTGGCCTGGGTAAGTGTCTCTGGAGGGCTCCGTATACAAGGGTAGGGAGCTCCTGGGTTGCAGGGAAATGGAGCTCGGCTTCCCTAACTGCTGCCGGCCACGCGCGCTCTCCTCAGGCAGCTCCGAAGGGTTTTGTACAGTTAAAAAAGATGAGCGAATCTTTATTCACACCAGTGATCAAAAGGTTCTGCCAAAAAAATAACTACGTTTGAGGTCTAGCGCCACAGAAAATGAACCGTCACACGTTTCGCCACGCACAGCTGACTTGCCTGTAATCAAAGGCTGAGCCCCAGTGAACAAAACCAGATTACAGTGCAAACACAGGCCTGGTTTTCCTCATTAAAGCAAAGCAAGGGACTTGGAAGTTTGCTCAGACGGGAGGTGTCATTTGTTGATGTAAGCGCTTTTCTAGATTTTGAGATCCAATTAGCCACAGAATACAAGAAATAAAATATCTAATCTATCAGGATACTGTTCTCGGCTCTTTGCATTATATTTTTCCTGCAAATTCAGAATCTTTAAGACATCTGTTATCTCGTGCTCGCAAAGAAAAGAATCTCGAGAACAAAGGGAGAAAATGAATCATTTCTCATCCAGTCTCTCTCCCCCTAAACTGCTGCTCTGCTGATTTCAAGTGCTACAGGAACTGTGTATTTATAAAGCGTAGCGCTGACATCTTTCCATTTTGCACATATATTAACTAATTGTGCTTTACTCACACCACCACCTGCTCCATTTGGTGGGTCTGTATTTATTCCTTCTTGATTTCCACATACATATTTAGGTTTCTCATTATTTTAAACTGTAGTCTACATATATATCTCCTTTGTTTTAAAGGACTACAGTAAAAAAGAAGTGAGAAATAAAGGAGCACATGCAGACGTAATTCCCCAAGAGCAACATCACACAAAGGAAGTTTTTGAGACACACAGCTGAAATCCAGTTGCTCCAGGGCTGTCCAGTGCAGAGCTATGGGTAACTGAAACACAGAAAAGTAGGAAAGTGGGGAGCTCATTTCACTAGGGTCTCTAGTTGTTAATGGAAAATATCTTATTTTCTTTTTTCTTTCTTTTTAATATAAGTAAAAAATAAAAACTCCTGTGAGAGTAATCAAACACTGGACCAGGATGCCAAGACAGACATCTCCATCCTTGGAGATGTTCAAAAACACATCCTGAGCAACCTGCACCAGGCACCCCCGCTCTGAGGGGGCTAACAGAGGTTAAATAGCCCCGCTCAAGAAGACGTCCCTCCCAACTGCAGCTAACCTGGGATTATACTTTAAGGTCACACTTACTTTTTTTTCCCCAAAAAAGCAAAACAAACAAAAAAACATGCAATCCTCCTATGATTTTGCACTGGTTCTCTTCCGCGTAGCCGGATTGCTAGAATCCAACCAAGCTGCACTGGGGCACTCTCCTTCCTGTGAGTCAGCCTCTGAGCGGCAAGGATGCGGACAGCAGACTGTATTATTGTAACTGAGGAATCAGCATATCCAGCAGAAATTTGACTTTCTGTATTTATGGCCTTTCCTTGTTTACAGACCTCACGGCAGCACATCTCATGCTCCCGCTCACCAGGTCGAACCAAACTCGCTTAGGAGTGAGATCTGACTTGTGATAAATGCTATTTGTGGCCAGCCAGCACCTCCTAGAATTACAAAACATGACAGACACCCGCCTTTAGTACTCCTTTTTAGTCCCTCTCTGGCTGTTTCTCTCAAGACTTTCATTAACCACAAAAGGAAATGGAGAGTCTTCATTAACATACCACCACCACCAGCTACTCATAATTTTTATTCTTAACATTAAAGAGAAACTAAGAAGCTTTGGCATTTTTGCTCGTCTTTGTATTTTGACAAAGGAGGTATGGGAAGAGGAGGGAAAGAGGAATGGCTTCATGTACTTACAAGCATGGGAACGTTTTGTGTGTGTCAGCAGACTGCTAAACCACTTATGCTGTTTCTGAAGAAAAGGGCACCCAGAAGCCTCCAAAAGCTGCTCCGTGAGCTGCAGCACTAACTTCACTAGTACCCAACACAGAAAGGGTTCGAACAGCTCCTAGCTGGGAACTAATGCCCTGGAATAGCAACACAGGGGCGATACTCCCAGTCCCTCTGGTGTCAAGGTGCCCGCCGGGAGCCGTGGCTTCACTGTCATCTGTGCGAGCAGCTTGTGCAGGGACAGTGGCCTCCTTCCTCCTCCTCCCTTTGTGGCGGCCTCTGTGCAAACAGTGATCTCCTCGGAACACGGGGATGTTAGCAGAACCAGGGTTACACTTTAAGTAAATTTGATTCAGAAAATGACATTACCAAATGAGTTTTATAATAGGTTTCCTAGAGGATGTGGGGTGGGGAGGGAAGTTTTTTCCTGAATAACTACCAACTCATGAAGATGGCACACATGAGGTATCTCTTTTGGTCAAATTTGCCCTCTTAACTCCAAAGACCCATTCAAAGCTCCCATTCAAATTTCAATTTCAAGAGCAGTTCCATTTACTTCACCACATTTTATGTTTTAAGAACTAGAAAAGAAAACGGAGTAAAATCCTCCTATCTTTGTATTGTAGGCAAAGCAGTTACCTGCTTTCCTGAATTTATTCAGAAAAAAATATTCTTCAGAGCAGTACTAGTTTCTCTACTTGGGACTCACCACCTGTGAGGAGCTCCCTTATAGTTTCCCACCAAAATCCCTGCTGCTTTTTGTGTGTCTGTCCCTCAGGGAGCAGCTAACTCAGCTTTCCCTCCTCCCCACTGTGCCTGGACACCCTCAAACACACTCCCCAGACTCCTTCGACTCTGCCTCCAGCGCCACAGGCACTTCTGTCCCTGCTAGCGTGTGGTGGCTGGCAGTGACTTCATGTGCCTCAAATCTTCTAGTTTATTTTATTTTATTTTATTTTATTTTGTTTTATTTTATTTTATTTTATACAATAGCACTGGAGAACATTGATTTACAAAATTATGAAAAGATAACTAAACAACTACTGAAGCTGACAGGGCAATTCAGGTACACATGAAAAGAAACTACTCCCCTATTAAAAAAAAAAGAAGTCTAGATTTAATTTTGTAACATCCCAATAGTTTTTTCTAGTTTTGCTGGAATATACACTATCTTTCCTAAAAATAGTTGTCCAGTTCCTCTCTTCTTTTCCATTTTACTGACTACATAAATCAGAAGTCACTTCCTTAAAGTCAAAAGCAGTGAAAATAAAGCAATCATCCGGTTCAAGTCAGCAGCAGCCCAAAAGAAGGCCCTTACCCGAGTCCCGAGTTTCTGTAGTTACAGCAAAAGGAGGGAGGCAGAGGAGAAGGGGACTACATCCACTGTGATGATTCCAGTTTTTGGGGGGGACCCTAATCAAATCCTACCTGCCCAGTAGGAAAGGGAAGCGCAGCAGATGGTTCAAATTAATAGGGCAGTAGGTTTACCTTCTCAGTTGTTGTTTTGGCTGAATGACCCCTCATAGTTCTGAGGAAGCCCAACAAGGCTCCATTCTCACACAGCCCTTCTGGAATGACTGTCACCCGCAGCCAGATGCAGCAAGGCAGCGCGGCAAGGAAAGGCTCACACAGCGGTAGGGAAAGCGGCACAGCCAGCTGAGCCCCTGGGAAAAACAACCTCTGGTTTTCTTGCTAGTTTGAAGTGACCCCTGCCCCTTTTCCTGACCCTGTTTGCAGTGCAACCGAAGGGCCACACCAGGGAAGGAACCAAACTCAGCAAAGGCGGCCGTTTGGGCTGCAGTGCCAGCTTCACAGGATCCTAAAATGACAGCCTCAGGCTAAACTTTTGATGTATATTGCTTTTATTTTCCCCACTCTGCTTGCTCAATCCCAGCCAGGCATTTGAGCAAACATGAATAATTTCATTTTTCTTAGGTCACTGGCGTTCTTTTAGTTAAATCATTTCCTGCACACATCTTGGTCTGTTATGAAATACCAGAAGCAACAACAGCCTGTGTAATTTAGGGTAACACTGTGCTGACTTAATAGTCTAGTAAAGAAATGCTAGACTTGAAAAACTAACAAGTCTGACTTCTACAAGCTGACATGGCAGTTTACAGCTTATGCAGAGCTAGATACCACGCTACTGATCAGCATACGTCTGTAATGTCTCAAAAGCCTAACAAAAGTCTACAATGAGATTTATCTGACAGTGAGTAAAGTAGGGAAAATCTCAAACATGGTGTATAAAGTTACATAAAATAGATGAAACTCCTGGTATTAATGACTGAAGCTTGCACATGGGTATTTTAATCTTATTTTACCACAGACAGATTGCATGATGAATGTATGACAGAAGACAGGCAAGAGCAGAATACATGAAACAACATTTAAGAACTGCCTAAATGCATATAATGGCTTGGATGGTGGCTGTGGGACTGCTGGAACCTGCTCCCTCCTGTTTGATCCAAAATCCGTTCTGAAGCAGTTCAGGTATCAGCAGTGCGTCACCTCTCACCATGAGGGCCTATATCCCAGTTGCTAAATAAAGTAGCCATGGAAGTTGGGAAATAAGGGTCCTTGCTTCGTGACCAAATAATGATCTTTCGCTGCGCAGTCGTGTGCTCGGAGCCAGAGAGCTGCTATCGGCCACGTGCCAGAGCCTTCTCGCCGCCCTCTGCAGCCAAGTGCTGCCCCTCAGCCAAGGCACTTGGGAGCGGGCGGTGAGGAGCTTTGAGTGAGGAGAGGGAAATTAACACTAACTCACCTAGCAAAGAGCAAGCACGCGCATGTCTCCATCAACTGCAAAGAAAATGCAGAAAGACATAGAATGGAGACTGCTGCAAATTACAGGCAGATATATATATATCTGTATATATATATATACAGCATTCAAGAGTGGGAGATACCCCAAAAAAACATGGTAAGCATGGTTTAATATGTAACACTACACTACTAAGAGCAGCACAACTTGCCATGCCAAAATGACCCTGCCAGTGGTGCTATAGCCTGCAAGGGAGAAAAGTTAGGGTTAAGGCATGTATGAAATATTGGATGATAAAATTTAGGATGCTTCATGCCAATGGAAACAAGGCATATATACTTTTGCACTGACAGTATCTTGTTACTTAAGTAACTGCACCTACATACCGTGGGAATCTGGAAACTGAAAGCCTACATACCTAATAACACCTTCCTACTCAGAACAACCCAGGCCACACATTATCAGCACGTCTCCTGCTTTGGTCTGTTTTCCAAACCTACCTGTAGTGGAGCTAACTTCCCAAGCTCCAGTGGCTTTTACCCAGTCAGAGAGTTTCACACTGTTTATGAGAAACAATCATAATGAATGCAATGACAAGTTCATCTCAGGCATGCCACATCACCAGAAGAAGGTTTTAAAGCCTATATCTATTCCTGGAAATAAAACATATCATGAAATCTATTACAGGTCATAAGACAGCACATCTAATGTGCCCTAAGGACAAATATACTTGTCAAAGCTTCCAAATACTTTCTTTGCAACTAACAGGTACTCTTTGCTCTCTAGTAATTGCTCCTAAGCCACCAAGAGGGCGCCAGCCCTGTGGAGCAGCCTGCCTACGGCACCAGCACAGCCCCATCACTGTCTTCACTAGTTTTTTCCAGCTTGGGTTCATAAACATCATTCCATTGGAAGGGGAAATTATTGAACACTGGCCATAATTTCCTTCTGGTCCAAATGTGCAGAAATCTAAAAGCTCCCTGCACCAAAGAGATCAAGACTAGCTAAACACCAAAGGTGTAAAAAGCAGCAAAACTCCTGCAATATAGAGAGCACAGGTACAGAAGTTACAAACTGCAAAACACAGCCACAGGGACAAGTACGGAGGCGTATCTTTACAGTATGCTTCCAAATACATTCAGAAATCCTCTTGAAAGAGAGGAACCTCCTAGGCTAAAAGCTTATTCTCAGACCACTCATTTATACAAACTACCTATGTCTTCAAGTCATATCTACAAGTCACACTACACTGCAATTTAAAGGGGACCCAAGGGAGCTGTTGAGAGGCATCGCTCTCCCCCAGAAACTATTCCTTGGCTTGACAGTTGCCACAGGGGCCAGCAGCTCCAAACTCCCCCGCTGCGCTGATGAGAGCCGTCACTCCCCACAAGGCGGGGGGCTCTCCTCGCTGCCCGCAGGCCATGGGGCGGAGGATGCTGACAGCTGCACAGCCCTCACAGCAGCACAGCGAAGAAGACAATGCTGGGCTCTCTGCGCCCACACGAGTGACACGGGCAGCACCCAGCGAGACTCTGAGCAGGCAGAGGTAAAACAGCACCAAGCTCGTGACCTGAGGGGAAGCTCGGATGGGCATTTTGCATTCATCAAGTTTAACTCCACAAAATACACGTGCACTTGACCTAGTTTGCTGCACAACAGCAGTGCTTCAGAGCGCATGGAGACAGTGGCTGGCACAGCTGAACTATCCTCTATTTTCATTCCAGATAGGGTCACATTTTATAGTCAGTGGGAGCAGTCCCTGTTCCCTTTGTCCATCTCCTCTAGCACAGAACAAATAGGATGTCTGACTTCATCACAACTGCCAGATTGAGGTGATGCTCTTAGTCACTGGGAAACTTAGTTGCAAGTCTCAGTTTCTGGTGAGCCACACTGCTGCCTCCGGCTCTTTCTTAATCACAGAAAGCTGGGAGAGAGGGCAGGGGAAGAAAGGCTGCTCTGCACATTTTCAAACCAAGATGGCCAGGCTGTTCTTGTAAAATCCCTCCGTGTGGGTGAAAGACTAAGGGAGAGAGGCAAAGTCTGCCAGAGTCAGGAGGGAGAAGGTCATGGATAGAACCCAGCTGGGCCTCAGCCCATGCCAAGTAACTTGCCCTAGAGCAGAGATACGGAGGGGGCTGCTGGCAACAGGGAGACACTTCTCTAAGCAAATCTGTGACAAAATAAATGCAGCCTCTTCTGTGATGGGGAAACTTAGTTTTATGACAATTTACTCCAGTAAGAACAGCATTAGTAAGTAGGTATGTATACACACTCCTCGAGAGTTCCTAGTCTATCCTCAAGAGGTTTCAACTTTTGCCATCCCCTTCAAAAAGTCCAACAGAGTTTATAACAATTTGCAAAAAATCAAAATAAAAGTAAAAATAAAAAATGCTCAGATGTCTGACTCTTAGAGCAAAAAGCAGCCATCTCAGAGGAAGTAATAGTGTTAAGAGGACAGATCAGTCAAGTAATATATTTCAAAGACTGAGCCTAGAGTCTCTGAGTCTCCCTTTTTCTCTACAACCTGCAAATTAGACTCCAACAGCACTCACTACTACTTCTCACATCAGATGACACAGACCTATAGTTCCCATACCTTATGCGGCTCCATATACCAGAAGTCCTCAATCGGTACCTACCAATACAAACACTGCAAGAAAAGCCTTACTTTTATCTTCTCTACCTTAATGAATAGACTTTGGGTCTTTGCTTACAAAAAATGACTAATCCTTTATAAGGAAAATATCCCTTCACTGAGTAAAATATGGATTTTGTCTGGGTTGACCAAGACAAGTTTTTTCACGTTGACAGATTTTAGGTTTTTTGTGGGTGTCACTGCTTTAGGGAAGGCAGGGTAAGCAAAACCTGTCCAGTGGGTTTTGTGCAAGCAAACCTCAAAGGCAGAACTCTCAGTAAACTAAAATAAACCTGAAGTCATCAGTGCTCCAAAAAGGACAGTATAAAGTAAGACAAATTTGGTCACTGTGCTGAATGGCAATAAAGCCTCAGGAGGTCCACCAAGAACTCAGATTACACAATTCATTCACATAGCAAAGACTCCTGTTCTGGGACCAGCTTATTAACAAAGAATGGGGTTAAAGGAAGAAGCTAGTAATAGTATTGCTATACCTATGAAACATTCAGTAGTTTGGGTTTCTATCTATTTAACTGGCCACTGTGTGCGAAATGGCTTTAATAAGAAAATATTCACTGTCATGCCTGACCTCATTCAAGAGCTACCCATGATTTACATTCACTTATACTGTTAAGCTGTTTGTATTCAATACACTTGCTAATGTACAGAATACTAAAAATAATGAAAAAAATGGAAACAACAACAACAAATAGACTTCAGTGGAAAAGACAGTGCATATTTACTGCGTACTGAAATATATTAAATTAATCACTGGACACTGCAGGGGGAAGAATTTTGCCCCAGTTGTAGTGAGAAATTATTAAATTCTCAATCTAGTACATGAGATGACATATTCAGTATGAGGAACAATATATATTTTAAGTAAGAAGGATGCCCATACTGTCTTCTGAGTATTAAATAAATACAATAGCTTCAGGGAAAAATATTAATCTCCTCTAAAATATTTTTCATTTTATTGTTTTTTTTGCAAGTACTACAGGCAATTTCAAGAGGACTGCTAAAAGCAAATAATTTTACATCTGAATTTGAAACCAGTCTTGACTAGTGCCTTTTGGACAATTATCTTATTTTGGGATAAAAGAAGACTATCAAATTCTAATATAACTATTAGAATATATATCTGATTTCATTTCATATATGAGATGTAAAATATTCACAAAGCTTTCAGAAAGGCAAAAAATCGCTTAACCGATCAAAAATTTGTAACGGTTTGCTGAAAAAACCCCCTCTGTTGACTATTCTTTCTAGTGCAGTATTTTTCAGCTATTTGCACAAAAAACTTGTGTAGAAAAAAAAAATAAAAACCACACCTTTAAGAGAAGTCCGTGGACCCTCATGAACTGGAGACTTCTTGCTCTTTAATATAAAGACCCCAAACAGTTTACCTGGCTACAAAGGTACATGCCATAAGTATTTCTTAAAAGTATACAGCCATCAAGGCCTGCTCTTTGGCAGCTCACTGAATTTCAGGCATCTTAAATTAATAGTTGTCCCTTCCTCTGCCATCAACAACGAAAAGCATTTCCAGAGCAGCAATGCAAATCTTCAACTGCAAGTACCTATGATCAATAGCTACAGCAACCTGGTAAAGCCATGTTATATATTGCAGGAGGAGGCATTTTTTCCAGGACAGGCAATTCCCTACTGATTGTTTCAAAGTTCACTCAAGATTGTATCATGCATCAACTCTAGTAGTGTGCATACTAAAACGTATTTTACGCATAGTCCAGCAATCACTTTTCCAGTACTTTTCCACAGCCACTAAAATGAGGCCTTCCCTGTTGCTTATGCTCCTGTACCTAGCAAAGCCCAATTCCTACTGCCCTGTGATTTACTCAGCCAGCTCATGGCCTTCTCAGCTTCTACTCATGTATTTACTGTAGTACTCCTCTGAGAAATCCTACTATTAGACTCTTTTCCACTACAGATTTATTTATCTTCCTTCTGGCATGCTATGCTCCAAGCTAAATACTCTTACACTTCCTCAGCTCCTACATCTCGCTCCTACAATCCCAGCTCATTCCCCAGAATTCATTTTCTCCTCTTCTCTCTCTGTTGTTTTCAGAAAAATGCTGAACAACTTCCAGATTTTTCTCAAGCCCACAGCCCATGGTGCTTTCAGATTCAGGGCTGGGTCTCAGGCAACTTCATCGCTTCTATACAAGCAAGCCATGCTGTGTTCTCCTTACGGTGAAAGGACGACGACCATCTCTTTCGGCGCATGGTTCATTTCACTTGATTTCGGTATGTCCTTTAGGATAAGATTGGAGCCTGTTACCCTCTGCTGGCCATATGCTGGGAGCCTACTGTGAGTAGCAGTGTGTGCTGGGCCTGAAGGGCAGGATTTGGGTAGCACAGGGCTGCGGCTTGAGGGCAGGTTGTGAACTGCCCTGTGCTGGCAGCAGCCATTCCAGGCAGACCTGAGGCAGATAAAACCAGCCCAACGACAACAAAACATCCATCAGCCAGAAGAGCGCGGGGCATCGTTGCTTGACAGAACGGGGGAAAGACGCAAGGAGACGCAACAAGTAGACCAAGGAAGCACGACCTTGAGGGGACTGCAGCCCTTGGGGGATCCCGCACCGGGGCACGGACACCCCTGCGGGACTGCGGCCCCATGCCGGCCCATCCAGCCTCCTGGGCCGCAGGTTGCCCGGCCGTGCGGCAGCGAGACGAGGGCAGGGTTGACGCGAAGGGGAGGAGCGTGACCAGGCGGACCTCGTGCCCGGGGAGGGAGGGCGAGAGGAGGCATTTCCTGACGTAATGCCTGTTCAGTGGTTTGCATCTTCCTTCTCTCTCAATGTCCCAAACAGTAATTAATACTTTATGTTAACTGGCAATAAATTAGGTGAAATCGCCTGAGTCAGGACTGCTCTGCCGACAACACGTAGACGCTGTTCCTGTTTATCTGAAGGATCCCTGCCCTTCAGCAGCCGCTGCCTTGTGCTTGTTGGTTCACCCATCCCATGACTTCAGCTGGTCCCTGTCTTCCTCACAAGTTCACTTATCTCGGGCTCTCCCACTAGCACAAACACACCCAGCGGATCTATTGAAAACAAACCTAACTCATTGCCTTCATAACTGCCTTCCTCCCTCTAAGCTGCTCCCAATCCCTGTCCGCAATTCCTCTCCTGCAACTCCATCCCGCAAACCTCTGCAGACTCTGCATGAAAAGCTCTTCTGCCTCTTCTCGGCCCAAAGCAGTAGCACACAGCAGTGCCTGATAAATTCTGAACCAAACACCATCGTGATTTTCTCCATGCCACCATTCCAGTTTCCAAAACCACATCTGGTTTTAAATCTTTATTTATTTTTTTAAAGTGTTCTTTATATGTAAGAAACTTGAAAACAGACTCTTGGCAGTCATGCCAAGTAATGTATTTTCTCTTGTATTGTCCCTCCCTTACCCCCTTAAGTCATCACCTTGTTTCTCACCTACTTATCTATAGCCATCTGCATCTATCTATATGTAAATAGTAAACACTTTGGTGCACTGAGTGTATTTTTGTTTGGTGTTTTCACAGCACTTGCAGCTATGATCCATTTGTGGGATTCCCGGAGCTCTAGAGCTAAATTTTTAAAGAAAGAGCAGCAATGATCCTCCCACCCAAGAAGTTCTAAGCATACAAAAAAATGCCCAGAGGAAAGCACTAACTTGGAATGGGAATTCCAAGCATGAGGGATTTCTATAGCCCTATCCCTCCACAGAGCCTTATGGTGCTCTTGAGGGTGCCACATTGGTGCTTGGGTCTAACTATGCTGCACTGCAGAGCCTATGCTGGGGCTCGGCATCCACCGAGGACTGCAAAAGAGTAACTGAAAAGCAGAAATTCAAACAAAAGAATTGAGCATGGTAGTGGGTCAACAGGCCAATCTGAAAAATCAGCACAATGATAACACATCGCTGTTCCATCAAATATAGCCATTTTAGGCAGATTTCACAGTACGGTTACGGCTACCAAAAACAAACACAAACAAAAAAACTCACACAACCCCCTAAACTTATTCCGTGGTACAAGATGGGCAGTGTGACCATTTTTCTTTACTATAAAATAAACTTACTAAATCCAAAAGCATTAGCCCTATGATACAAGGAGGATTGTTCACACATCAGACAAGTACCATATGCATCAGCCCTGAATTTAGCTCTATTCCACTCAAAATGAGCATGTCCCCCTCACACTTTTACTATGGAGAATTACTTACATCAAATGTAAAGAAGCAAAAAACCAAAATGCTAGAGAATTGTCATTTTTCCATGCATGATCTACAGGTTGTGTTCAACGAAATACAAACAATCTCCTGCCATGAGGCTCTCTGTGCCCCAAAGGGAATACTGCTCTGGACAATCCCGAGGGCACTTTACCAAACTGATCCCACACCTTGCGCGGAATGGAGCCCTTCCCGCCTGTCTCCGGCCTGCAGCTTAGCCCAAAGCTTGGCCTAACCTGCTGCATACCACGTGAGCACACACACACTTTCTAGCTACCACGGGTCCGGTGCATGTTGGTGGCTATTGAAAATAGTTCCTTTCTGTGCTATGTTACTTACCTCCAGGTAAAGATTATGTGATGATTTATTTTGAAGAAACAATACTTTTAAAGGAAATGTGTATTATCTGGGCCTGCTTATGGATATGTTAGATGATATTTCAATTCAAAGATAAATGTTTTGCTGAATATGAGTTTCCTGTGTGATTAATTTCTTATGCCTCATTTGGGGTTTGTCATATGTTGTATGCGCATTTTAACCTTAATAGGCTGAGAAGTATGTTCTTATGCATATTTGTGTAAACTGTATACTGATTATACACCAATTAGCTGAACTTAAAAACCAAAAGGATATTTTTTCCTGCTTGTTATGATTTCTCCGAAGTTGGCAGTATTTGCAAGGGAACAGTAAAGCCTGTCTGTGCAGAAGGCCCAAATGTATAAACAGCAGGAAGACAACGCAACCAAAAGACAGATTAAAGCCTTCTAGCTTCCTGTGTTTGAAAGGAGAAACAAAGCTGACCACCCTGGAGGGTCAGACACTTTGTCACACACGTGACTGGCACATGACAAAAAGGCAGTTGTTTGCCCTAAGTTTGGTCCTTCACCAATTTATGAAAGAAAGCTTGAGGTTTGCCCTTGTGTTGAAAAATGTGGCTAGAATCCTAGATTATACACAACACTGAAAAACATACAAAATTCAAACAGCCAAAACGCCATTGGCTTGTCTTTTTAATAAATGAAGTGTCTTTTTGTATCCAAATAATTTAAAATCATTCAACTTTTGGACCAGATGATGATATATTTTACTTACAAAATGCTTTTCCTATTTCTCTAGCCCACAAAAATAGTTTTAAAACTCATTTTTGCATTCAACAGACTCTTGCTATTTTATCCATAACGTAAACCTATTATATTTTGAATCTATATTTACAAACTTCTGTCCTTTAGGAAAGAACACAAATTCTCTTTATTATTTAAATGTAGGGTAAAAGGTAAAAAAAAGTAATTCTCAAGAGAACTAGAAAAAGCATTTCCTTGCTTTCGTTGTTTGGCCCTGATTAAGAGCATGTAAAACGTGATGAGCTGTTCCAGATTTTCTGGCTTGAATAGCCTCAGTGCAGACTGCATTTACAGTTTATATAAAACAAATACATCTGGCAAGGAAATATTTTTTTTCCTTAAATATTTTCACTTGTGTAACAATTGCTGATAGTCTACTTACAACACGTTGCTTAGTGACTCCAGTCCTGCAATTTAGCAAGTGGGCTCCTGTTCCTTGATACACAAGAGACGCACAACGAAGGCATACAGAATACTTTAAAAATCAGAAAAACAGCTCTCATAAGATAAGCCATAGCTATTAAACAGTTAAGCTCACTACATACAGGTTTCCATTATGTATCTTTTTATCTGGATAAAGACTGTATTTTTAATTCATTGCAGAACTGGGATAGTTGCACAAGTCTGGAGCTGATTTTAGATTTTGAAAGTTAACTTGGAAAAGATGGAACTGCACCGTGTTGGAAAAATATTAAAAAAAAAAAAAAACCTTTCAGTGTTTTCCTGTTCCAAGACCAGACTGCAGATTTGTTACAATGTTAAATTATAATAACAATAATTTGATTCCATCTTAAAATACTCAAGGAAAACAAGGTTTTCTCAATCTGCTCCTAATGGGGTTCAACAATGCCAATTTTACTCAGAACCAGGAGATTTTTTGTTTTGGTTTGTTTTTGAAAGCAGAGTTAGCACAAAAGTAAGAACAATAGTTACACATGCCAAGTACAAACTCCAGAGTAGGAAAAAGATGTACTAAAGGGCCTGTATTTGGCCAGGCAAGGATTTTCTTGACATACGTAGGAGGTAACAAAAGAACGATTCCTCTCCAGTGCTGGCCCAGCCCCTGGAAGGCAAGCATGGGTAACACTCCTACAGTTTCACAGACTTCACACAGTGCTTTGGCTGTGCCTCTCAGACAGGGGTGGATGGTGCTCTACCTGGAGCACCTGTGAAATTTTGCCTGAAGCTGCTGCTGCGCTGGGAGTGTCAAGAAAGGTGCAAGGAAGGCAACATTTTACTGACCTCACCTCCATGATGGAGGAAATAATTCTTCCTTGAGCCTCTCAGAGGTGTAGCATGAACTCACTGCGACACGACATTAACACATTCCAATTCCTAGACATTAATTGCCACCTATGACTACAACAGATCTCAACATCTCTGAGCTGTCTTTAACTCAGGTTTGGGCAGTCGGCAGCCTAAATCAAAAATACCCCAAATTTTTGGAAGTTATGAACACTTTTGGATATGCCACTGTAGGAAAAAAAAAAGAAAAAAAGTCTGCACATTTGAAAAAGAAATGTGCATTAAGTTACCTGAACTTGCAAACTAAAAGGTGCTAATTTGGCCAGAGTTCAAGTAATTTCACCAAAATTACACAGCAACGCTGTGGCAGAGCTAGGAATCTGAAAGCTAAGCCCATTACTACTTTTGTGCACCTCTAACTTCTAGATCATATTTGTAAAGCTGTAAAAGAAACCCCTGAAAATATTCACTCTCAGAAAAGTGTCAAAGCCAAGCTTAACGATTTTCTGAGCTAGGTCGACCAGAGCATTCACTTCTATTAGGTGTTTCTCGAGAGGGTTGCTACTATATGTAATGGTCAACAAGCAGCACTAAAGGATTGGATACATTCTTGTTTCACTGCTCTCAGTGAAAACCAGACAAAACCCTGTTCTTCTGTTTTTCCTGGTCTCTACAGCAGAAAACTAAGTGATTCATGTTTGGTAACCCAGAACTAATACTACTGAAATCAACAGTGACCCACAGTAAGTACCATAAGGTAAATACTAATACTAGTAAACTACTGCTACTGCAGCACTAGGCTGTTGCTAGATTACATTCGTAATCCCCAGAAGTAGTGCCCACTACTTATTTGAGGAAACAAACCTTTGCAAGATGTATTTCAATTTTACTCTGGTTTTATTACAAGATCCATTAATTGTAACACATTACTCATAAATAATTAGGATTAACGTACAAGATATAAAGTTGGATCCATAATACTCTTTTTATTCAGAAATTCATTCCTCTCTTGGCTGCTGAGATTGTTTCTTACAGATATTTATATATATGTCTGTGTGTGTGTGTATTTAGCTATTTTCCTTGAATACAACCCTCGGATACTCGCTGATATTCCTCAAGGTAAAAACAGGTATCAAATATAACTTTTCAAAAGCCCAAGAGTCTAGGACTCTTTTATTCAAAATTTAAATGCCTGCAGGCTGCTGTCACTTATATTATGCCAACCACCTGAAAGTAGCACACTACAACATGTAACACCACGGTAGTAAAAAAGTACTTAATATCATCTAGGCAGAAGAAACAAGGTATGAGCAGAAAATACTTATTCCCAGGTCACTGTATCTGCTCTGAACTTACAAATAGTAAAATTACACTGCCCAAGCCAATAAATCATGAGAAAGAGAGAGAGAGAGAGAAAGAGAGAGAGAGAGAGAAAGAGAAAAGAAAAAACAGAAAAAATAGAAAAAAAAAGAGAAAAGAAAAAGGAGAAAAGAAAAAAAAGAAAAAAGAGAGAGGAAAAAAAGAAAAAAGAGAGAGGAAAAAAAGAAAAAAGAGAAAAGAAAAAAGAAAAAAAAAGAAAAAAGGGTTTTACTAACACAGTACTGTTTTCATTGCTGAACAGCACTTGAAGACCTCTGAGATGCATCTCCCTCAACCTCATTTCCTAACATGAATGAAAACAGTTCTCTCTCAGGTCAGGTCACATTTGCCGGTCACTAAGTACCTTGAGATAGCTTTTAACAACAAGTTCCAGCACAGAGACACTTGAGGGAAAAAAAAAAAGAAAAACCACCTCACGTTTCGGTCTCACTGATTGGTAAAACGCTGCAGTTGTCTCTCCACTTGGTGCTGGGCCCTCTCCCTTCCACGCGGTTCCTCACGGACGCCCCGCTCCTGGCAGCGGCAGCAGCCCAAGGCTCTGCTGCCCTTGTTCCAAGGAAGGTCCTGGCACCGGCGCTCCAGGCGAGCCCGTGGAGCAGGGCCGGTCCTCAGCACCTCCCGGCCTCGCTGCTCGCCGGGCACCCTCCGGCGCGGGTGGCCAAGGCACAGTCGCTCACTCGGCAGCGGGAGCCGTGAAGCAGCAGTCAGGCCCAGCACCATGCCAGTCCCGATGCTCCAGATTTAGCCATGAGAAGGGCAGTCCCTACAGTCATGTCCAATGCAGCAACAGTCCAGTATGAGATCTGCTATCTCCAAGCCTGATCCCCTTTCTCAAGCTACAAATCTTCATGTCGGCTTTTGCTAGCCCTTTCAATAAACCTGGACCTTCATCTTCTCAAGCTACAGAGAGGAAAAGAGAATTCCCTCTTTCTTTTCCATCCTTCAAAGCCTCTGAGATATGGGGAAGAAAGATGAGGAGAAAGTCTCTGCTGTAAGGATCATTTGGGGAGTGTAATTCCCTCATGAATGCACCGACCTCTGCATCTGCCACAGCGATTAGCCTTCTCCGAACAGCAGCTGAAGCAATATGGAACACACTCGCTCCCTGGATAATTTCACAACAACTCACACAGTTCTGTAGAGCAGCCATGAAAAATAATAATTCTGGGTAATTTAATTCTGCTGTTGTTTGAGAAACCTACGACCCAAAGCAGAAATGTTGGACACATCTTCAGATTCAGAATGATACTGCAGACTCAAAAGACAACATTGTCTGGGATTTATTTCCAATTTTTGTTTTAGGGAATTCCTAACAAGAGCGATGGAGATCACTCCCCCTGCATTATAAAGGAAGTCTCACATTTTGTAGAAATTATTAAATCTTCCCAACTTGCAATTGCAAACCTCAGGTCTAAGCCCTGTAGTCAAACTGCCAGCTCAAATGCAATATTCACTCATAAAATGTAAGAGGATATTTCCATATGCATAACCTTAACAGTACAGAGGATGCACCAAAATGGAAATTACAATACAGTAATGATTAATGACAGCAGATTATTCTGTAAAATGAGAGCAAGCAAGAGATTGTCCAGGAAATTCTCCAGAAAAAACAAAGCCCATCTCCTACACAGTCATATAAACATACCCTGAAAACAAATCTGGCTTGTTATCTGTCATAGGGAGAACTTCTTCTTTTGTCTGATATTTCTGAGAGTGAGGCTGGAAGGTAGGAAAGAAGACAGAAGATTTGGAGGCTTCCATTTTAGCAGCTCAAAGCCGTATGTAGGAATCTGCCTTGGGAGTCAAGCCAGTCATGAAGACTACACAGTCCAATCTGAAATACACCTACACATCTCCAAATAAACTAATATTATAAAAGCATTATGTTTTCCACCTTTTTTTTTGTTGTTGCTGTTGTTTACTGCCAGTAACCAGGTTCTGTCTGGTATAAAGCACAAATATATGAATGCCAAACAGGTGTGTACTGACATCCCTTGCAGAAAGCTCTATATATGCAAAACTGTCAGTTCTTCACTTTGATAAGCTTTAGCAATCTGCATATAGGTATCTCCTTAATTAAATGTATCTTGAAAGGATCTCTTTAACAAGAAAGAGATGCTTGTGCAAATTAAAGTGGAAGTATCAGAAACAATACAGGCATATGTTGATCTAAGAAAAAAGCAAGGCTTTTTTTAAAATATTCCTACTATGCCTTTACAGTTAAATAAATTCCATTTTTAGTTCCAGAAACACTGAAAGTTTACATTTCATTCTTCCAAAGGTCTGAATTTCATGTGTTTAAGCTTCTATATACTATACCTTTCATGTGTTTAAGCTTCTATATAGTATACTAAACACTGAAAGTTTACATTTCATTCTTCCAAAGGTCTGAATTTCATGTGTTTAAGCTTCTATATACTATACCTTTTTTGTTGGTTCTAATAATTGTCTCAGACAACAGTAAAGGGCTTCCATTGGAAACTTCATTTATAGGCTTCTCTGGTGGTTTGTTGGTAATATTTTCTTTCTTCATGTCCTTCTTTATTTCCTGGTAGATAGATAGAGAGAAGGAAAAAAAAGAAACCATAAATAAAAGGTATCACAGAATATTCTAAATCTCAAACTCTTGCGATTTCTTGTAACTTCTATGTATACAACACTGCCTTTACTAATGTTTCTCCAAGGACAACTTCATAAGTGGAAATGCCACAAAACAAAAATCTTTTGGGGTAAAGGATTCTATTCTATTCTAACCAACATTTTCTTTCCTTTTTAGAAGAGGTTAAGTCCTCATTTATGTGTGAAGACGATAAGAGAGGTTTGCAAAAAATCTTTAGACCACCAAAGCTGAAAGAAAAAAAAAATCATCTTATCCATAAATTAGTTGTATATTTGCCACACCAGGGAGAACTGGGTTGAGTGCTGCCTTTGCAAAGGCAGTTATGTCTGCCCCTCTCTGCTGAGAAGCCCACAGAAACAACAGCCAGATCAGGCAGAACAAAAAATATTAAATAGGAAAATATGACAAACGTTACCATAATTGGCAGAAGCATATAGAGCCTGTTGTCATAGCTGTCGCAACACTAACACATTTTGCAACGGGCTACCTTTTAAGGTGATTGCCTTTCTGGCAGCACACAGAGAGGAGTGCGCGGCGGGGCAAAGTTGCATGAAAGCAAAGGGGCAGCAAGGAGCGTCCCGCGAGCTCGCAGGGCGGCGGGCCAGCCCGCGTGGAGCCCCCGGCAGCCTGAGCAGTGGCCCGTGGAGCACGCTGCAGACGCGCGGGGAGTGGCGGCAGGAACGCCCGGCTAGGGAGCAGCCCCTGCACCTTCCCGCGCCGCACGCAGGTGTTTCCGAGCGTAGGTGCCGTCGCTGCCCTCATCTCCATCCCCGCACGGAGCAACCTCCAGGCTCCCGCCGGCACACAGCACTGTGGCACGGGCAGGAGGTGCTCTACGTGTTATCTAGGTTCCCAGAACATTAACCACAAACACGGGGAACCAGAGAAAGCAAATTGCTATTGAAAATTTCCTAACAAAGCCATACAAAACGAGTTTTTTTCAAACTACGCTTTAATTTACGGGATCCATTTTAAACCTGAATTTCTGTTGTCTAACCTTTTATATTCCCTCTTCATCGGTATTCCAAAGCTGACCTATTATCTACACAACATTACTGCAGTACCACTGTACCACAGTCACTATTCCATGAGCGGATGCAAGTTTTACAAACAGTTGCCCACCCAGGATATAAGAGCCTTCGCCCAGGTCAAACAGCAACTAAAATCCAGCTCATTGCAGCAGCTGTCCTAACCGAGCTAGGTATGTGAGCAGTTGCCTGCACGAGAGGTCCAGGCCTGTTGCTTGAAGCAGGTAAGTCGCACACCGCTCTTGTTCAAAAGTGAGACAAAAGGGGACTTAAGAACAACGTGTGCATTGAGAAAATATGCTGCCTCGCTTTCCAAAGTCAGCTAACACATTATGCCAAGTTTTTGGTTTTTTGTTTTTTTAGGATTAAAAATTAGAAGATGCAATAAGTGAATCCATCCAAGCTTACTGTATTTAAGCTTTAAATTTGTTTTGCAGTTAGGTGACAAATTCACAGCATATTGAAAAAAAACCCTACAGTTTAAGTGGAATGTGTGCGTCAAGAACGCTCTCTCTTGCGAAAAGGACCACAAGACATTGCCTATAGATGACCCACCACTGTCAGAAGCTGCTTCCTGTGTGTCATTAGTGAAACATTTTCCACTTTCTGTCAGCATGAAACTAAACCTTCAACTCTCAAACTCTGAAGCAAGAGTACATTCCTTTATTATTTTAAAAATTGTATTCACAACTTCAAAAGTGTCAGAGAAAACGGTTTGCTATAAGAAAAAGCAGTGCTATGGCCTCAGATCTGTGGATAAATGACTCTTGTGCCTTTGCCACTACTCATAGCTTTTGAGGAAGCACTGTTTTGCTCCTGAAAGAAAATAAAAATCCACAAGAGTACAACAAGCCAGCTCTCTCTCTATATATATATATGTATATATACACACACACATATATATATATATGTATATACACACACACACACACACACACACACACATATATATATATATAAAATCAACATTTGCCTGTAGTATTCATGGGAAAGAGAAACACATGCTGATGTTCACCAAGCTGAAACTGATACAGAAGAGGTAGCACCTTGCAGCAACCAAAATCCTGAAATTTTCTAAGGCTTTTCTTTTTTCCTTCCAGTGCTAGTTTAGCGTACCTTTCATCAGCATTTCCCTTGCTGCTCATGAGAAGGGTCTTTATTTTTCATAGCCTATAATAACTTGACATTTGAGCTCTAACCCCAGCAGCATGAAATTACAGATCCAGGAGGAAATTTACAATCAAAGTGAAAAATTCTCTACATAATGAAAAAGAAATGAAGTGAAAGTCAAGACAGCTTTACTAAGCTAAAATCATATCATAAATATACTTATATTTTGAAGTACTCTATGGGACGCCTTTACCTAAGGGGCTAAGAGTGCATTCTGCAGTAGCAAAATGATGACAGCACTAAGCCACTAATGCCCCTTTTCAGCTCCTGGTCTTGATCTGTAGCATAAGACTTAAAAAATATAAAAACAAGCAAAACCAAAACAAACAAATCCCACCCTGAGAGTCTCACATTGCTACTAGTATTACGTTTTGTGTCCATGTGCCTTCTGCCTCAGCACTATCTTTTCTTCCACACTGTTTAATCTTGAAGAACATAGGATATTAGGACTTCTTTTTTCCCTAGCTTCCTTTTCTCCAACAAGTAACCCCAGCCACGGGCTGGTTTTAGTCAGGCAACATGGATGAGACCAGATTCCTGAGGAAGGGCAGAGCAGAAGACCTCACCGTGCAAGTTGAGCTCCTTTCTGGGACAACAAAACGGGCTTTAATGCTATTAAATCCAGCATTTTTTTCAGTATTCATGTAGTCCTTTTTGTATCTATTCCTCTTTTATCTCTTGTAAAGAAGGTGAGAGATTATTACACTAAAACACTGGAATGCCTGACTAAAAAGATGCATTTCTGCTTGAAAAATTGAATAAAAACAAAACAAAACTAGGCCACTTCAGTATTCTACACCAGCTCATACTGTGGTTCACATAAAAGAAAATACAGTGAAGATGACTGTCTTGGATAATAGGTCAATGGCACAAATAAATCAGCCCTAAAAGCTGGGTGCTTCAATATTGGTAATAGTTACAGACAACTCTCTGCCTAACCTGCTCGCCCTGGACTTGAATGAAATCAGAGTTCAGGAGCCTGCCAGACAAGGTAAAAAAAAGAGGAGGCAAAGTCAGCTTCCCAAGCCATAAGTACCAAAGGCAGCTTTGGGGAAATTTCTCCCAATGTAGGACAAAATCCACTTCTGCTTCTGGTTCCAAGTCAGAGGTTGTGGACATTTTTTCTCAGAAAGAAGAAATCCCAAGTGCGTGAAGACGCAGAAAGGCAACTTTCACATAGGACAGTTGGGAATTGGGAACCTCCCAGTTTGCATGGGTGGTTCCAGAGCAGATGGGCTTAAAATTCTAATGCAGGATGAACAGAAACTAAAACCCATCCGAGTTTGGCGATTGCTGTTTGTTGAAAAAGGTGTTTGTGTACGAAAAGGAAAGAGAAGTAAGAATAAGGATCTTTAACTCCATTATACTATTCTAAAATACTTCAAGCATCAACCTAGACTCTGCTCTCTGCCCAGCAAGGACCTCAACGCTCCTCCTGACTGGGATTCTGGCAGTGGCTCAATGCTTCCGCTCTGATTAGACCCAGCCACCGCTTGCTGTGTGTCCTCGAGTAGCACAAGGGGGACTGTGCGGCTGCCGATGGACATCATGGCATCCTGCATCTCCTCCAAACCGCAGGCAGGGTATCAGAAACCCCCGTGGGGACACTGGCCCATGGGAAAGCAAGAAAAACGAGGCAGCTGCCTGCAGTTCTGGATGGGAGGAACTCGAGAGCTCTTCCCTGCAGCCTCAGGACATATCTCTGCAGAGACTCCCGCACCAGCCTGCGTGGAGGTCAAGCCTGCAGGAGGAAGGGCCTGGCAGCTCCCAAAGGCAGCGCCTGCTTCTTTAGCCCCCTCGAATGCTGCTTGCTCACTCTGCACTCGCTGAGGTTTTCCCACCGGGGCAGCAGCTCGCACGCACACCTGCCTGTGAAGAGTCCGCTTTCACGGCTTCAGAAACACCTATGAACTTATCTTTGGTGCTGTCTGGTATTTGATTTCAAGGCAGTGTCTGGTATAGATTTCACGGGTCAAAATGCTTTATTTTTCCCTAGTGACACAAAGATAATAATAGGTTATGAGCAGCTCCTTTCAAGGGGCTTTGTCTTGGGAAGCCCTTAACTAAATGACCTCACGTTTCAACCACTGAATCTAAACCAGGCCCTCTGAGGCCATAAATTTTAAGACAGTCTCCATCCCTCATGTATGTGGGATTTCCAAGCGATTCCAAAATGATACGCAGTTCTTATTGGGAAGAGAAGACCCTCTCTACCTGAAAAAAGTCACTGTAGACTTTAAAAATAAACTGCACTCCTGATGAAATTTTACAATTTTAATTATAATCTGGGAATGTAAGCATATCTTAAAGCACTCTGAAGGCCCTCACGCTTCATACATCCCTTTACTACCTCCCATGTACTTCATTAAGTATTTGCATTTTTTGGTAAATAGGTTTCAATCATACTACAGAGATGCCAACAGCCAAACCACAATGAAAGGATGATTTACTTCTAGCAAACTGTAAAATATTATTTACCCAACAACCCACAAATCCTAGAAAATACTTGAGAGGATTTTATTTGAATCCTCCTTAATCCCACCCCGTATCACTATAAATCACAGAAATTAAGATAATCCCAGTAAGTTTGTAAATTTTAGAATATGAAGAAACATTAACTACCAAACAAAAAAAATACACACAACGTGCTACAACTCCATAATCTAGCAAAATTTATCATTTACATGCACGAAAACCCTATTAAATGGCTTTTTCAAGATACAAGATCTAGAGGTTAAATACCTTTCATCTTTCCTTAAGCCTTTCAAGAACTATTACTCATTGCCATGACAGTCTTCATGACTTTTCAAGTCAGGAAGATAGGGAGAGAAGAACAAATATTACTGTTGCTCTTTATTACCAAGACTGAAAGAGAGTAAGGACTTCTGCTGTTTTCACAACCATTTCATTTTTTTTTTTATTCCAGTAGTTCTGATCTTTATAGGAAACTCAACCAAAACATTTGGGGAAACTGCTGCCACCCTTCCATGACAATAAATGCTGTGAAATGCTATTTTGGGCTGATGCAGAGATTAAGTGTTCTTTACATTACATCGCTCATGGTTGCTGGGAGCTGTGTAAATTCATGCTAGGTTCCACGATCACTTATCTAAGGTTTCCATGGGCAAAAGGAAAACCAATATTTTTTTCTAGAGGGGAAAGGGTTAATGAAAATTACTTTAAACTTTTTGAAAAGAAAACACATGCAGACTGAAAGAGGATTTTTTTTTTAAGTTGAGAAATAACAAAGCTTTTCCCAACTTAAAAATCTTCAGCCTGTGCATTGCTTGAAGCCACATATGGGAATAGTAATAGAAACCCAGAATCACGCGCAGCCTAGAGGGAAGCCACGCAACATTAATTATCAAAAGATGACAGCGGAATTGTCAGGAGCACTTTACTCCCTCTGAGATACAGCCCGAGAGATTTTTAGAAAGCTCTTTTTTGATTTCTTGCCTCAAAAAACATACTTTATATTTCAAGAGAGAACTGCAACAACCATGACTTCCTGCAAACACTGTCTGCCACAAAGCATCAATTCAAATACCTGCTTATACTGCCATCTCCAAATGCAAGTGTGCTGCTAAGCACCTTTGTGCAACGCCTTAGTCCTCCTCACCCATTTCCTGGGGTGTTTTCACTAAAAGTAGTTAAGAGTTATTCGGTAATTATAAATATGCTGAGACACAGATGCAACTTTGCTATTGTCAGGAACCCTGTAATTCCACTACAAAATAAACACTGTGTCCGGCAGCGAGGGCAGAAGAGACCTTCCCAGCAACAGAGCCAGCAACAGCATGAAAATTATTTTCCACCAGAAAGGTGGGGGCAGCATTAAAATCCAATATGTTTTATAATACTACCCTTAAGCTCTGTGAGCAGCAAAATGACAAAGTGTTTCCAGGGCAATTTGGAAGTCACCTGATTTTTACCTTCCCGGCTGCTGCATCGCTCAAGCTGCTGCCGTCTTTTTGTCCTCTTCCTGGGGCAATTGGCGAGCCCAAGGCAGAGGCGCCAAGGCTCACTTGAGCAGCAGGAGCGTGAAGCGAAAGGCTGTCTGCACAAGTCCCTCGCCGGAGGAGAGCCCGGCCCTGGGCACACCAGTGGGCAGCAAAGGAGCTGGGGTTGGCCACCATGGCAGCGCCGAGCTCCCACCAGGTCGCCGCCGTGTGCTTTCTCTGCACTCACAACAGCTGCACTGATACCCGGAAAAACAGGGCTGCATGTCTTGGGCCTCCTAGGTCGTGCTCATACTGCCCAGGTCGGGTGTTAGTTCTAAACAGCACAGCCCGCTAGGCCTCCCAGCAAGTCCTCTGGTTTCAGTCTGTGGCAGCCAGAAGCAAGACAAGTTCTGCAGTCTGCGTGGCTTCTGTCCGATTTCAGGCTCTAGAGCAACAAGAAGGATCCATTTGCTGGCTTCCACATGCTGCAGGGCCAAGCTACTGAGCAGTAAAGCAGAACACAGGAGCATGGGAAGGAAGGCCCTCCCGTGGTACCCTGCTGCCCTCCTTCCTTCACCCCCAGCACTCGCAGGTAGCAGGGCTGGGGCCACCAGAGTCCCGGCGCCTCAGGAGTTGTCCACGTGCCGCTCCGCTGCTTCTCGTACACACCTAGAGCCTGCTCCAAGCAACCATGAATGCATTACACAGCCGCAACAGCAATGGGAACCAGTCTGCCGCATGCATTTTTTGCAACATTAAAATATTAGACTTTAATATTATTCTATTTATAAACACAAACCAGAGGCAATGCCTCAAGCACTTGGGACGACGCATTGCGTGACAGGAATAAACAAATAAATAAATAAATAACCCAGATTTAAAGAAACATGATTTGTGGAACTACAAGGCAGCAGCTGCTATGAAAGAAAATTAACTCCTACATCCAGTGTCCTCTGCAAGACTGCCGTACATGGAAGCACCCGAACAACTCTTGCTTTAACTGCTGGTAACTTCTCTTCTCATTGCCCGAGCTGAGGTGCCCGCGCTGCAGTGACACCCTCTCTATCGCAGCCCCGCGTAGGCCACGCTCTGCTACACTTTAACTAACTCATCTGCTGCTCTTCCAGCCATCAACATCCTGTATATTATATACAGCAAACTGAAGCCCCTCTTTTAAACAGTCTCAATGTTCCTTCCTTTTTGATCAGCTTTTGTGTATCTTTCTAGTAATAGGTCTTCTGGAGAGGATATTCACTCTTGCAAATGCAGAAAGCCTCATGCTTTTAGAAAGCTAAAGTTGAGTACATGCTTTATAATAAAATAAACAAAACTCTTAGATTTGTTAAATCTTATGTAACCCTCCAGCTCTGTTTTTATAGGAACATGAGATAGTTTTTACTGTGTGTTCATGTCAGGAGAGTCGACTTGTTCCATGCCATTAGCCTCAGACTTCATTCTTCTTGTCAAAAGGAGGTGGCTTATGTTCACTTCTACTACTTAGTTTTTCCAAAAGTCACAATTTATTTAAAAAAAAAAAGTAAAAAGGAGAATTAAAACAAAAAGGAAGTGATCAAAAAGTTCAAGAAATATAGCAGTAAAAAAAATGGGAAGCACATTTTATAAGCCATGTAGCAAATACACAACATCAGTTATCTCAGAGAAGGCCAAGAAAAAAAAAATGCAATGTTTGCTCATGGTCGTTTCAGTTCTCTAGCTTGGCTGCGGCAGTGATTTGCTTCCACATTCACCAGATTAAGGCTGAAAATGATCGTTAGAGCAGTAGGAAAAGGTGGACAGGGAGAGGACACCATGCTGGGGGGTAGCGGACCGTTTGACTCAGTCCTGACGCCTGAGGAGGGTTCAGGCCTGACCTTCTGCTCCCCTGGCCCTTCTCTCTCTATCAGGTACTTCCAACAGCACCAGTGGGTCCTACCGCACAGCAGCAGAAAGAAATGAATGCGCAGACAGTGTGTTTCCCAGAAGATGTTACAGTCAAGGTGCAAAAAAAAATGTAAGTGATTAACAGGAAGAGCAGATGGCAGGAAGCCTAACGAAACAGAACTGCCTAGCACCGGCCAGGTGCCGGAGCACTCAGCAGCACTTCTGAAGCACTGTAGCACGATACACTTAAGGAGGCCTTTGAAGTAGAACAAGTAAGTTTGTGCATCCCTATGTGCAGGCTCCCCCGCGCACGGAGACATGCAAAAGTAGAGGCTTGTTGCAAACTCACTAAAGGAGTGAGGAAACGAGAACCTGTCACCAGCGCAGGGCAGCCCATCCAAGCACAAATGAGAGGCACTAGGGAGAGAGAGACGAAAGGGCTCTAAAAAATTAAAACAAATACATTGCAGAGCCGCTGTGGCTTTAGCTTTTGTGAAACCTTACAGAGAACCACACGATACAGAAGCAACTGCGAGGCTGCAGCAGGTTTTGTAACCTGCAGAGAAACCGAAAGCACCTCCTTGCTTCGCACTGCAGAGCTGCCTGCTGCACACCCTCCTCCCCAGGCGGGATGTGAGCGGGGAAGTTGCTCAGTTTTCAGCATGAACAGTGAGCTCAGGGCGCAGGGTCCTGCTGCAGCAAGGATCCCCGCAGGGAAGGTGCTCAGAACCAGCCTCTCCAGCTGGCACTGAGGGAGCAGAGCCCCAGAGAAGCTGCTTGGGGTGTTTCTGCCTCCCTCCTCCTGCTCCCTCGTTTGCACAGCACCGTAGCGCCCGATGGCCGCAGGCCACTATTGCGATAGTAAGAGTAGCGAGCAATAATAAACACTATGGTTAATGGTGATGCATTAGATAACCAGATAAATTGTCTCTATGGCACACAGAGGTTTAGAGAGAGAAGCAGTACAAATCCTGTACACAGAATCCTATCACACACCAGATGATCCTTAACAGCAGGATTTTCTAATGAGAGCATTAACTGAGTCATCCAGCGCCTTGAGTCCTCTGCTTAAAGTCACGTGGAAGAATGGAAGATTTTTTGTGAAAGGATTTATCGGCTCTAAATGAAATGTGATACAGCAAAAAAAAATAAATAAAATAGTTATTGTTATTAAAGTTATTGTGCTGCACAAAATCAAAAAGCAGATGCACACAATTAAAAAATCTTCATGTCAATCAGAGTTTCAAAAAGCACTGGTAGCAGTCCAAAAAGGCATTTTTCTTTCCAATTAACAGGTCAGGAAATTTACACTGATTCCTATAGAAGCCTTTAATCACATAATTCTGTCTTATCGAACAAAGACCTGGGCCTGGAAAGGTTTGGGCAAATTACCCAGACGGCCGTCACTCCCCAACAGCCCTGCTGTCAGTACAAGCTACTCTACTAACCCACTCCCCCTCAAGCCATTCAAGCAGCCACTTAGGTTATGCAGGGAAGCCCACCCAGAGACAGAAAATCCACTGCATGTCACATTCAAATATAGATGCATGAGGATCCATCAGCCTCCTCAGACAGGCTGAGCTGAAAAAAAAGAAGTCAAAAAAAAGAAAAAAGAAAAAGCCCCACACCTATCCTTTAATGAAAATATTCATTTGGAAAGACAATCACAGAGTTACAGGATTTTTAGGGGTTTGTTTGTTTGTGTAACCAGCTGTATAAAAGCTAGCCACCATTAATGAAATAAAACCCGGGATTAAATCAGGGTTAATGAGATCAGGAGTAGACACATCATTATTCGAATCACATACCATGTGAGTGGTCTGTGCTGCCAGACTTGTAAATCAGATTAGAATTTAACACTATTCTCTCTGCAATCTGACAGTTTCGGGCTAGAGGTTTCTTTATAAATATTGCTGGCATCCCCCTGCCACAGCTTCACAAGGGAAAAAGCGCCTCAGTCTTCCCAGGCATTAGCACCAACATTTTCAGGAAGGGACTGATGGCATTGGCAGGTGCCCAGCGTTTTTGACAGCCAGGTGCCTCAGGACTTGAGGCCCTTACAGCTGTCACAGTGCAATTTTTTTGAATTTCCTTCTCCTCCTTTATCTGACCTTGCTTACTGCAAAAATTACAGGTCAGTCCATGTGGTTTTGGAACTGGGGAACTTTGGGGATACCTTTTTGCCTAATGCAGCCTTTTGAATCCAGCATGTTGCAGGTACAGTGCTCGTCTCCTTCCAGTATGTCCGATATGCAGAAATTTACAGCAAAGATTGAGGAAGACTTTAGGAAAAATAAACGAAGAAAAAGAAAGAAACTGATTCACAGCAAGGTTTTTAATTATCCCTGCTAAAAGATGTTTGTCTCAGAACCATGGAAATCCCTTTAAAAAAAAGTCACATGTTTCTTTGGAAGTATTAGATTTTTAACCCTAATACAAGTAGGGCTGTCTTAATAAGAGTCCTAAGAGCTGACAGGCCTGACTCAAATCTCAAATGTTTTGTCTCCAAACTTCTCTGGCTGATGTGAAGGACTGCAGGGACTCTCAAGCCCCTACACACCTGAATGCTTAGCAAGTCTCTGGAGATCCCCGAACTAAGCTCTTCCTGGCAGTACCTCAAGGCCTTCCCCAGCTCCTCTCTGCTCTTTTACAGCAATGGAAGAAGAGCAAGGACGCAAGAGAGAGGGATGGGCAAGTGTACTTGGGATAACAACTCTTGGTCTTGCCCAAAGAAAAGTGAGAGAGAAAGGTATAAAATAACGAACACAGTAGGAAGAGCCCCAATCAATATTCATCCACAACTGCAAGCGGTGTTGCTCACAAGTAAACAAGGTGTGGGTGCACGCTGGAATTCCCTGGGAAAGCTCGATACGCCTTTGGTATCTGCAGGAGGAGAGGTGCAGCCTAGCACCTCAGATGGGAGGAGAAGATCTGGTGATCAAAATCCTCACCTCGAATTACTCAACCCTCTAATTACTCAATGTTTGCAAACGAGATTGGCATGTTACCTTTGAAGTAATGCGTCATCCTGAAACTTATCTTTGCAATTCCTCACCCTAGTGGTTGCTCAGTCAGCCAGCACGAAACTTGAAACAAACTCTCATGGATACCAGCAGCACACCAATTCACTGGCTCATTACAAAGAAAAAGTAGAGGACATGTTTATGGTCATGAGAAAAACTCATGTGGTAACTGCTGACTATCTGGCCTAGCACACTCAGCAGGATTCCTGTTTACAGACAAGTAGCAGAGTAAATGTTGCATGAGAAAATCTGATCACTGTTTGGACAAGCCTCATTTCAAGCAGAGATACCCATTATACAGGGCTTTCAAATGGGCCACACATTGCCAGTGTGGATGGGGCTTGCTACTATTAAAAGCCCAACTTTATAAATAAAGCATGAGTGAAAGCAGAGTGCTAATAAATCATAAAGGTCTGCTGAGGGGAAAGGAAAGTTTGAAGACTAAAAGACAGCAAACAGAGAGCAGGTGCATGGGAAGTCATTACGGCTGAAGAAACAGTGCACTTGGACCAAAACCAGTAACAATCCTCTGGTAAAGATATACCAGGACTCTAGTAATTACTCTTCTGTATCTCTCCATCTTGTTAAGCATCACCAAATGATGATGATGACAGAGTCTGCAAGTAGGAATGTGAAGATTTCAGCAGCCACAAACTCCTACACCAGTTGGCCTTAGGTACTGTCTTGCTTTTTAACTTTATACATACGATTGTGTTTTGTCATTAATAAAATGAATCAAGAGAAGGTTGAAAAAGACCTATTTGTTCATCTAAGCATTCGCATTTTCTTCAATCATTTTTTTGCTGATTTATCAGTAAAAGAGCAATTCACTAGGGAAGAGGCAATATACTCCTAGCAAGTGCTGCTGCCTAAAGGAAGACACAGAGTATTAATCCTGCGTGTTGAAGAGGGCTCACCTACATTTCAAGTACAGATTTTATGTAACCTTAACTGTGAAAATGTCACATCTCCTATTATAAATATGCTGAACTGGAAATTCTGCTAAGTATTGATCTGTGAGACTGCCAGGAAAGCAGGAAAATTTACAATAGGTAATGTTGGTTTTGTTCTCCTAGAGCATCCTACCTTGCAAGTGCTTCTATGTATACAAAGTATAAACCAGAGAGGAAATTAAACCTTTAGGAAAGTCCCTGGATAATTAATACAAATACAGACATCCCTTGAGAAAATAGACAAGAATCTCATTTAGCAGAAGAAAGAGTATCCTCTCCTTTATGATACAGATTCAACCAAGGAGAACTTCTAGGCAAAGCGGAGTTGTTCTTTTCCAGACAATACACAAAATGCTTCTCCATCAATCCCATCACAAAACTGCCTTCCTTATTAAAAAGGCAAAAAGCACAGCAGTCCTCAGAGCTACTCTTACAGCTGCTAGAAACTGCAGCATGTGAAAAATGTATTTGATTTTAAATTCCTTCACTTCAAACAGCTCCAAGTTTAGGATGTTTTGGATTTTTTGACATTGTTTTGTGACATTAAACCTTCTTATTTCAGAGCAGATACCACCTGTTTCCTTTGTTTTCACCAGGGACCCATCTAGACATATTTACTCCAGCTCAGAAGCAAAGCATACCTTAGTCACAGGTAGTCCCACTGATTTCAAAAGGTCTATTCACACAGTAAAATTATTAGATATTTTTGGTAAAGATAGTTTCATCTGGCTCCTGGAAACAACATAAAACCTAGTTATGCTTCAGTCTTTTGAGTAATAATTTATGAGGAAAAAAAGAGGCTGGCTATCGACAAAAAGTAGCAAAGATCGATCACCTTGTATGAAAAATAAAAACACATAACTAGTATTTTCAATGCAACTGTTGTATGATATGGAACTTCCTCCCTCACTTTCCCTCAATACTAGCTCTATCTGGACAGAACTAGTAGATATTTTGCATTGGTATGTAAATACTCTCCATATGTTGTATTAAAACGTATTGAATGTCCAATCAACACACACACACAAAAACAACTTTAATAGTCTATGGAAGTGTATTTGTTTAGAGCATTTTAAACACATTGTACAGAATCAGAGTGCAAAATGGGTATCAGCACTGATAAACTAAAGACAGGAAAGGCCAAACATTTATTATAAAAGTGCCTTAACAGATACTTCACATTACAAGTGATATTCAGTATAGCACCCTTAGCTTTGAGTTGTATGATTCCGGTGGTTGGTAAATGGAGAAGTAAAACAACACTTATGGAAGAGCGTCCCGAAAAAAGCTATCACCAGTAAAAGCAACTGAAGACATTGCAGTTCGTGAAATCTGTACTGAATGAGATGAATCTGAAAGACACTATTCAGAAATTAAAAACAACTGCCCAAACTGGTTAGCACTTCTTACATTGAACATTTCTTACATTCTTAGTTTGTGACCCAGGCAAGATTAGAGCACTGAAAAGCAGAGAGGTTGTCCAGAATAAATGGCACGGTGGTCGTAGCTCAGAAAATCCCATGCGAGTTCCCCTTTGCTCATTACCAACGGGGCACTGCCACAAACCACCAGCGGACTGTGTCAGACTGTTACCAGCCACCCTGAGCAAAGCCTGGGATGGGCAGCTCCACAGTCACAGACTTGGGAATGTCTGCACCACACTACGCATCGCAGAAGACTTCATACACAAAAGTCACATTCCCCAAGTTGTAAATGGGGGTAAAAATAAGCATGTAAAGGTGGCCAACACAGCACACAGTAGATCTGCAGGGACAGTAGCCTACGTGCACTTCCCACTGCTGAAAACCTGAGGCATGCTGTGGCCGCTTCCTATTCACATGTACTTGTAACGCTGTCTCAGTCTGGCATCCAGGCCTCTAGAAAGCACGGGCTGGTCCTACGTTTTGCTTCCGGTAGCAGCAACTGCCTCACAGAATTCAGTGTTTACACAAGTATCTTCAGTGTTTTTCAACATGTGTTTTAGTCCCTACTGCTTACCCTACCACTAACTGTAAGCTGGCACGGAACACAAGGCAAGAGTTTGCACCTTTTGGAACTGGTTTCCAGTGCAGCAGGGGTGCAGTCAGCGACACGGTGGCGGCTGAAGTGTGGGTTGAGGGCTGTGCCCCCACAGCCCCGCACGGGGCAGCATGGCGAGGCATGAGGGCAGCCCCTCGCTGCTCACGCCCGGCCCATTGGGCAGCCGGCTCCAGCACGCTCCCAACACGAGCACTGTAAAGCACACTCAGTCCTTGTAAAACATGTTTATTGTTATCACTCAGCTTTAAAAAAGAAAAACAAAAGAAATCGCTTCCCCAGAGAAGTAAGTTTTCTTTAACCTCACATCCACTCAAGTGAACAAGCGTAATAACCAGAAGACGCCATAAAAAGGCAGAAGAGAAGCCTGAGCATATTAAGGAATATATTCACCAAGTACAAGCAAACTTCCTTGTTTCCTAAATTCTTTTAACAAACACAAGTCTACAAAAACTGCCTGGCCTTCGCATACTCCAGGCTACCCAACCCCTCGGCTTGGCGCTGCCAACGCCACCAAAGTCTCCACAAGGCTCCAGACGTGTCATCAAAGGCAGCGCTTCAGCCCTTCCACCCTCTGCGTTTACCACGTGGCCCCGTAGGGCGCTCTGGGGCTGGTTTCTCGTGTATCTCCCAACACTGTCTTCAGCAGAAAGACTCTGACTTCACTGATCCAAACTGAGAAATAAAGTACTTCAGGTTCCACAAATATGCAGGGATCTCTCAATCTTTCAGTTTTTGTTTTAAATTGTTTTACAAGATACTTACATGCAAGGCAGCTAAGTAGCATCAATCAGCTGCCACAATAACAAAAGTTGGTTTTGTTTTTTCAAGAAAACCCATATAGCCATTTATTTTTCTTAGTTTCCATTCCAATTCAACACTTAAATGTCATTTTCTATGACAAAAATGCTATTTAGGACAGAAAAAAAGTCCCTGTTTTTCATTTAGTTACTCAGGTTTCCAGGTAAACCAGATGCATCTCAAATATTCCTGAAGTGTACAAAATGCCTGGAAGAGTGTACTGCCCTTTTTCACCAAATCATGGCTCTATTCTTATCCTCTTGACAGCTATTTTCAAGCACTGCAAAACTGTGGCTGGTAGCCACAAATTGCACATATAAAATAAGGAATTTAAAACATTGCTAAACCAGGTTTCTTGAAAAGAAACCTTCAGACTTCTACTGTCTCTCCAAAAAATAAATAAATAAATAAGTAAAATAGAGAGAGGAAAATTACTTGAAATAACCAGAACCATCATGAAAGCAAGAGAAAATTAGAATCCATCTTCATAGCACATTTCTAAACATCAGTAATATTTCAAGTACCTTCTGGAGAGGGCATTTATTTTCTACCTCCATTCTTTTTGTGTATTAGAATTTCTTGAGCTTCTATGACTGTTTCAGCAACATGGGATCTCCAAAAATGGCCCTCAAGACCATTTTTGATCCAAAATATTTTCCAGTCTTCACTGTTCCATAGTGAATAGTCTCTTAGGAAATGCTTTTGTGTAAGTAAATACCCAAACTGTTACAAAACAGTGTAATAAATAAACTTAACAACGTAAACCACCATACTATCTGCAAAATCCCATTGAGATACGGCAAGACAGTAGCCTATTGATATTTGTTTGCATTCCATTTCATTTTGCAAGCTTTACTTCCTAAATTTAATCTTTCACAATTAAGCAGAGGCTTGAATTCAATTATTTAAACAAAGAACTGCCTGATATTTTTCAGTCTTACTCTTCAGGCACTGCTTGAATGGGCGTCTGCTGGATACAGTTGAAAATGATCATTACTGCAGAATGACCAGCAGAAAGCCTCTCCAAAGGGCCTGCAAAACAAAGCTGGGAGATCTGAGTCATGAAATCTATTTTTTTCACAGATTTTCTCAGATATTTTGCCTGAAACAGATATCTTGTTTTAAGGCCATAAAACAGGAGGGCAGTTATTTAGATTTTAACAGAGTGCATGTGGCTCCATGCTTGTGTTACTCCTGCTTCAGCCTGGATCACAACGCTGAAGTCAAGAGGCTCACCTGTAACTTCAGGCAGGTGACAACAACAGGCAGCAGTTGGTTGAAGCAGCTGTGTTCTACGTACTGGATAGACCACAATGATACAAAAGGGTATAAATGTAGTGATAAAAACTGCTTGGTAATTCTCCTTATGTCACCTTACATAAGAAATATTAGCTTTACACATTCTTAAGAACTTGAAAGGAAAAGGGCTTTAGACCAGTTATTTTGCTATTCAGAGTAAATAACCCCAAAGTTACTCTAATCACAGGTCTCAGAAAACACTGCAACAAAACCCCAAACCACATGTGAATGACCACAGCGAGAAAGGTCCATTCCGGCTCTTGCCATAACAGCACCTTTACCAGTGTGACACCTTCTGAAGCTACAGAGGCTACCTGGTAGGCAAAAAATAAATATTAAGGGAAGCAAACATACCGACTGAGATCCAAAACCTCACCAAAAGCCACAGGCTCAAGTCCTGCACATGTGGAAAGAATCTTCAAACCCTGTAACATTCGTACAAAGCAGTATCTGTCTTGTGTGAAATGAGGCACACCTGATTTTTTCCCTAGGGTGTTCAGGGACTCCTGTGTAACCCTGCAGCTAAAACTAACATTGGAGAATGCTTCTAGAAAGGCTGGCAGCTGGCTCAGGCTGACAGGGGACAGGCTGCAAAGCAACCTTCATGACTTTATTTAGACAACTACAGAGTACTACAAATACCATTATAACAGGGCTCCTCCAGAGAGTAAGTTTGGACATCACTGGACACTTAGAAAAGACCACTAATGAACCAGCAGAAGTCAGGAGGAGGCTACATATTACCAAGTGTGTAACAAACTCAGGAGTTTGGGGGAGGAGTACATTTGCTGAAATATTGGTGAAAAAGGAAATAGTTCACTAAGGACCAATCTGAACTGTTCCATCTCTGCCCCTGCGCCTGGTCCCTCTGTGGAGACACTGTTCCTGAAGGGCAGCAGCTGCAGCATCCATCCTGGTAGCCAAGTAAAGTTGGGGACTGCATTTTCTTGTGAAAAATAAGTAGCTTCTTGGGCTTTGTACCTGGGGAGTCACAGTCCTCCAAAGAAGTTGCTGAGTCCCTAAGCTCAGGAAAAGGGATGCCCTTTACTGCACAGCATTGCGGGCTGCAACGTTGCTCTCCCCCGCCTAAGTGAGGGCAACTCTCTGCCTGCACAGGGCACTTCTGCAGTGCTCATCTATGTAGATGAAGGTGTGGGGACCTGATCAGCACTGCGAGCCGTGCCTGGCAGCCTGAGCTCCACAGACACAAGATCTTCTCAGCACTCAGCCCTCTTGCCACAAGGCCAACCGCTCACCCAGTGGTCGCAGGAGAGAAAGCCAGCCCTCCGCTCCCTCCCCATCCACCTATTGCTCCCTGCTCTCTATTTCTCTAGCTGCAAAGCTGATCAGCAAAACGTTACCAATTCAGTCGGCCCCATATTGTTTTTTAACAGGCGTTCATTTTATTATTTTTATTTCTGTATATTTTGGTTTTCAGCACATAACCCATTGCACACTCAGTCACAACTTGTAAACCACCTTGGACTGACACATTAGCAAACTTCAGAATTGTACCACTCATTTAACTGGCTCCTTTTATAAGATTTTTCCCTTTCAATATCAGAAAGACAGCTGTTCTGAATGAAATAAAAAGCCTAAAACTTGTAATCTGCACCTAACATTCTCCTAATAGTTCGGGACAACAAATCGCTACACAAGCTGAAGGATTTTAGATGTTTAGGTTGATAGTAGGGGGCGGTGCTTCGGACAACATTAACTCAGCAATTCACACATGATCGGATAAAAAATGTAGACACTATGTTGTGCTGTCCTTCCCTTGAACCACAGAGATCATAGCAAACAACCTTCATGGTAATTTTTATTTCTCCTGTAGTTGCTCAAGATACTAAACTAAAATGCAATTCAGCAATCAACAAATCCACATAGTCTGCATCACTTTTCAATTACAAGTGACAGTCAACTCAGCTGGAAGCACTAATTTAACAAGGAAAAGAGAATAAAACAGAGAATTGACGAGTTTTCCTTTCTTAAGAATTCTCCTCCAGAGCAAAACAAGGTCAGGAGAGGATTCCCTGAGATTAGATCACAACCTATTAAAAAAAATAATAATAAAGGGAAGAAAGTGCATATATGTATTCAACCAGCGCAATTATAGCCTCTTAACAAGGAGTGAGATGGGCCTCAGAAATAGGTATTCAAAGCACTTCTTCACTATTCAAAGCAGGTCATATAGTAAGTACCATGCTTAAAACCCAAAATGGTTTAAAGGGAGTTTTACATTCCTGTTTCATGAAGGAAAAAGAAATAGCCCTGGGAAAGATCAATTCAGAAGTGTCTGCTGCGGATTCCACATCCAGCAAGTGCTGGAAACAGGACATGGGCCGAGCCAGAGCTGTTCCGGAGCCCATCTTCCCCCACGTACCCATTGCAAGAGGGTAATCTCTGTGTTCTCTGACTACTTTTCAGAAGATCCAGTCCCTGGCACGCCCTCTCACCAATGCAAGACTTACACTTAGTATCCCGGTATTTTTAGCTCCCTCGCCCTTTTCTTTTTGTGTGGGGAGGGATGGGAGGCAAGGAGAGGGAGAAGGGGGAAGGAGTCAGAACAAAGATCGCTGCGCCAAGTGGAGGGGATACAGTCCTTTCTAAACACAGAAAGGATTTTTCATTGGCCTATGAAAGGAAAATTAATATATTCTTTAAACTTTAGATTTGTGTATTTAATACCTCTTGCTTTTCTTGGCTGTTTAAGCAATATAGCACATTAAAAGCAAGCCACAAAACAGGTCATACATTTTTAAACTTCCTTTCAAGGTATGTAGAGGTAATTTCTAACTTCAAACTCTTCAAATACGTGTGTTGGAGTCAAAAACATAGCCCTTCCCAAGGAAGAGAAGTCTCTTCCTCGAGGTATTAGATAAGTTCCTATAGGCCCCAAAGTAGCTATGTCTGTGAAACAGGAGTCTGCAGCCTTTGCTGGGAAGCCTCTGACCCGGAGAACACAATATTCAGAAGACTCTCCTGCTGCTGGTCTCCAAGGTATCCAGACCCTGCCAAGAACTCACACAACACATGTGGGGATATCAGAACCCGGTCGGGTATTTTTTTTTTTTTTTTTTAAAAAAAAAACCTTCATCACTAGGTATGAATGTGTCAGACTGCAGACAGACAAGAATTTCCACAACCCCCTAGGGAACGTGCTTTGAACCGTCCTGCTGCCTAGGAACGAGCTGCAGTGGACAAAGAAACTGCTAACACAGTCCCGGGCACCCGATCTCAGCTTGGAGCAATGTGTGGACCTGGTGACAGGCGTTGGGCGCCAGGCAGCAAGCACAGGGATGTAACCCCACGGTCTGCAAACACAGCTGCACACAGAACCAGCTATATGGTTAACCAGTCACCTGGAGAGCAAAAACATGTAGTGTGGCCTGAACTGTGATCTCGCGCGGACAGTCCCCTGCAGCAAAGCTGTATGGACACCGACAAGGTACGAAGGTTATGAGCCAGAGTATCCTTTGAGACTGGTTTTAAGAGAGATCTCCAGATACGATCTCCAGTTTTCCCCCAGACAAACAATTACTGTACTAGGCAAAACATGTGAGCCACTTCAGGTGACATCTTACTACTCCTGGCTCATCATCCTGGCAGCATTTACCTAACTGGAAAAAAAGGTTTTGAATAAAAGGAGGAAAAAAAGCTAAAATGAAACATGGGTGAAGATGGAGTGAAATGAAGCGAGATTCTGGCATCATATTTGCAAGGAAGGATCATTTAAAAACAATAATCAGAGAAATATCAAGCAATTGAATCCAAATCAAAATTAAGCATTGTTTTTCACTGTTAACAAACGCATCATAGCTTTGGCAGATCTGCTCAGTTCCGGCACTTCTGAGACCTCTGCAATCTCACTAGGCTCCTTCAGGTAACCTTCCTTTCCTTTTTAAATTATTTTCAAATTATTAAATTATTATCATGCAGAACACCTGGAAAGTGAATGACAGGTTCCTTCTGCATGGTCTCAAAAATACACAGACTAGTTCCTTGAGAGTAATGAATTTAACAAAGCCATCCCTTATCAACACTGCCTTACTATAAAATTTCCATTTTTCAGGAGTATGTAGAATTATGTTTTCTTCCAAAATTTACGAAAACTGCCTTCTTTAGTGATACAAATGCAGTAGATGCAGCTCTAGACTACATTAAGGAAAGCTTGTGCAGCTTGGATGCAATCCTTCCCCCACTTCATCCCCAGCCGCACATCCCGCACTCCCACAGCATCCCAGCCATAGGCAAGGCCTGGGCCCAGATGCCTAGCGGAACAAATCTGGCCCGCAGAGCTGCGCTCAGCCACTTGCAGATGCCTTGAGCAGAGACGCAGCTAGGTGAGAGGGCAGTCACCGCACTCGTCCACAGCCTGCGCAGCCCCGCTGTGTCCTTGGGGTGCTCTTGGCACCACTCTGGTCCTGCTGCCGCTGGCCGGGTGAGCCAGAAATCCTGCCCATGAAGCTCTGGCTCCCCAGAGGGGCTTGCAGTAGTCCTGCGAGCCAAAGGAACGATTCCTGCCTTTAACATGTACCTGCTCCCCAGTTATAGGGAAGAGAGAGAAAACTTTAAGATCAGTGACTAATGGGTACAGATAAAGCATCAGTCACTTCATTCTTCCTATTAGCTTTGACTCTGTAACATGAATCTGTGAAAATATTTGGAAGAGAAAAACCCTCATCTGTTCTTCCAGTGCCATTAGAGAGTGCACAGGGTTAGAAATAATTGCTCCTTTGGGGCAGAGCACACACCACATTTCTTTTGGTTACATTTGGATTACATAACAGCACTTTATAGTCATATTTTGCAACTTGCTTTTACTCTTTTTCAGTGAGAGAAGACATTAGTTTTGTTGTGTGGGATGTAGATTGTTTTGTTTTTAAATACACTGTGAATGTCCCTGTAAATGGTAGCATCAAGCATACACTATTTGGTCATAACATCAGCTCATACTACTGTAATGAAAATGGAACAGGAGTGGTGACACAGTTATTCTGGATTTCTTGACAATTAAATTGGTAAGTCAAGATTTCACAGAGATTCTGTTTGCAGTCTCGCTCATTACTGAGATGTTTCATTAGGAAACACCTCATCAGCTCTGCAGCTGGGCTACACAGGGAGCAGTTCTGCTCTCCCTCAGACCCTCTTCCATCCCACATCTTGAGCACTTGCCTAAGAGTTTTATATCCATGGGTTAACTAGCAAAGATGGTGACAGAGGCCCCTGAGGAAGGTCTAAAGGGACTTGGCTTTTCTGGCATTTTAAGTGCTTCAGAAGAAGAAAAAGTAGGAAAGAAAAGAGAGCAGAGCTGACATACGCTTGGATTGCTGAGGTGCTGCACAAACATGGAAACAACAGTAAGGTCTATTAACATATGCAGAGAGAGCAACCGCAGACAGAGAAGCAGCCTCGAGGCACTTTATTAAGGTGATTCGCCAGACCCATTCTCTGTCTCAAGGGAAAAAATGAGTCTTCCATTACCACTACCAAAAAGCCGGGCAATATTTACCTCCCTCCCTCACACAGCTTGCACCCTTCTATTGCACCAAACTCGTGCAGGCTTTCCTGGGAGCTGGCTTCAAGTGTGACTGGCAGCAACCACACGGCTTGAATGAAGATACAGTTCAGGACGTGGCTTTTGCCAGGTCAGGCAGCAAGTCTGCTGGAGTGGGACCATTTAAAATATGCCTTCATTTTCCAAGGGGAAGCTAGCCAGCTCACAAGGAAGAGGCTTAGAGGGATTCCCAAAGCCTCTCTTTGTAACATTCCTCGTGACATCCAGATGTTCCCTGAACACGATTTTAAGCAATGCATGCAAGGATGTTTACTCCCTCTTGTGTATTTAACCTTGCTAGATTAACTCTCATGAAATTAAAATGGTTCAGTCCCACAGTACTGGAGAACTTCCAAAGCACATGAGAAAACCCAGTTTTAGCTTTCTCCACTTTTTCTGCTGTTCCTATCACCTTTATACTGTTTGCACTGAGGAGCAAATGGTTGGAGGATCTTCATGTCACCACTACTTTTTTCATAAAAGTTATGCACTTCTAGATCTATTTGGTGGTCTCAGAAAGGTAGTAAATTGTTTTTTCTAGGTGGTTCAGCACTATTCCTACCTAGCAACAGACAGATTTCAGGCATTTCAGTCAACACCATATCTACTTGCTCTTGGGAAATTGCTTTTGCACATGAGGAAATGCATTTTACTGTTCCAGGATTCTCTTTTCTTCCAGGAAAATAAAAGCTAGCACTATCACTGACTCCATGTCAAGCTGGATTTCTGACTCCCCACACGCAAGAACTGCTTGTTTAATGCAAGTATGAAGCTGAACAAACCAGGAAAACTCAGTACCTGTCCCTTTCATGATGTAAAGTAGTATAACATTTTTACAGAAAGGTATTTTACTTCATTCATAGCAACAAGCACTATAAATAAAAGACAAGAAGAATCAAATATTAGCAAAGAAAAAGATGACTGTTACAAGCCACTTGACTACTGCTTCCCTGGCTGATCCTGTGATCCTCTTCAGGAGCGTATCAAGCCTCCATCGCTTTTCTGCAACTGGTTTCATGTTTTGCTAACATGTACCACAAGATAAACAAATGGTTGGGTGTCATTAGATTCTTGCAAAATCTCAGCAACTCCATTTCAGCCTTCAAATGGAATATCACGGCCCAAAGACCAGCACAGGGATCTCCGTTTGAAATACAGGTAGGGGAAACTTGCCGAGATGTTTCTTTGGACAGACACGGTCCGACAAACTCCTCGAGTAGCTCTGGGTTAGAACAATCCACCCAAGCTCCTCTAAGGGCAGCTTCAGGAGGACAAAATCCACAACTACTACTGCAGGGCTTAGTTCGGAGCACAGGCCACAGTAAGAGTGAAGAGTTACTCAAATGAATTACGCATACACTCTGCACTATGTGGATGAACACGGATCATATACAGAGGTAGTGAGCTATAAATTTCATTCCAGAGTAATCAAATTCCCACCTAAAAATCCAAATTACCTTTAACCTTTTGTTGGTATTTTGTATTTCTGTCAAAACATGGAAATTGCTCTTTTTTTATGTTATGAGTGATAGATTAAAACAATGCTATATTACTTGGCTGAAGTAGGGCAGTCAACATTTGATGTTTTTTAAACACTTGCCAGGAACAGAAAAGCATTTATTCAGTACAAATATCTATTTTCTATTATTCTTACTTATCTATGACTGTGTTTTAAAGTTAAAACTGAGATCAACAACAAATTTGGCTTTCTTTGAAACAAACTGCACGGTAATTGCTTGCCTTAAAAAATTGCACAGCTTCCAATTCATATTCCCCATTATTGCAAACCATTTTGTACTGTAAATCCTGTATTTATCTAATTGTCATAACAAAGTTAGATTTCGGTAAAAATTTTACAATGACAAAATCTGTTTGAGGTTTAAAAAGTCAGAAGCCAAAATGTTCAATTATTTTTTCTTATTTCTTGCACAAGAATCCAGTTCCAGAAAACAGTCTTAGGACTAACTAGTTTTAACTGCTTTAAGATCCCAAATCTTCGAACAACACATACTTGGAGGCACGTTTTACTACTACATGCCTTTAAATATTACCATGAGTAGTCCTTAGAATGATTTTTGCTATTCTATGCAGATAAACATCTAAACAATATAGTCAAAAAACAGTCACTTGAAAACAAAAAACCACAACAGATTCAGAAATATTTTGGACTAACTCCACAGATGTCATGCTTAGCAGTCACCAGAGAGGAGTCTGGAGGCACAGAACCACAGGGGAAAGAAAACCCTCTACACCTGGGAATAAGGATTTTGTTGAGAGGCTCCTTGGGGAAGGAAATGGGGGGCAGAGCAGAGGTTGAAGCAGAGCAGATTCAGGATGGGCTGCAAGGAGGGGAGGAGGGAAAGGAAACACAAAGCTGGGGAGAGAAGGGTGAGGCCTGGATGGGCTGAGAAGGATGTGACAGGAGGAAATGCTGCAGGCAGGAGCACAGCAGGGGCGGCCCTGCCTGTTGTGAAGGGAGGCCGGGCAGGGGCTGAAGCTTTAGCACCAGGACAGCCAGGAGGAAGGGAAGGAAAAAAAAAAGAAAGCAACTGAAACAAAATAACGAGTACAGAGAAAAGGCAGGAGCTGGGCAGGAGCCTCGTGGTAAGAAGCCTGTCAGCAGGTAATTGCGGGTTAAACAAATATTACTGGTTATGGGTAAGCTGACCTTTCCTGAAGTGCTGCATGCAGGTCTGGGCACTACTGCAAAGACTCATCACGCTTAAGAAGGAAAAGCAAAGGGCTCGGAGGGCCATCAGTTAAAAGCAGAAGACTCCTGAAAGAGGAATTCGGATGATCTTGGTCTGCTTGCTAGGTTGCAATATATACAATTGCTCTCTATAAATACATCAGAAGGGAAGGAATAATAACAATAATAAAACAGGAAGGGAAGGAACCATATAATCAGAAATAGAAATAATGAGAGTAAATGAGCCAAGATCAGTCAGGAATAATTTTAAACTAAACAAGGGAGGATTTTTTTTCTGGAGAATATCATGAGATGAGCATCTCGAATCACCTTAGAGAAGAAGTCAGGAGAGCATTAAAAGAGACACGATCTCCCTAAGCCCCACCAGACTCACGCAACCCCTTCCTTGGAAAAACACCCACAGGCACCGGCACCCCGTGGCACCACTGCGCCTCGTGCACGGAGGCTGCCGAGGCGAGACCCGAGCACACAAGCGGGAAGCCAGGTTGCGGGCACTGCACTGGGCTGATCCTGCACACACACGAGCTCCCCTCCACAGCCGGTGTGCGCAGCTCTGCCTTGGGCCTTGCTGCCTCTTGGCCCCGCGGTTCCCAACAACAGGAGCCGAGTGCCCGGCAGTGGAAAGCGTCCGTTTGCTGCGAGTCCAGCACGCGAGGACTGTGGCGATTCCCAGCGCCGGCTCTGGAACACTCTCTACGCTCCCTGCACGTGCCTGCTCCACGTCCCAAGGAGAGTGGCGGCAACTGAGGAATTCTGGCCATGCTGAAGTATATGCTCTTCAAAAGACCTGCAAGCTGAAATAGCAGGAATTTTGGATTTGCCCTGCAGCCCAATGTCTGTCACAAGCACCTCACATTAACACACACTAGCTGCTTAGGAGACAGGCTCTGTTCCGATTTTGACTGTAGCTTCATCATCATCCTACTCATATTTACAGCAGATCTACTCGTATCCAGGGATAAAGTCCTTTTTCCATTAAAGTCAGCAGAAATTAAAATGTTCCTTTGAGCAGAGACCAGGATTTTACTTCAAACTAAAGATTTACCCTGTAACTCCAGAATGCAGTAGTTAAACTCACTTAATCTTTACATTCAGCAGAAAAGCTTGCCCAATATACCACAGCAAAACACACTTAATTTAATCAGCGTGGTACCAATATAAATAGACTTCCCTTTAAGCAAAACGGACTAAAAACTAACCACAAGGAAATATTTTTCACTGATTCATCATTTGATGGCCACGAAGGAAACAAATGGCAAGTCTCTGATGGGAGTGAGCACGCACAGAACACCCACCAACTGTCCCCTGCATCTCCAGCACCGGTGGGCACCGGCACTGTTCTGCTTAGAAAAAGGCCCAAAGCCTCCAGTGTCACGTATCTGTGCCGGGCTGGGGGCAGTATCACGCTTTCCGTTTGCACGATTATGTTTTCAATAGATGTTCTTTATAAGACCTCTAGCAAGTAAATATTTAAATGGGAGTACAGCCTCCAGCTCCTCCAACTTCTACTACAGACAGTCTTCAGGCTGCCTCCTCAACCCAGCTTCAGATTCATGGATAGCCAGATATTTTATGGTATTTATATATGACATAAAATACTTTAAAAGTTTGGATTGATGTGTACCATTTGTAACATAGTGACCTATTAAAACCACTGTTTACAGATACATTATAGTCCCACAGGGTTTCTCTCTGAACTTCATTTAAATGAATCAATTCTTTTCTTCTGCAAAAAATTTGCAGAGTGTCCTCCACCACCATCAGCTCTTCCGTCTGCCAGTAGATACAGATACCTGTCCAGGAGCTATTCCAGACTCATGTCCTACACGTGCCTACTCATCCTCGTTCTGATGCTAAAATTAGACATTGGTTGAAACATCCTCAATCCTTTTTTTTGTCTTCTTTTAAAACCAATACTTTGCATTGCATGCAGTTGCGTTTTTGCATTATTAACCAGCCTTTTCTCTTCGCAGCTGGAACAAAAGCAATTTGACAGATGCTCAAACATTAAAAAGGGCCCTTCTCCCCATAAAAGATGAGAAATACATACTCAGATCTGTCAGCAAGAGAGTCTTTCCAACACCAGTGAAATCAGTTTGTCTACCATATAACCAAACACGCATGCTTCTCTTCTAAAACATGGTTCACTTCAAAACACAGCCAGTGTGAAAGCTCCAAAACCAATCCGATTTGTCCCTGTCCACAGGTTGCCATTATCTCTTAATCACTGTTTTTAAGAAAAAAAGATACACATGGAGATCACGTAGGTAAATCCAATTATGCATCAGAGCTCATTATTCCACTGCAGGTGACTGTGTAGGAGTGCAAGCCCTGATCCATCAGAGTCCCTTAAATTAAAAATACTCATACACACACATATATAGAAATCCCATAGCACAGGAGTGCCAAAGGCTTCTTTCTGCATGTATGTGATGTAGCATGTAGTAGCATTCGCGTACTCCAGATCTTCTGTGACAAATATAAGACCATGTTCTAGTTTTCTCACTGTAAGTTTGATTTAAATTCTGTGTTTATGGCCCTCACTGAGTCCGAGCTGACCACTGCTTTCCAGCAGTGCTCAGTGGAAGGATTTCTCTGGAGCAGAAGAGGAGGAAAACAGAAGAGGAAGAATTAAAGCCGAGGAACACACATGCATCATTCCAATACAACTCCCCACTCCCACTGAGCTTATACAACTGTGAAATCAGCCTTTAGTAACTGACTCTTCACCAGCTAACACTGTGGATACACACAGGGAAGCAGGTAGTGTCTCTTCAAACACAGTTGTTCATAAGAAGGAATGTTATTATCATACTCCAAATTTAAGCCAGGAAATAAAAATCTGTTTCATCATGCAGCTTATAGTAAAGTTGCTCACTAATAAACTTCCTATAAAAAACCTAAGACTCTTTATATTCCACTAAAGCCAAGAAATGAGGAATAAGGGCCATTCACTGTTACTAAGGCAACCCTTCACTTCTAGCTAGAGGTTCACCTTTCATAAATTCTGTTTTATGCTTTCTTTCCTATCCTGCTAAACATATCAAGAATTTTATTCAAGGCTGATCACAAGCCTCCTTTCGTCTGTACAAACACACAAATGCCAAACTCTTCAGACGCTCAAATCAGCTCATAGCAATCAGATCCCTACCCTACAAACCTAAGATCTATAGTATTTCCCTATACCCAAAGGGGAAAAGACATTCCTCTTGCAAGAACTGCCTCCATTAGCTGTAAATTACAGTGGTCATAAAACTCTAGCCAAGAGGAATCAAATCAATCACAGATAGCACATGTAACCATTTTACTAAGATGCTTGTACTATTTAAATTGTTAGGTTTACTTTGACTAAAGCGGTTAGTCTACAGAAGAAATGCATAGGCATTTCTTACCCTAAATTCTACCCCACATACCAACTGGCTACACAGTCGGCATAAACGTCTGCTTCTCTGAGGATTTCCGGGAGACATCTACAGATCACCCTCCCACTGCCCTTCTCTCTTGCTTCCATCATCGCAGTCATTAAACACAACTGGCACTCAAAGTCTGCCAACAGGCAAGACCATATTCATTCCTACTCTTATTTTCCATGTGTTCTTCATTCCCTGTATCTTTAGCAGCTCTTTATTCATTGTATATTTTTTTTGTACACTGAGAGTTTTTTTGTGGTTGGTTTATATTTGAAGAAAAACAATTACTTAAAAAAAGTTCATTTCATTCACACCAAAGAATGAGATCACTGGGTTAGATTGTTGAAAATTATTTTAAAACAATCAGACATTCACACAGGGATGCTCTCATGCACATTTGCTGCTTGAAATGAAATATTGCATTGCTCCTACCTGATCCTCAGGACTGCAGCGATGAGATTAAGGACTTTCTCAGCCTTGCATCACATGGAGAAGAGCAAACCCTTTTCTAACAGCTTCAGAGTGAAGAAAGCTCCTATCTTACGCCCAAACCTCAGCAAATATATTTAAAAAAATCTTCCTAAATCATATTCATCATTTGTAAGCAGAAGTAAGCATCTTCGGCTGCTTCCTATTGCTCCTCATCAACCTCAGGAGTTCAGCTCTAGCTGTAAGTAGCTTTCTGCAGCACTATGGAGGATGGGAGGATTGTGACTCATCTGTGTCTCTGGTCTCTGAAGATCAACTTCAGCTTGAACTTGAGCAAGAAAACAGTCATTCTAAAAACAAGAAGCAGACACCTCTTGTCTAATTCCTCTAGCTGTTGCCCAGGGGAGTATGACAGAGCAGCAGAAAAAGGACCAGGCTGATCTTCTAGCTCCTTCATTCCAGGTTAGGGCAGCCAGAGTGGAAGAGAAACTCTGCCAGGTTTGAGGTCTCCAAGATCCTGAAAGCTCTGTGGCTACCTCATTACAATTGACAATACACTTTTTTTTTTTTTTTTTTTTGAAATCTTCTCCCTTTCTCTGGCACACCCAGGGATAGGCAGATTTATGAGCGGTTGGGGATTTCAGACCCTTGTCATCTCTTCCGTGCAGCTCAGTCAGTTCAAAGGAACAAAGGACGAACGAATGGCTACCAGAGTTCATGACGTTTCTTACATGCTCTTAGTCAAAGGCAAAGTCACAAACCACGGAAGTAGCATCAGTAGCTTCCAAAATAATGTATTTTAAGATATTTTCTTCACAGTAAAGAAAAAAAAATTCCACAATGTTGCATACTACCTAGTGAGCTGCAGCTTTCCCATGTTGTACCAAATTTCAAGGGGGAGGATATTTTACTTCAGGGACCCCTTCTAGATAGCATAAGCACAATCAGGGCCACGAGCTACTCTGAGTTCATCTCATCTCCCCCAAGAATAGGTAACTTTATTGCTGATTTCTGACTCCTGCTACATACCCATATTGTGTTGCTGCTCACTCACACACAAATACAACTGCTCTGGCACATCAGCAGGATTTTATTTATGGAATGTAACAAATTCCCAATGCCTCTGAATGCAAAAGGTCAGAAAACCTTTCTTAAGAAATGAATAAAGGAAAAAAAAGTGTGGAGAGAAGCCATAGTTATATATTTTCATAATTTAGTACAATTTTAGGAATTAAAAGAAGTTTGACATTTCTTCTCATCTCTAACATTGGTAACATAAATTCTTGAAGCATAAAACATTAGGAGTCCATTAACTGAGGCAAACATTCCCTGAGATACGTATGGTATAACTGCTGTAGTGGAAGTTGTTTCAGTAACTAATTAAACTTATGCCTTAGGCTTTAGTGATGTTAATTCATTTTTTCCAGACTTACTGTGCTTTTAAAAGAAGCAGATCACTTTCTTCATCACCTCTATATTAATTAAAATAATAATAATATTTTTGATAACTTAACAAAAAATCCCTTAAAGTGGGAACATTCCAAATGTGTTTGGTTATGACAATCTATCACATTTGAGTAAAAATGCTAAAGGAAAGTTTTGCATCCCACCTCACTGGGAGAATTTCTTCCTTCTTCCCTTACAAGAAATGAAAAAGCAGGGAAAAGTATTTTTGCAGTCTGCAGAAGGCAACTTCTACAAATTCCTACAGCAAATGAGACATTTATCCTAGAAGATCACAGTCATACCGCATGGTGGGTGTTACCGCTCCAGGAGCCACCAGCTTTCCCTGCACTCCTCAAACTGCAGGAGAGCCCTGTGGGTAGGTGCTTGTGGCAGCAAACTGCAGCACAGCTGAAACGCTCTCCCCGTTCATGGGAACGGCTACAAAGCCACTGCAGGAAGAGCCTCAGCAAAACCACAGCAGCCTTCACTCGCTCCTGCTGCCTTTGTCAGCATCTTTGCCACAGAAGGCAGTCAGATTTCCTTCCATGCTTCTTGTTACAAAATTAGCAAGAAGGCAACAAAATGACCACAAGACTCTTTCTTTATAATTGCAGCAGAATTCACCAAAACGGTGTCCTCCTGCTGTGGCCATTCCAATCGTTGCAATTCCATTTAAATGGGGAAAATAATTCCCATCTTAAGTACCATATTTTTCTTTACTGAAAGAGCTCTAGCTCGTCAGCAAGCTTCACAAAACTAGTACTCTAGCTGCGATCACACTGTCTTTGCGATCGAAACAAGTTGTCCATCATTCATATTTTATCAAAAATAAATTAATTATTTAATCTGAAACTCAAACTAGAAACATCGTGTCCCTAACTGGATTTGCCTTTGGAATGCTATTCTCAGAACAGACAGCTAGTTGTTATTTGTCCTTGCTTCAGACCATGCACAAGCAGACCAAACACAGTACAAGTGGTCCAAGCTCACAAAGAATGAAACTGCTGTTTGCCATCTGCACTGGTAGTGTTAGACTGCAGAATACTTAGCTTTATCTAGCATCTTTTGTGCTCAAAGTATCACCAAACAGTACGCCAGGCTGTTTAAAGGCTCATGTCAGAGCAGCCGCTACTGCAACCATTAAACTGCTACCAGTGTCCTTCCTGAATGTTCAGATCTGCTTTACTGCAAGCAGGTGTTAGAGGCATGAATGAGTTTTTTAGAGGCAAACTACATAAATATATCAATAATTTCAGATAATGCAGTCATTAAGGAGAGATTAATGGGATCCTGAGGAGAAGGAGAGCTTTGCAAGAACAGGCTTCCTGCCCTTGGTCTGCAGAGTGCCTGGAAGCATGGTTGAGCTGCGGAGGGAAGGAGCCTGCTGCGCCGCTTGCTCCGACAGATGTTTGGCAGCTTCAATGAGAAGCACCTCCAGGCGGTTCGGAGGGAGCAGAGGGGCTTACCCTAAGCCGTAATCATTAGGAATCCATTTTTATATAGATAAAAACAGGGAATGGTATCAAGAGCACTGTTGCGACAGAGAGGGAACGAGAATTCGGGGTGATGCTCAGCCTCTGCAAAGGTGGCAGATGCAAGGATTATTAAACAATTATAATTTATTCTTACTAGTGCAATTTAAAAGGATGAGATTTCAAGAAAGAGAAAGACAGACAAACCCCATCTACATGCCATTTTAATTCACAGCACTCGTCCATGCGGCTTGCAGCGGATTCTGCTACTGCTCAGAGAATGCAAGAAAATTCAGAGCAAGATCTGCAGAGGGATAGGAGCATCCCCCTCCTCCCAGGACATTCAAATTTCAAAGCAAAAACATAACTTAGGAAAATGCATTTCATTTTTGGCAATATGCATTGCAAACTAAAGGGAGTCATTTAATCGACTTCATGAGCTTTGGGTCAAGTCCACGAGGCTAGCACTATAAACCACTAGTAATAAAAGATTTCATAAAACAAAGCTGTACAAATTAATCGTCACATGTAAAACTACGACAGCCAAGTGAATAAATGTGAAAAAGTCTGAAGAATGAATTCTGTCTGCACAGCTGTGATTTTAAAGGAGTTTAGCTGACAGAAAACATTACAAAGTCACCCTGGCAACTTTGAAAAAGACTACAAGACAAAGCCTTACAGATGTAAGCTTTCTTTGCCAGAGAGATTATCACAAAACACATTCTTTTAACCTAAGATCTCTTCACTGTTTGTGTGAAACCTTGTTATCCTTCATGCAAATGACACAGGGCCTGCTGGATGGCTCCTGAATCCTTCTGCTTACTCTTGCATTTCTATCTATCCCCTGAAGCCTCATTCGCTTTGCCACTCCGGCTCATTCCTAAATGTCCTTTGTAAAAGATGTGGAGCAGAGATGGTTTACAGACACGGCTTACAGTCTGCTGTGAAAGGCTCAGGGACCCCCTTATTAGCAAGGGCAACAACTGAGGAGGAGGATGCAAAAGTCCCCACCAAATAAAAAAGAAACAAAAAGCAAAAAGGGAAACGCAGATATGTTGTGTTTGAACGTGAGACTTCACTTCCTCCAGGCTACTTTCATCTGTTTTTTTAAAATTTTTTTTTACATCATTAATCAGGGCGATGGTGCCCTATACAACGGTTTTATCCCTGACTCACAGCTTATTCCCCACTCCTTTTCAATCATCCTTTACAAATTCAGCCTTTGCTGGTAATTTAATACAAATCTTAACATTGCACACTGTTTTTTTACAGGTCTTTCCTTTTATCCTTCTTCCTGTCTTAACAGCAGCCAACAGTTTTACCTCATCCTCGTCATTAGAATCTTCTTCCTGGACCGCTCTGTGAGAATGACAAAATTCTGCTATTTTCCTGAACTAAACATAACACCAGTTCTTTGCAAGTTTGCCCTAGGTTTACAAATCTCAGCTGCAGATATTTGATTTCCAAAGTGCTATCTGCTTTGTTTTCAATCTTGGACCATATCTCTGCCAATTTTCCTTTAAGTTAGGGAAAAAGTCTGCAGTAAAACATCTATTCTGCTCTCATTTCAGCCAAGGAGAACCAGCTATGAGGGAATGGTTTACCTCAGATATATAAAAACATATCACAACTCGGAGAACTGTTGCCTGGCTCACAATATATTGTAAAGTTAGTTATTATCAATGCTTGTTATTATTAACTGGCTACTGCTTTCTATACATCTCCCTTGCAAGGATATAACACATTTAGAACATAGCTGATGAAAAGAAATTTGCCTTCAAGACCAATCAGGCTACTCACATGCTTGAATTAAAAAAGATCTTGCTGATACACAGGTCCTATCTTAGCGGAGCTCTCCATGAATGACAAAAGCAGTGTGTGATTCATTTGGCAGCCAAATTATTCCAATCATGCCACAATGGCATTTAAAGCCCCACACACATCACAATTTTTATCTTCCACACTCACTTTCACCTCCCTTTCAGTCAATCATTTTTCACTCAATTATTAAATCCTTCTTTCCTCTTGTTACGGTTTGGGAATTCTCTGGTTGGAAGAACGAGGGGTCCCATAACACAAGGTTATAATTAGCAGCAGAAGAGAGGGCTGTACAGAAAAGATGGCTCTGTGGTAGTGGTGAAATGGAGGCTATTTGAGGTAACTGAAAGCCCTGGTGCTCACTTCAGCATTTGCCTTGTGCAACAGAACTCCCTCCAGCCTGCATCCTGCTCACCAGACAGCGCACAGATGGCTCATGGCTCACAGATCCAGTCCACAAATTGAAACACACACACGGTCTATGCCAGGACAAAGTGATTTCGGAGAGAAGACCAAACTGTAAGTTACTACCCAGTGATACAAAAGCAATTTGATGACAAGGACAAATCTGAAAGAATTACAACTGTACAGCTTTACAGAGAGGATCTGAGAATGACACACAGTTCAGAGAAAGCAGTGCAGTTTCAGGCTGGTTACAAAAAGATATTAAAAATCACCACATATATTGCAAAGGCAGAAGGGAGATTATGCTCCATCTACAGTTTTGAGGCCAATTGATAATAACAGGACCACAAACGGGCTATTGAGAATGAGAGGAAATATCAGATGGATAAAGGAGCATCAAAGGCAATACACAAAGCGACAGTGTGACTTCACCTGGAACACTGTGTATCATTATCTGGCATGTCTGTCCAGAATAGGAACACGTGCTGGAAACAAAACACACAGAAAGGCTACTAGTATTCTCAGGAGAAGGAGAACTTACCTTGCACCACTTACTTAAAAATAAATAAATACATAAAAATAAGTAACAAAAAATAAAGCTGTTTAACCCAAGAGAAGAGCCCAAGTACAGGGCACCCATAGCTGGTCATTAATAAACTTGGGCTAAAGTGTAAAGGAATGTCGCAGCATTCGCTGGGTGTAACAGCAACAGCAGAATGACTGCTTTCAAGATGTTGCTTGCTAATTTATAGTATATGGCCTGCAAGAGTAAAAGGACTGGAACTAACAACTCAGGAAATGTTTTCCAAGCTCATCTTATGCTCTTACTTTCTCATTCAAATAAATCAATATATATTCTGGACTATTTCCTTTCCTGTGAAGTGATTTGAAGCTACTCTGCCTCTCCCGGCTGACCAGCACTCAGATACCTGCTTGGATTTTGTTCAGCAGTTCCATTCAAACATACTCCTCTGCTATTTCTTTACATCAGACAAGGCTTGAATTCCTCCCGCTATCCGTGCAATCACTTTATAAACTCTGCTCTGTCTAGCTGCCAACTTTCACAAAGTGTCCCTTGCGGTTTGTAATAATCTCACCTCTTCAAAATTAAAGATTGCTTTAAAAGCGATCTTTAAAAGCTGGGGGACATAAGAAAAAAGAAGAAAGGAAGTAAAGAGATATGCATAAGGGCAGAGCTCACAGGAAGCTAGGAGAAACTAACGACCAAAAAAAAAAAAAAAAAAATCACTGAATCCCACACAGTCCATTCAAACGCTCCAAGATTTGTAATTTTACAATGTTGCCAAAATCCTACTTTTCTCTATTCTTGGCACAAGCTTGTAAACGTGGGGAAGGCATCATGTTTTTAATTGAAGTGTGAAAAGTGCTGCCCATTGAAAGAAAAAAAGCACATAGTTATAATTAGAAATGGAAACCAAAACCAACCCTTGACTGATTTTATAGAAAAGGCAGCTCTTGTTCCCAAGACACTCTCTAGGTGGGCAGTCTTACCCTGTAAGTTTCAGCAAACACTCCAGCTACCTCCTCTTTAATTAAGGTACCCACATGGAGCCAAACTACTTTCACGGAGCAAATCACCTTCACAGAACCATAGGCCAGCTGGAAGGCACCTCTGCAGATCGTCTCGCCCAGGCCCCCTGCTCAAAGCTGCATCACACAGAGCAGGTTGCTCAGGACACTGCCCACTCGGGCTTTGAGCATCTCCCACACCAGACACCACCCTCTCTTGGAAACCTGTTCTGGGGCTTCACCACCCTCTCAGTAGAATAAACAAGCAAACACAAGGAAATCTTTTGTTTCAAAGGAATTTCTTTTATTTCACTTGGTGCCCAATTCCCTCCTGCCCGTTCACTTGATACCACTGAGAAGAGGTTCCATCAGTCATCAAGGATCTAGACACTTGGATCAGTTCCTCCGGGAGCCTTCTCTCTCTGGACTGAACAGCTCCAGCTCTCTGAGCCTCTCCTCCTATGTCAGACCCTCAAGTCCCTACATCAGGACTGGACACACGGCCTACAGGACACACTGCCGGCCCTCATTCACCTTGTCCACCAAGACCCCCAGGGCCTGCTCTCCAGTGCCGCTTCCCAGCCTGCCAGTCGGGTTGCTCCTTCCCATGACGAGCTCCTCTCTTGCACTTCCCGAGATCCCTCTTTGCCTGCTTTTTTCAGCCTCTCAAGGTCTTTCCAATCTGAATGCCAGTAGATCCCTCACGGGATCCATGCCTTAGAGAAATATTTTCCTCTTAACCTTCCCATGGAGTAACTCCCTAGTCCATTCCCCCCTTCCTCCTAAAGAGAGGAATAACACTTGTTAGAGTTTTTTTGTTTGTTTTTTGTTTGTTGGGTTGGTTTTTTTTTTTTTTTTTTTTTTTTGAGTCCTCAAGAGCATCCCCGAAGATTTACTCTGGTTGAGGCTTTAGAGCCTCGCTACCTTCATGATTTATGAATATTACGAAAATAACAACAGGTATCAGGTTAGGCTTGCCATAATGATGGGAAGAAAGCCGAATGCTTCATATTCTGAAAGCAAATATGATCCAGAGTCACTGACTGACATTTCACCAAATAAACAATCAGGCATCGCAAAAACAAAGCACTGCAAACAGAGTTACCTTTGCCTTTGCAATCAGTCATAACACAGACCAAGTGTCAAAGTGAGGGCAAAGAAAAGAAATGAAGCCATGTGAGGAATAACTATACAATTGTAACAGTCATTCTAAGACAGTTGCAGCTAACTGAAATTCCACTCTTCAGATGAAAATGGATTTTTTAAAACATATATGCACACGTCCTTTAAGCCAAAATCAGAAAGAAAAAAATAATCCTTCCTTCTTTCAAGTATTTCATTAAAACGTAGATATTAGCAGGATGCGACTTGCCTGTTAAGAATGAGCTTTTTAAAGAGTTCTTATTAAGAACCAGTGTCGGTCCAGACTGGTCTACAGTACAAACTAGTGTGCCAGCATTTATACCTGAGAAGTTAGTTACCTCTCCTAAATACAAAGGCCCAGATGTTACGCTGTGTCACATCTGAGAAAGAGTCCAGCAGGCAAACTGTCCACAGGAGGAGGAAAATACTTCAGGGCACTATATGGACCAAACTCCTCTTTTCTGCACCTCTGTGCAGTTGCACCTTCATGGCTGCTACTCCCACAAAAAGCATCTATGAGCGCACAAGCTGCTCAGCTTCTCTATGCACAGAGCAGTGCCCAGCAGAGGAGCTGTGAGGAAGCACAGGACGGGACCCGGCTTCAGCTATGTGCTCGCGCAGCTGCCACTTGTGTGCTGCACAGAAACGTGCCACTGACCTTCTCAGCATTGCCGTTTGGTGCCCTAGCTGCGTTCCTGCAACATTAGCTTACCTTGGGCTGAGTTTACAGAAGCTTTCCCAGATGTGCTTCATGCTAGACCTCCATTTCACTTTAAAACACTAAGAAACTATTTAATTACCTCTTTTCCAGTTATCTGCTAATGGTTGAATACAAAAACACAATTCACACTAACATTTTATGACAAATCTATTGCTTTCTGGATATTAGATATCTAATAATGTACATATCTGCCCCAACCATGCTACTTCTAGCCCTTTCGTTTACTAACTACTCTCTCTTTCCTCAACACACAGAATTCAAATCTAAAACTTCTGTCTTCAAAGAGTCCAAAAACGCAAGCAATTATATCCAAACCCAGTCACAGCCAACTTTAAAAGGGACAGCTGCAGATTCCTTGGAAAGAAGGGGGAGGAATGAGAGAAGGGAAAGATTACGTTGCACAAGCGTGTTATCTATGCCAAAACCACCTGGTAAAGCAGGAAACCCTAATGCTGCATGTGTTCCACAGCATGGCTGGATGAGGAGCCCCTGCCACCGACACAGCTAACCCAGCTGAACTGGTTTAACCTTCCGAGCACTTTTACTGGCACAGCCTGTTCAATTACACTAGATGGCAAGGAGGCAGAAGCTCCCTGTGCAGCTGTTTCACAGCACAAGCACAATACCCTATTAACGTTCTTAAGACCATAAAAAAACAGTAGTATGCACAGGCAGAAGAGAGACACAAAAAGCTACTGTAAGTGACGCTCCCCATAATACGTCTACAAGAGCAGCTTGTGCTTGGATTACCTTCTGCAATATGTTTTTGCAGCAGGTCACAGCGACACTCCTGCATGTCCTTGTGAAAGGAGCCCAGGTTCCCAAGACACAGTGGTAAATAGGCACCGTTAACACCACAAGATCAAAGAGGTCTGCTCGTGGCACCAAGCCGTCTTTTATGCGGCCAGTTACTACAACATAGACATAATTTCTGTAAGTCTGGAAAAGTATTTGCAATGAACCACTTCCCTGCTTTCACCAAGTCGTTGCTTGAGACAATCTTTTCCTCAGATCTGTTTACAATCATTTTCCTGAGAGCTGCAGGAACACGAAAACTTGCTGCTGGGAGATGAAGGTTCAATAACTTGATGATACCAGTACAACAACAGCATTGCAGTAATGGTGCTGTGTTAGATTTGGGTCTCCTCCGACCCAATCACAGCAGCAAGGCATGCCTTCCTTTCCTCTCAAGCAGTCTAAGCAGGTAGTATTAACCTTACCTAAAAATAATGGCTTGTTACTAGTGTTTAGCTTTAATTTTGTTCTTTGCTGCCAAATCTGATGAGGAGATAATGAGCCTGGAAAAACTGACAAGGTTCCCAGCACCGCAATCTAGTAAGAAATGGCCATTTAGCCTCTCCCTGCAAACTTGTTTTCACTTTATGAATGTCTGAAAACATTAGTAGGAAACAGAATACATTTGTCAGCTCTCATTAGTGAGTGCAGGTGGTGCTGCTCATTAAAACTCGCATCCTATCTCTGCGTCTGTCCCTCCAAGAACTGTTCAGGGGTGGCAATAGCTCATTTCAGTAGAGACAAGCTCAAAGGCATGAGCTAGAAAGCCTCCACTGCTATACCCAACCCTTAAATACTCCTATACCTACTCTTTAAATTAAAAAAAAAAAAAAAAAATAGAGAGAGAGAGAGGAAAAAAAACCCTCTCCAACACAGCTAAAATAAATATTTCTCTTGCTCTTTATACTCCTAAGCAGTATAGGGCTGAATCTGGACAGCAGAAGCATGCAGCACATAGACCGGAGAGGCAGACTACCAGCATGACCAGTAACAAGCATGTTACAATTAGCTTATATATAACTCCAGGTAAGGAACCAAGCCCTGAAAGCTCCTCAAGCCTGTAGCTTCTACACCCAGTTTCAACTTCGTGAGAAAACAAAACCAACACACAAGTCGTTGGGTAGAGGAGAGGGAAGTTAAGAGCAGCATATAAAACTAATGGAAAAAAGTGAACCTTAAAAATAAAATAAATAACTAAAAGACACTTTAAAGACACTAAACAAAAATTATGCTTTTATTTGAATTTTTCTGAACACTTACCAATACAGCATGGAAAGGTAAAAATGCCGGCATGAAGAAACTGAGATCAATATGACAGAGTGTCACTAAGGTTCAGAGGGACCAGCAAGATACATTCTATTTCTTTGTAAAAATTCTGCTTGAAATACAAAAGATTAGCATTTGTTTAATGGGGGAAAAGTGTTACCCTGAACAATTAGATCAGAGAATATATTTTCTTTTCCGACCCCTCTATTTCATAAAATAAATGAAAGCCTCTTTAAAATGTTTTCGGATACTTTAACTTTTACACATGAATACTACACTGTAAAGTACACACATTTATATACTTTATTCATGGCTACTATATGCACATATGTGTGCTGCTGAAAACATTCTGAGATGAGTCACACTAAAAAATAGTTTTAATTTTATGTTTTAAGCTGGCATTTCCCTCTCATGACCTACTCAAAATTTCCCTCTGACGTCCACTTGACAGATTGGATTCTCTGAAAATTCTTCCAACTGCACTTCCACGGTCTTTCTGACAAAGAACCCGCTAAAAACACCTCACCAAATGTACGAGCCGGTCCTACAAAAACTGCTGTGCGTAAGCAGTTGTGCCCTTCTAGTCATTCCATCAAATTCAGTGAATTACCTGTACGAGGATTTGATTTCCGTACAATCTTTTTAAAGGATCTGTCCTCAGCTATTCAGTTAAGGAGGTTTCAAATTACATATAACCTTTCCTGCTACAGGGAAAAATACTGATATTATCGCAAAGCAAGCTACATGACTCCTGTCTCCTTTCAGGATTTTGGTTTAGGTTTATCATTTTATATCTTCACAAGATATCAGTAACGAACCAGTTTGAGGGTTTGACCTTCATCATTACTTGTGACCATCTGTTCAGGAGAACCAATCAACTCGAATTTAAGATGATGGGGCTTCCATTTGCTTTCAGTTTGCAAGTGCACTTCCCATGGAGTCAAAGAGAGAAACAAATAAAAGCCCACAACATCACATTATGAATCTACTGAAGGTCATAAAATGAAGAAGCTGTGTAGGAAGAGAGAAACCAACTGAGCAGATACGCATTTATAAGCATTCAACATTACCTTTAACATGGTTGTACTTACAAGGGGTTTTTTTTCCCCTTGGTACTGTAATTGTACAGCAAATATTTAACTAAAATTAGAAGAAAATTCCACTAAAACTACAGCAAAACATAAAATTTTTTGTTGAGCACTATTTTAAGACATACATCTACTTTTTTGTGGGTGGATGTAGACATTTTTATTCATTTTTTTCTAGCACAGTGGGTTTGGGTCACAATCATTTTTCACCTCTGCTTCACTAGTAGAGCCCAGTAAGAAGAATTTCACTTATTTTAGAAGGTTCTTTATACAAGCAGTAGGTTGTACCTTGCTTTTGTGCTTAGTAGTTTAGTAAAATAGAGACACAAAACATTAGGAAATGATAAAAGACTGAAATTTGCATACAACCTCTCTTTTTTTTTCTTCAATTCATATAGCACAGGGCAGCTTACGCACATGTTATGAACTCACGGGATGGATAAGCAGTTAGGCAATGCAAAATATCATCACTCTTGAACTATGAGAATAAGCAACAAGTCAGTCAGAAATCAGTAAAAAGCAGATATGTATGGCAGGTTTGGTTGCTAAAGATGCACAAAGAAGATTATTTAAAAGGGTAAAGAACAGTAATTTACTATGTCTGTGAGATACTGCTACCTCAGTGCTAGATTTACCTTTCCCCATTTTGTTCAGCCAAAAAGAACAGTATCAATGTTACACATAGTTTAAGTTCTTCTTAAGTAAAGCACAGATTTGGTCAAGTCATGTTTACTATGCCCTGAAAATTTTGAACTATTATCTTTCTATATTTGGAAATACTGAGATTTCTTCCACCAAAAAGAAAAAAAAATAAGAAATATATATTTTTTAATTATTTTGAATCATATAACCCAAATGTACGATTCTCTTGCATTAACACCCAGTGGGGTTAAACAACTGTGTAAGGGTGGTAGATTTTCCTTCAGACTTTTCACTTGGACATTTTATTTATGACCAGACATATGGCCATTTTGGCAGCTGGCAACACAACTGCAATGAAAAGATGGGATGAATCAAAGCACATCCATACATTTGCAGAGGCGACTGAATGACTTGTGGGATTTGCAAGGGGCTCAGATGCAGTCTAAATTTAAATACATCACAGAGCAAACTTTATCTGGTAGGTGTTCCAGTGGGCCAGGGATGTGGGAACATCTGGTGGCAACGAATCTCAACCATGTCTCAAAGTGCCAAGACCACACAATACCGGGGACGCAAGAGCAGCTTGCGGCAAGCTGGGCAGATTACTACAGGGGACAGCTGAATTACCCAAACGCATACAAAAGGGAAAGCAAGGTTTAGACGAGTTAGGCATCATGAGACAGCCAAACTCAGAGCGATGTCCTGTAACCATAAGGGATCACAGCAGTTGCTGGAGAAGTCTGTTCTGGAAAACTGTTGTGGGCAGAGTGCTTCTAATCAAGACTCTTAATAATACTGACCGGTTTCTGGGTGGGCAAAGAAGACCTCTTGAGGAGCCACCGTGCTGGATTAAGCTCTCACAGGGTGCCGGGGTCCCAGTGCAGCAAGCAGCAAGAGAAGGGTATGTTCCCTGAGGCAGCACACATATGTACCCGGCACTCCCAGGCTGGAATGACTTGTGATACATTTAATTCTGCCATCGTCAAAATCAATAAAAGCCAAAGTCAATACCCTCAACTACAAAGATAAAAGATTTTACTGGGTGCAAGGTAGTTGCACTTCTTTTTTGTGCTTCAACTTGATTTTTCCCTTTCACCCCTCACTATCTCCTGTCACAGTAACTGGCAATAAGCAACCATCAGTGAAGGAGGAACCTGGAGTCAGCGTGAGCAGATAACCCATCTATTACATTACGGCAGAGTTCACCTGCACCTTTTCTAAAGGTAAACAAAAGACTTAAGTGTTATATGTAAACAGTATATTTCATATGGCTGTAAAAGTGCCAAATTGAGGATTAAGAGGCTCATGTGTACTTGCCTCTCTCCGATTCTGAAGAGAATGACACCATCTGATCATAAACCTAAACTGCTTTAATATACTCTGTCATATAATCATTTTACTAACAGCAATGAAACTCCAGTGAAAAGTGATTGGGTGATGGCAGGAGATGGGGAATTTCTCTTTAAGAATTTGATATCCAGCATAAGCCTCAAAGCTGTCTCTCACAACAGCCGAGGAAAGAACTGCAGCATGTACAGGCACCAAATACATAAATGTGTAATTAGTCAGATATGACTTCCAATAGCAAATAGTATGAATAGTTTGTCATTCCAGTTGATACATGCTTCATAAAAAGACAATTTTGAAAGTGAAGTGATTTACACACAATCCATTTTGGGGGGTGGGGGCAGCCCTCCTGCGTGTAAAACTAAAAATCCAAAGCAAACAAACAAACCAGCCCCCAGGCACACACTCTTAATCTTCATAGATTAGTGTTTGACCAGTACGAAAGAATTCAAAGGCAAACTGTTTCACCAAATCCTTACAGCATCAGAACAGCTACTTTTACAGTCACAGACATTTCTTCTATTTCTATGTATCCCTCTTACTCTCATCTTTCCTCTTACTTTCCGAAAATGCCACTTAATATTTAAGTAGTACACATGGAAAGATGGCTGGAAGATAAAAACAGGCTACAGGCTGGCATGGTTCTAACGCAGTAAGTGCCCCAAAGCTGCATGTCACCCTGCGTCCACAGCAGCATGGCTGCCCCTGTGTAAAACCCTCTCATTCCTGCAACATTCACAAGCCACACGCCATAACACACTGATCAGTGACGGTGCTAAAGAGCAGTCCTTCCTCCTCCTCCTCCGCCTCATCCCCCCCCGCATAGCTCCTCTGCTGCCTGCCCTCCCCAGTACCAAAACACATCACACAAGCCCATCATCACGGGACAACTGAGCCCACACTGCCCCGTGGAAAACATACGGGATCCATCCTGCCGCCACCTGCGGGAACACGCTGTCCATGCAGTAGGGAGTACGGCCAGTTCCAGGGATGGAGAGTGGCAAGGAGCACCGCTGGCTCACAGGGAGGCTGCCATCGCTGCCGGCCCAACAAGGGAGTAGCCGCCCAGCCTCGGCTTCCGCCTCCTCCAGACCAGACCAGCAGGTCCAGGTGTGGCGTCCTCGGCAGCCGCGTGGCCCGGGGAACATTCCCAGTGCCCTGCCGCTCCTTCTGTGCGGAATTCCCTATGAAGAACGAATGCTGCCAGCTCCCAGCAGTGACTCCCTGCTGCAAAACCGTTCCAGGGGATCTGTACCTGGGGCAAACTATTATGGGGGAAGAAGGAGAAAGACTTTGTCTTATGAGCTTGCTTGCACATTGTGAAAGTAGTAACAGTAGCAATAATATATAATTATACATGAGTGAAGCCAGATTTCTTTCCATGATATCTTTCTTCACTGCTATCAAGAGAAGCAAAGCTAAAAGATACAATATTTTCACATGACAGGATCAACTTGGAAGCTTCTTTCACCAATTTTAGTCTCTTGCACTTCACTGTAAGGATAATAAGTTCACTGGATGCACCCAGAATCTGTTATAATAAACCAGAACTACTGGACCTCAGTCCAAGAAGACAAAAGAATTACAATATCACAAATTTAAAACTGAGAACAAATATGTAGAGAATATTCTAGTGGAATTTCCAGTATGTAGAGAGTATTCTAGTGGAATTTCCACAGAAAAACCCAGTCATCTAATGGCAAAATCCTGCCAAGCAAAAAACCCATAAGATTTCAGTGACCCGTAAAGCACACATCTTTTCAAGTACAGCCAGAAATAGCACTGCTTTCACTAGTCCGCAGACAACATCAGTGCCTCAGCAGATGTCACAGCTTTCCAGAGTGGCTATTTAAATAAAGCTGATCAAGCCATCACTTAGTGAAGAGTATTCAGAAGGCTGAGGGGAGAGGCTGAAGTGGCAGCCTCGTGCCATGGAGCTCATCGTGTCCCACCGCTATCAAGTAGCGGCAGTTGAAAGGGATGAGAGAAACTAAGCACAGCAAGAATTCAAGTGCTCTGGCACCCATCTTGTGGGGAATGGTCTCTTTCTCTCCCAGGAGCCAGATGCATGGGGCTCCTGGAAGGGCAGAGGCCAAGCCCGACACTGTTAGGGAGGTTTTAGGAAAGCACCAAGAGGGATGGGTAGCTCTTCCTCCAGGGAAGGGGTGCATGGGGGTAAAAGGATTAAATAACAAGAAATCTTCTCCATGAGGAATCACCCTGGGTTTCACTTGTGATACCTTACAACCTCTGGCTGGTTGTGAAAAACAAAAGAAAAAAGAAATGCATAAAGAAGAAGATTAAGTAACTTAGCAAGCAGTAGATAAGGATCTCCACTGCACATCTATGACTCAGCATAACTAACATTTCTGTATTTCTACAACTAATTTGTTAGTGCTGTTTCAAGATGATATTCCTCTATAGCCAGCAAAGCTGGGTTGCTCTTCCGACCTGGGGCAGCAGAAAGTTATGCAAAATCCCTGTCCTGGGTCACTGATTCTAGAGACATTGTTCCCCACCACAGCTTCAAAAATAACTCTAACCACCCTTCTTGCTCTTTTGAAAACAAATTAAAAAAAAACAAACACACACACAATTCTGCTGGCAACATCTGCAAGCCACATGGAGCCTGAAGGTTGTCACAGGCATGAAATTCAGTTTACCAATGTAACACCACCCAGGTCCGCACAGAACTGGCTCAGTAAACCACCGGCAGCAAGCACAGCTCCGCACCACAGCTTCCTGCTTTCTACATCTTCACTTGCTATCAGCCAAATCTAACCGTCTCAGCTGCTGCTGCACTTGCATAGACAGTTTTATACTGCAGAGCATGGTTACACTATCCACAAAAAAAAGGAAAAAAAAAGCCTCAAATCTCTCTCTTAATGGCATTTTTGTAAGAATTATAACACAAAGTGATACACTGCACATCACCCTCATTACTTTGCAATACAAATTCTATAGTTTATAACCAAAAAATATAAAGTAAAAGTTTTCCAGCTAGAAATTCACACAGAAAATGAACTTTATGCCATATGAATGAACAATGCAACTGCACCTGCCACCTGCTCTTTTTCAACTGTTTTCACAGAGTTGAACAGAAAATTAGGATCCATCCATACTTCTCTCATATACACTTCTATTTCTACATTAAAATGATCAAAATGGAAAGGAAAAAGAAAAAGCAAACAAACAAACAAAACAAAAAAAAACAGATACCCATCCAGATACCCAACAGATACCCATTTCATACGTTTCGGTTAAAGTGTCACTATCTCTAACGATAGCAAATGTGTGTCCAGGAAAATTAAGTCTTAAACTTCTCACATTTACACAAAATTTTAACACAGTTATGCTCCAGCTGACCACAGCAGCAGCCTAATAGACAGTGAAATGTGAAAGAGAAACAAAATTCCAAATACCTTTTCTGTTGAACCCTGCATTGTGAACTGTAGAGCAAAGAAAAATACGGATCTTTTCACGTATGTGTGTGAGGATGTGTAAGAAAGATAATTCAGAGCTGTTTGCAAGCTCAAGAAGAGGAAGCACTTCTGATGACTTCACAGTGAAAGTCCCTTGAAGAACAAATTACTGTGTATGTACTGCATACGTACCACTGTTACCTCCCTTTTCCTCTTGCTTGTTCACCTTTGTCTCTAGACCTCCTCGCTTCAATAGTCTCCTACTATAAATTTATTCTGTGAAATTTAAAACCATACCTGTTACAGACAACTCCAAAAGTCTTTTTCACATCATAGCCTAGTATTCTCTTGAATAACATATTTATGATTTTCTCAAGTATCACTTCATATCCATGTCTTTACATTTCCTTTTATTCTCTAATTTGTACATCTGCCTACCAAACCATTTTCTCTTCAAATTGTACTCTTAAACCTATGCTAACTGAGATCACTCAGGTGTCTTGATGGTATTAAATCCATGATTTTAATTCAATCCAAAAATTCTTTTTTTTTTTTTTTTTCCAAAATCCAGCCTTTCATTTGGAATGCCATCATGAAGTCATTCAACAGAAAAACCAAGTCACCATGGAGAAGGAAGGCCATCCTCCATCATAAGAAATTATGCTCTCTACTGTCAGACAGAATGCAAAGTACCTCAATAACTTCAATAGTAATTTTTACTTCTAAGTAACTTTCTCAAGGATTTTAAAGCAATCAGATCTTCATAATTACATATTTTGCAGCTACTTTTACAAACCAAGCCATGAAAACTCTTCTGATAAGTAATGGGAATTCGGAAGTGAGTTCAACTCTACCACTCATCTATAGTACGCCTTTTCACCTGCCTCTCAATTATCCTGCCTGACACAGTGGAATAGCTAAGGTTCCCTGTAATGGGACATGAATTAATCGCTGGTGCCCTCAACCCTCCACGCACGTGTTAAATTGTTCATGATTGAAAGAAAGCTTGCAATTATTTGTGATCTTAACGGAAAGAAAGATTTCTAATGGGATCGTTGTTATGCTTTAACACAGTTTTCCATGTACAAGGAGACTTACAGAAGAAAAAAAAGCATAGAAAGATCTTTTTTTTTTCCACTCAGGCTATTCACAAATTAACTGTATTTTTAAGAAATCGGCATCTTTACTACAAACTGCGTTGTTTAATTTAGAGAAGGATTGGTCAGCTAAAACAAACTTATTTGACTTTATGTTCAAGGTGACTCTGAGAATGAGGAAGACACTAATGTAGTTTTTAATTATTTAGAGAACAGCTTTTGTCTCACAGAATTGCACAACTTTATTAATAGAGTTCAAATTAAATAAAAATACTATCAAAACACAACTAGTCCCAAAACAGTTTCTCTCCTTTATCCTAAAGTGTGGATTTTCAGAGATTTAGTAAGAATGCACATTTAGTAAGGTGCACATTTTCTTTAGTAAGGTGCACATTTTCCGCCTCCACTCCCTTCCATCTCCTTTGGGTTGCCACTTCCTCCTAATCCTCCCCTCTTTTCTGGTAATGACAAGAGGAGGCGCTGGGATGCAAGCCCATTTGTCCCCACAGGAGCACTTCAGGCTCCCACACCCCCTGCCATGGCTCTGCATGTTTGCTACCTAACTGCTTCCCCAGCTTAGCTCCACATACGCTGCACTATTGATGCAACATGGAGTAACTTCTTTGTGTGTGCACACATAACCACACAGCTAGGAAAGGGAAAAAAAAAAAGATATTCATATAATGAATGAAAGGGGGAATTCCCAAAGACTCTCTGAAGCTGCAGTAACAGACAGACATAAATCCCCTTGAGACAATCTACTGCAGTTCTTGGGCCAGAGGTAGAGAGCTAGGTTTGTGGAGATGTATAGACACTAACAGCACAGGTCTGCAATGGGATCTACCTGCACAGACCTCCAGGTCCAGGACACTCAGACGTTACGAACAGCTAGCCTGATATGCACAGATATGCACAGACCCAACTCCAAAACAAACAAACAAACAAATATTTCTAATACTTTAAGGAGCTATCCTAAAAACAGTACTTCCGTAAGTTATTTAGCATACTACATGAAATACAAAGCAATGACATACACTATGAAGCTAATTTTACAGGCAATTGGTTGGTAAAATCCACTTTAACCTCAACTAGTTTGGCCATGAATAAACCTTCACATAAGGCTTCTATAAAACCTAAGAAAGCACTCTGGAGATAAAGGAAAAACAGTTACAGAGAAGAGAAAATATTATGAACGCCATGCAGTAGACTGCAAGCTAGTTGTTTTATTGCCTTTGAAATATAAGCTGTTCCCAGACCACACTAGTGGAACATAATCACTAAATAGCAGCGCAATGTAGGGGCAGCTACCTTTCTTTTCAGGACTACAAACTACACTGTCTCTCAAGATAATTTGTTTTCTGCCCCACAGCTTCAATGGAGTGTGGTACTGCAATATATTATGTTCTCAGATATAGAAAATGTTACAATATAAAGGTTGATCCTTAGTCCGAGCAGGATAGTATACGAAATGTATACACACAACACAAGAACAGTTCCACTTTGTACTCACTCTTACAAAGTTGTCAGGGAACAAACCTCTTCTGCCTTTGAGCTGTCCTTCCCACCAGCCTCCGTCATCTTTCCTGATATTGGTGATTATGTCACCTACAGTGATTGTCAGCTCGTCATCGTGTTGAGCTTTGTAGTCAAACTCCACAATCGCCTCCACTAAAAGAGAACATATTGCATAGTTATTGACTGTACATATATTTCCATGCCTTTGGAAGGAATATGAAAGCATTAATGCAGCTACAGGCTCTCTGTGAAAGTAACATATTCAGTTCAACTGGGAGACTACAGCAAACAGGCCACATTTAATAGTAATATTTTGTGGATAGCTACTACAGAAAGGCCAAATCTCAGGAAGGCCCATTATGGCTAAGACAGCAAATGGCATGCATTTTTCTCTGCTGATTAAAGGAAATTGATTTGTGCTACTTTAGCAGTATCTACTCAGCTGGCAGCACTGCAATGTTGATTTTTATTTCTTGGACAATGTTTTAGCCTTTGTTTGCAGGACTTGTGAGGCATTTTATTTTTGGAAGTGTTCTCAAATCCATAAATATTTCAAGCCGCAGTCACCACCATGTCACGCCACTCAATACACCACTATTAACCTAGAAGCTATTTATTAATTTCTTTTATATTATGCCATGTTCCACTGTTGTTATACAGTAAAGCAGGGCCCCCGCCACATGAGCACACTCTCATAGCATTTCACTGTTGGCAGGATAAATTCACTTTCACTTGAGTTTACACAGCAGAGGATGTGAGGATAAAATATTGCTACTGCTCCACACGTCAGCTACAGGTGCTTGTGACCACCTATATGGCATGCCCTTTCCTGGAAGGATCTCTGACACCATGCATGCAACAAGGTTCCCACAGATTCTCTCCCATATACTATACAATCACTGTAGCGCTTTAGGGAAGCCAGGGGCAGAAAAAATTCTTTACATATTTACAGTTCATATATTGATAGCTCACCATGTATCTATTAGGATAGATGTATTTGTAAAGCCTTTTCTCCCGCTTTCTTCAGTGGAAAAACATGTCCCAGGATGTTCCACCAAAACATTTCGCACCTCAAATGTTGAAAGAGGAAATTGAGAACTAGTTTTGCTCTCTGTGCGAGTGAGTGGCCATGGGAACCTGGTGAGACCTGGCCCTCAGAGAAGCAGTTCAGCTCCTGCAGCAAAGCCAGTCACTGTGCCACCACAGCAAGGACTCTGCCGAAGGAACAGGAGCCCTGACAGCTACACCCAGCTATGCTGACAGGAAGGCAGTTACTCTTTCCACTCACAGAAGGTCGCACAGACACCTGGCAAACGCTTCACCTCCCTCTGCCAGTCAGCGCTACAGAGTGCCCTGGCCTGTGGGTGCATCCTGCACACACCTGTGGCCGCCGAGGGCCCAGTGTTCACTCTCTGAGCACACCCGGAGCCTACGAGATGCATCGCGCCCCTCGCCGCCACGCTCCGCCATAGCCACAACTTGGGACAGCCATGAAAAGCCACAGCTGCTTTTTCTCACAGAGATACCACAGAGCTCAGAGCCATATCCGCAGAGCTAGAAACATCAAAATGACAAACACGCTGTTCTCCATATGAGCCTAAAAGTCACTGCACTCTGTTTGACTGGAATTTGTCATTTGCTCTCCTGTTTCTCCTCACCTACCAAATCACCTACAAATACTTGCTTTGCAGGAAAAGGGTCCAGATATAAAACCTCTGGGAGCAAAGGCCGACACAGCAGCACACAGCGATTGCTTCTGTCATGAAACCCCAAAGCACGCTGAAACCACAAATCTGATGAATGCAAGGGTTAGGCAGCTACTTACTCGGTGATGACCAGGCAGGGAGGAAGAGTGGCACCACATACAAGCAGGTGACAAGCAAACAGAACTCAGAAAAATTAACCACAAAGGCTTAACTTAAAATCACGGCCATCACAGGCTGCGAGGAACGTCAGGAGGGCTGTAGTTCAGCTTCCCCTTGCTCAAAGTTGCATCACGCAGAGCAGGTTGCGCACTTTGGGCCCGCACCGACCCGCACAGCAACCGCGTGCCGCGCGTACCGCAAGCCCAAACACGACTCCACCCCGGCCTGCCTCGCTCGCGACGCCTCTCCCGATGGCTCCTCGTGAGTGATGGGCCCACAGCAGCAATGCCCTGTCGGGTGAGTCCTTGCGGCTGCCGCTGCGTGTTCTTTTCCCTTAGCGCAGAAGGGTGCCAATCCTCCCCCACCCTAGAGGGCGAAGCTCCCTCTTACCCAACACAGGAGTTGGCAGTTGCAGGGGAGCAGCAACTGCAGATGTCTCCCTCCTGGAACACCTCATATCTCAGGGCCCTGCGACAGCAAGTGCTTGCTAGGGATGTCCCCGAGCCGCCGGCCTTGAAACACTCTAGAACGAGTTCGGGTCAGCAACTGGTTTATTCAGGAAGTATGGAAACTTTTAAAACCTTGGTAAGGGGAGGAAAGAGGGAGGAGAGAGGGATTGGCTAGGATCCTGTCTGTGGGCGGGCGGCCTGCCAGGCAGACCGCTCCTGGCCCCCGCCTTTGGGGTCTCTGGCCCCCTCCTTTGGGGTTCCAGGATCTTCTAGAAGGTCCTAGATTCTGGTCCTAGTAGGCCTGACTGAGCATGCTCTAAGCCTGGGGGTCATACAGTGGGTATCGGGACCCCCCTGTACAAGCCCCGACCATGCATGCCCTGTTTAGGGGTTACACAAAGGACACCATTAGTTCTAATGGAGGTCCTTATTCCCTTTCATAACTCCCTACAGCTCAGGACACTGCCCACTCGGGCTTTGAGCATCTCCCACACCAGACACCACCCTCTCTTGGAAACCTGTTCTGGGGCTTCACCACCCTCTCAGTAGAATAAACAAGCAAACACAAGGAAATCTTTTGTTTCAAAGGAATTTCTTTTATTTCACTTGGTGCCCAATTCCCTCCTGCCCGTTCACTTGATACCACTGAGAAGAGGTTCCATCAGTCATCAAGGATCTAGACACTTGGATCAGTTCCTCCGGGAGCCTTCTCTCTCTGGACTGAACAGCTCCAGCTCTCTGAGCCTCTCCTCCTATGTCAGACCCTCAAGTCCCTACATCAGGACTGGACACACGGCCTACAGGACACACTGCCGGCCCTCATTCACCTTGTCCACCAAGACCCCAGGGCCTGCTCTCCAATGCTGCTCCCCAGCCTGCAAGTGGGGTTGCTCATTCCTAGGACCAGCTCTGGAAGCTCACTTCTTGAGGTTCCTCTCTGCCCACTTTTTTCAGTCTGTCAAGATCTCTCTGAATCCCAGCACAACCCTTTGCTATAGCAACCATTCCTGCAAGTTTTGGATCCTCCTCAAACTTGCCGAGGCGTGCCCTGTCCCACAGTGCAGGTCATGAGGCAAAAATGTTCCACAGCATTTGCACCAGGATCGATCCTTGGAAGGCACTATTAGTGACTGGCCTTTAGCTACACCTCATGGCCCTGAGCACAACCCTCTGAGCCCAGCAGTTCAGCAGGTTTTCAATCCCCCTCACTGACCCTCCTGAGCTTGTCTATGAGGATGTTATAGGAGACAGAGTCAAAAGCCTTGCTGAAGCTGAGGTAGATTACACCCACTGCTCTTAGCCACCAAACTAACATCTCATCACAGAAGGCTGGTCGGGTATAATTACTTCTTTATTATCTACAGTGACTACTGCCAATTATCTTCTTGTTCTTTACACATTTGGAAATGGTTTCCAGGGTTTTCTGCTCCATCACCTTTCCAGGCATCAGAATGATCAGTCTCTAGTTCCTCATTTTTGCACTTTTTGAGGGCAGGAATCCTGTTCAGGGACCTGAAGACCCTAAAGGTCCTACCAGTAAAGACCGAAAAGGAGAAAGCATCAGGTACCTCTGTCTTCTTGTCATTTGGGACCAGGATCCTGGTCCATTTAGCAGCAGGCTCACTTTTCTCTAGTCTTCCTTTTACTAGCAGTGCATCCACAGAAGCTTTCCTTGATATTCCTCACCAGATTCAATTCCAGTTGGCTTTGGCTTTCATAAACCTTGCCCTGCATGCCTGGATGGTGTCTAAGCCTCCTTCTACCTCCTGTAAGCTTTTTATTTATTTATTTATGTCTGAGTTTTGTCAGAAGCTCCTTGTTCACTCTTACAGGCTTCCTGTTATCTCTGCTGATTTTCCTGCTTGTGGACATGAACCACTCTTGAGCTTCAAGGAGATGATCCTCCAAGAAGGGAGCAAGGATTTGGGCTGGTTTCAACTCCAGATTCTTCAAATACGGTTTCTTGACATCTAGCTGCAGCAACAAATACAAATGAGTCTTTCAAGTCTTAAAAGAGATCCAGTACCTATACCTATTGCTATATTTGCAATTTTCCTGAAGATGACTGTAAAACTGACATCATTCTTAACAGTTTCATTCTCTTTGTTTTCCTGAAGAGAGAACAACCAGCAGGACAGGGCTGGTGATTTGACTCTACAGCAACTGGGATATGAGGACATGGAATCATTTTTCTGAAGCTTAGGGCATCTATCTTGCTACCACTACTTCACATGCAGACAGCTGCATGCATGCAACCACTTTTATTTTAATAAAAGTTTAATTAAACAAACAATCCCCCCTTCGCAGGCTTTTCTCTTTGTATAAATATTTCCACTTATTAAAAAAATATATAAATATTTTTAAAAACTGTCTCCTCTCAGATTATTTAATTGCTGTAACACAAGCTGATGGAGACATACAAATCACCAAAAAATGAAGCACCCAATCAAGATGTTTATAAACTTTGAACAGGAAACCAAGAGTAGAGTTTGGAAGGAGGAATAAGAGCACACATAACAAATGTGCAGATTATCACAAACTAATGAGAATGAGTTTCGGAGATCACTTAAGTTCTCATTCATCACATTACTGATGCCTGTTGAGCACATAACAGCCTAAAAGTGTTTCATAATTTATAGGTCCACGGAGCTGCAGTTTTTACATCAAACTCATTTTTTAAAAGCACGCTCAAGGATTTTCATGCCACTTTCTCAAACTATGCTTTAAAAAATTAATTCTGCCACTCAAACTTAACCTCATTTGTTTCCTTTGAGGTGAAGTTTTGCCTCCAGGAAGCCACATCGCCACTGTGGCCTGGACGGATAGAAGTACATTAAGGGAAGGGCGGATGGGACATTTGTCTGCAAGCCCCTCGCTCCTGGAGCACTTTTGGAGTGCTCTGCTTAGGAGCTGGGCTCAGAAAGCAGCCCAGGCCACGCAGAGATTCAGGAGGGGAGAAAACACTCTCAGGGAGCTCTGGCTAACTCTATCTGTTAACCAAAAAAGGCCCAACTCTACCAGGGTAATCAGCTTGTTGTGCTAAGAGCCACAACCTGCTACCTTTTAAGTCATGAGCAAAATAAAATGACAAAATTGGGTCAAATCTGGCTTATCTTTTTGGCACCTTTTTCTTTAAGATATTTCACCCTATGATGCCTGAAAGTCGAACCTTTCTCATCTCTCAAACACTAGCTATTAGGTTTTTCTTCCGTCAGTGCTGTGAACCAGGAGTTTAAACATAACCTTTCAGCTATATTTAAAATAAGATTAAATGAGGAAAAAAAAAAAGTTGATAAAAAACGATTCCAGAAACTTTAAAGCTCCAATTATTGCCACATTTCATTCTCAGAATTAGTCTTATGAATGTACCTGGAATCATTTTGTTGCCAATTACAGAAATTTTCTATCAATTGTTGTTTATTATTTTCCTTCCAACAACTTAAATTTCAAGTAAAACCTAGTCTCTCAAAACTGACCTAGTGAGAATAAAATCTTTTTTTAACACCACCAATATCTGAAGACAGAAGCATCTGTGTTCATGCCATTTTCAATTACTCGACTGTGTCTTTCCAGGCAAGAAATGAATCAAGAAAAGAAACAGAGTTTTGCTACCATGCAACCCAAACTACATTATTAAGCTCATTTCTCGGGACACCTGATGCACGTAGGAACAATAGGGATGTTATGAGCGTCCCTGGCACTCCTCCGCCCCACTAAGGGCAGCCAAATGGCGAACGAACCTGAGGAGGCAGCGCCATGTCAGACACAGACACAGTCTCCAGGCTGCTGCACATGGCCAGGCAGGACAGCCCAAGGGTTCAGAGCTTCTCGGCTACAAGTTTTCTGCTTCTCCAATTGCTACACACTCGGCTCTGGTGAATGATAAACACACACGTTGCCTTGGTTTCCCCTAAGAAGCAGAACTGAAAGTAGACAACCTCCAGATTTCTTCCACTAAAGCTTTAAATTAAGGCTCAAATTGCATTTCCTCAGGTGAGAGTGCCGCAGAGCTTTTCTCTTTTGCATAAATAAAGCTTTTTTTAATTATTATTATTATTTTTTTTACAAATAACAAAGATTAACTCAATGGCATGAATGGGAATCACGCAGCAATCCACTTAAGCTACATTCTGCATAAGCCCCAACAGAAAGGTCTCCATGATTGCAGACAGCTTTGCGTTTTCTACAGCCTACAGAAATTTAATCAATGATCAAAAAATATTAATCCAGAAGTTGGAATATACATATATATTTCTTTTTTTTTTTGGTACCTAGTACTCTTCCATAAAGCAATTGTGGAGATCAATTTGTGCAGGAAACACTTAATAGTTTATCAATATTGTCATTACTGTCACTAATGTCGCTACATTTTATAACTGGTACAATCTGGCCTTCAAAATTCATCTGCCTCAAAATTTGCTTGACAATGCCTTACTTCAAAGGTGTTATTTGGAAAAGGAGTGCTAGGATTAAGCCAGGGCATATTCTACACTTAATGCTTTATGGGCTTTTTTTTTTTTTTTTTAATATGACTTAAACATTTTTGCCATAGGATAGGTTGCAATACAGCTCTTAGTAACGAATTAGAATCCAGTACTATGAAAAAAAAGAGTCAGTAGCTTTTATCAGACAAGTCATGGAATCACTGAATCATTATGGTTGGAAAAGACCTTTGAGATTGAGGCCATATGTAAACCCATCCCCACCCTACCTGCTAAACCATGTCCCTAAGTGCCTCATCTACACACTTCTTGAACACTGCCAGGGACAGGGACTCCATCACTTCCCTGGGCAGCCTGGTCCAAGGCTTCACCATTCTTTCTGTGTGGAAATTCTTCCTAATGTCTAACCTGAACCTTCCCTGATGCAACTTGAGGTCATTTCCTCTTGTTCTATCCATAGTTATTGTAGAGAAGAGATTGACTCCCACCTCTCTATAACCTTCTTTTGGGTAGTCGTAGAGAGTGATAAGGTCTCCCCTGAGCCTCCTCTTCTCCAGGCTAAATAACCCCAGCCTCCGCAGCTGCTCCTCATAAAGTCTGTGCTCCAGCCCCTTCGCCAGCTTCTTGCCCTCCTTTGGACACTCCAGCATCTCAATGTGTTTCTTGAAGTGAGGAGCCCAAAAAACAGAAAACATGTCTTACACCTGGAACTCATTTGAAGAAGTTACCTTCTATTCGGTATTCCTGGTCTGACAACCTAGAACAGTATGACTGGCAGATGGCTTGAAAATTGAATGTGTAACCCATAACACAGCTGTTTTCTGGACTCCAGGAAAACGGAGTAAGCATGTGCTGCTACAGCACAAATGTGTTTGAAAGGAAGATGGTAATGGATCTACAAAAGCAGGATTTATTAGAGCAGGACTGCATGGACTGGGCTGCCCTAGCAAAATCATGGAGTGCCCAGCTGGGAGGTCCACATCATCCCTGTCCAGAACCATCAGAGCTCCTGCAGACAGCAGTGCTGTAACTTTTCTGCGATGAAGGTAAGAAATAACTGAACGTTAGCCAGCATCTGGGAAGGAAATTACTAAGTTATTACAAAAGAACAGAAATTTTGGAAGGGTCTCTTCCCTTTGCTCCAGAGAGCAAAATAATCTGTAGTCTGTGAAGACTCAACTCTGGTTAGTATTTTTGTATGTTAAAATGCAAGAGGAAGGAGCCACTGAATAGCCCCTTTCAGGTACCACTCTACCAAAACAGAAAAGCCTTTTGCCTGCTGCTAGCTCTAAACACACACTCACAAATGTTAACATACCATTAGGTTCACAGCTTAAAAGTAAATAACGAGTGGCATTTTTAAGAGAGCTTGAACTCTTTTAACTTTTCTTGAGGGAGGGAGGCTTGGAAGAAAGACTGTGAGATCAGAAGGAAAAGCTTGTATTCCTTTACTGAATCTGTAAGAGGTTAAATCCATGCTAAGCAGTAAATGGCAACTCCTCTACTAAGGCAACTTTTTCCAGTTTACTTGCTTTTATGTTTCCATTTTGAGAAAATGGTGGGGCGGCGGGGAAGGGGAACGGTAAAAGTCATAGTCCTAGAATAACATCCTCACTCGCATCCTTTTGTTGTAAGAAGGGGAGAAATCATAGATGGCCCCACAAAAGCCATTCTGCACGTGCAGTTTTCGCTTCTAGGCAGTGGTGGCAGCTCTCCCCGCTGGCCTAGCGGCCCGAGGAACTGCCCGGTTTCCCCACTGAAACCTCCCTCAGCCACCCGTCCTCACCCCCTGCACGAACTCTGCTACAGCTGGTGCTCAGGCACCCTTTCATACCTTCACAGCTTTTAGGGGTCCTAGAAATCCTTCATGGTTAGTCACACAAGCCAGTTGTTAAAATGCCATATATTTTATTCAGAGAAACAGAATTTTATGGAGGAAAGCACTGGAAAGTGTTCTGCAAAGACAACTGTGTCTGCTTGCAACACTGGCAAAAAGTTTCAGCAAAAGTTGAAATGGAAACAATGTTCATCAAGAACTATATTTGTAAATATATATATATATTTAAAACTTATGAAGAAAGCATATGGTCATTTCAATCACAGTCTAAAATTTAATACCAATAAACCTATAATGATCTTGAACACATACTTCTTTCACAAGAATTGCCAGTTCTGCAGTCAGGATTCTTTATCTGTGTCCATTTCAAGGGAACTACCTGTCCCAGACCTTCCCCACAGACACAAATGCCCCTTACACAGTTTGGCACTTGCATAATCCTTAGTCTCACTTTGCCAATGGAACCACAGCAGCCACTACTGAAGCACCTGAGAGACATGGAGCATCTGAGAGGACAGTCCTCTGTGCTGGTCACACCTGAACACTGGCACAGAAATGCATCCAACCAGGCGCCTGTGCACGGCCACAGAAAGAGAACACGGGAAGAGACCTGCGTTCTTGAACTCCACTGCCTCCTGCTGCCCGTGTTCAGGGGGTGTTCAAGTGTGTGAACGCAGGTTTACTTAAGCTATTTAACCCAGGGAGAAAGACAGAACATTCTTGCTCGAGACTGACTCTTCCTCAGGCAGCAGCTGGGCTGAAACTCTCCAGCTCACACAGCCTCTGCCACATTCCAGGAAAGCAGGACAGTTGGTCTTCTGCTTTTCTGAAGCAAGGTTGCTGTGCTTGTATCCTGCTTTGGACAGCACCAGCACCAAGTTATTCCAGTGGAACTTACACTAAGTGCTTACGGAACTTAACAGAAGTGCTAAGGCACCAGTATGACTGCAGTTAATCACAAAAGTCTTGTGGCTCCCTAGTTACCTAACTGCAAATGCAAGAAGTCAATATATATCTTTCTGCACGTATGTGGGAGTTTCCTTCACACAAAGCTACACCTATTCCTGAACAGTCAGAGGGCAAACAGTTTCGGACAGGTACTGCCAAGAAGTGTTGTTTGTTACTTTGGGGGTTTCTGGAAAGACACATTAGTTGCCTCCCACTAAGGTCAAAGTCACACTCCTATCTCTGCTACAAACTTTCAAAGCAATCTGCCAAACCACTCCCAATAAGCCACACAAGTAGCTAAGGAGTAAGCATAGACAGAAAGATGACCAGAGGAGTTCTGAGTCACTGCAGCAGGATGTGTGTTCCAAAGGCTCCCTTACACTCCAGGTGCCACAACAGGCATTTCATTTGATCTCCTCACCCCTTTTGGCAGGTTACAGATGGCACAGGGATTCTTTGGCAGAGGACATGGCTAGTCCTCTGGGAAGCACGCACAGTCCACAAGTTAATTTATCCTTTCCTATAGGGCAAAGAGATCCTTCCGCCCTGGACCACTTGTCACTGAAAGAAAGCATTTTTTAATTTTTTTAATTCATCAATCCATCAGCAGATGCTCCCAGTATATCGCTCTCATAAATGAGCTTCCTTCACAGCTCACACTGCAATCAAGCTCACAGTCTACACGCATTACAATAATGTGCAACTGAAGTTACACATGGAAAAATTGTCTTGGGAGTTGGCTGACTTGTTCTAACTTCATTTTTTTGCTCAACTATTAATGTACACAACAATGTCTCCAGAAGAGTCAGAGAGAAATGCTCAATGTCATCCTAACATAAATTCCTCACTCCTCCGGGAGCTAAATTATTTTTATCAATAAAAATAACTTTGAAGATCTGCTGAAAAATGTGAAGTACAAAAATACATATCCATTGCTGAGATCAATATATAAAAAGGAGAAGGGGGTCCTAACCTCAGCTATTTGAACAAAGACAAATTATTCTGACTTGACAAACTACATACTCATTAAACCTTGGTGGTAATTCTACTGGTAATTGACTGTGTGAATCACATTCTCAAATAATTAAGAGGTTAGAAAGGATTTTAGCTCCTTTGTCAAAACAAAGAGAAGGAAGATCACACTACTCACAGCTAAATATAAAGGTAAATATTACCATGTATATGTAAAAGTAAAATCTTGACAGCTCCTACCGAAGATAGAAAAGTAACTGTCCTGAAAAGTAGCTGCTCTTTAAGATGATTTGTAAGTACCAGTTCAGTGCAACTGCCACTTGGTTTGAGTTCCATGATAATATTTGTGGAGAATGATAGGTAAGAACTGAGGTATTCAAAAAGAATGTAACAGAAGGCCAGGAAAAAAAGGCCCTTTCAGTGATGCAATGTAATGTCCTTTAACTCCCAAGAGGACTTGAAGGAGGCATTAAGAGGACTTTGTGATCAAACACTTCCTCATAACCTTTGTATTTTGTATGTGCTGCATAGATTTTGATTAAACTTAAAACTTTTGAATTTCTATAAGAACAATATTCACCACACCTCACTAAAAGCAGGACTAGAAAACTGTATCTAGCATTGAACGTGACCTCGCAGAGGACCTCTGGCGGATGTCCCCAAAGAAGTCTCAGATGCTGCTGTCACCAGACAGCTCTTTTGCAGAAAAGGAGGATGGGGAGGATAGCATGCATTCCTCTGCATATAGTCACATCTTCTAAATGTACTGGTTACCTCAAAAAACAAGACTGTGAGGTGCCACACAGGAGCATTGTGTGGTCTGCCTGCTGTCAGGAGGGGCGACTGCTGAAGGAAGAGGTTGATGGCAGCAGTAGATTGATGCAGCCCAAATTCCTGGCAGGTGTTACAGCCCTTTACCATGTAACATCAGCTATACACAAACACTGGCTTGTAAAATAACCAATATAGATTTCCCTCAGTTTCATGAAACTGTATTATCTTTAAGACTGCAGCTGCAAACTATTTACCCTAGTAGCAGCTCTTGTGTGTGATCAGACTTGTCAAACATTAAGACTACAACCCAATGTCAGCCTTTAACTGATACATTAGCAACGGTCACAAAGAGATGCACTGTGCAACAGTCAGGGCCCCAACTTGCCATAGAACAGAAATAATCAGCAGCTTTTCTTTTTTTCTTTTTCTTCTGCCTGCTTTTTATGCAAATCTAAGCATTTTGATCTGCAGAACTGAACATTCAGTGAAAGGTCAGGCATGGAAATCCTCAGTAGTTTAATTATTTATAAGCCAAGGAAAAAAAACACACTTGCTATGGTGCTTCCACACACAACGTACTAACAGGCCTTACAAGAGATGTAAAAGCTTGGTGTGTGCTGGGGCTCAGGGGGTTTAAACAGGAGAGCTTAGGTCACGGATAATTTGCATCTTACCACTGTGCTCCAATTCAAAATTTACAGATTGCATTAAATCATCTCTGCTAAGCTTCAAATTGCATTGAAATAACAGAAAAAAAAATATAGCATAAGATTAAAGCAACATAACTTTCATTATGTGCACAATAATCAAAAGAAGGGCAGAAGTATTTGGAGGAAGGTCACACACACACACACTCAAAAGTGCAAAAAAACCTTACTGCCAGCTAGTAGGTTACTTTTTTAATCGATTGATACTGAAATCTCATGAGGTTGTTGCTCATAATTCTTACCATCTTCTCTTTTCTACCAGGTTCTTCTATTCTCCTTCAAGCTCTGGAAGAGTAGCAGCACCCAGAGTAAAGCTGCTTTAGAAGCAGTAAGTACTTCATGAAAGGACTCACAGGTCTTACAGGAGTCTTGAGAAACAAACCTAACTACCATACCAGGTTAGCTGCTGACTCTGTGCATTCAAACCTTTCAAGGCATTTCAAGTTTAGAATTCAGAAGACTATTCTGAAGAACAGAGTTTTAGATGGTATCATTAGTACTTGTTTTCTCTCAGTTCAAACCAATTTCTGCAAGTATATTTTTCTGGGTGTCATAGTAGGTGAAATTCACAGCAAACTGGTACAATTTTTTTTTTCTGTCTGTATGAACAAAGATGTTCTCACATCACACCATGAACTTCTCCATTTTGTTTTTTATGTTTTTATGCACATCTGACCTGTGTGAGGATATATTTCCATTTACAATTTTATTTTCTTTTTTCTCTCGAGAAAAAATTCTCCAGGTTTAAAAAAAAAAAAAAAAAAAAAAAAAAGACAAAGAAGGCAGGTCTGATGCTTCAAGTAAAAGACACATCTTCCCACAGATCTTTTGGGAGACACTTCTGGTAGCAAATTAAACACCTCATGGAATCAGACACCCTTACTTCCAAGAGTGTTTGTTTAAACCTTGAGGAGTACTGACAAGTTTATGTTTGTCAAAATGAGAAATTACCTAGAGTTTTTTCAAGACAGACAGTCTTGAATGTAAGAGCTTCTGCAAGTCAACCAATATGTGTAACTTTCTCTGTGGGCAGGCACAGCTTGGGCCTGCTGGCAACCTTGCCCCAAGAGGGGACACGAGCCACCACGCACCGGCCGAAATGGGGCCCAGCCGCAATGAGAGCAGAACCACGGCACAAACACCCTTGGCAGCTGGACACAAGAGCCCTTTGCTGCTCCAGACATAGGGAAAGAGGAGACAAACAGCATCAGGCTGGAGCTCTGGGCAGCCTCAGGAAACATGAACAGAGGCAATGGAGTCTATTGTGCTATAAACAATTGTCTGCCCAAGGTCCCTGCCCTCCTCCCATCCCCAGCGAGGAGCCCGAGGGCGGCTGACAGGACAGTCCCCTTGACCCAGGACAGAGCGACAGGAGCTGCCTCAGCTACCAGAAGTCAGCACTTTGGTTAAAACTATGTCCCCAGGAGGACACAGGAGGCGGAGACAGAACTCACACTCAGTGTTAACCAACTGCCTTGACCGTGTCCTCCAGCATTAAGCAGAAAGCTGCATTTCTCCTCACCTAAGCCTTCTGAGCTTACCCACACGAAAAATCTCTAATGACCTGTTTTAGTTCCCAGCGATCCAACTTAAGGAAATCAGAAGCCAAAACCCATGCTACATTTTAGGAGGACCTAAAGAGGAGAAGGTAGTTTATTGCTTTCAGGATCTCTGTGCCAAGTAAGGCTGAATTGACATCAAGCCCTTCCTTTTGGTTCTTGAGATAGACGCTGCAGGACTTGAACAAATGGGAACTGAATTTCCACTTAAAATAGCAACATCCTGTGCTTAAGTTCTCCAAATTCAAAAACATCCGCACTTCAGCAATCAGCTTGACCAACCTCCACAGTCTGTTCTCCTCTGTGCACCACAGAAGCACCATGAGTCTATCAGCTCACTTAGTCCCACTGAGCTAGACAACACGAAGGCACCTGGCGAAGCCCTGGGGAGGGGGGAGACACCTCAGCTTTTACCTTCAGAGGCAACAATTCAGATCTGAAAAAACTCAGAGCAGCAAAGCAGTGGTCTCTCAGAGAGACACAATCCCCCTCTGCTCACAAGGCATTTACAAAGAATCAACAGAATCGTCTCCCTAATTCTGAAGTGAAGTTAGCAGAGACCATCCATCCACTTGCAAACAGGGACTGTCTGCAGCATTCTGTAAAGATCTGCATTTCAATAAAGAGAGTTTTAAGCATGCTGTGTAGGTGAAGTATATAGCAACATTTCCTAAAAGCACAGCAGCAGTGCACTTGAAAGACAAATGAAAGAGAAGCAAAGATGAATCTGAAGGACAAACAAATGAAGAGATGAGGGAGATATCTAAAAAGAAAAAAATAAAAGTAGAATGTGTGAAGATATTTTTTCCCTGATAAACATCTGGGAAACAGAGATGATTTTGTTTAGAAATAAAAACAGCTTACAAGGAAAGAAGTATAGATAGATATACTTCTGTAAGCAATATGAAAAAGAAAAAAAATTCCTGAGTGTCTGTCTGCTATGTGAGTGACAGGGGTGAAAGAGTAAGAAAGGCACAAGAACTAAGATGACAATTTCTTCACACTTGCACAGAAAATGATAAAAATAAGTTGTAGAAGAATAAACAATAAAGATCTTTTACCCTCACGGAACTGTGCAGACAACTATGAACCAGCAGACAGTAGTTTATCGTTAACTATGTAGCATTTATCTCAATTTGCCATGAGCCAAAGTCAGATAATTGAGATGCCAACTAATGAAGAGCACTATTTATGGTGCTACCCATGCAAAATCTGTGGTCTTTAAAATAAGCATCATATTCAGTGCAAATCAAAGGCAGCAATTCCGAAATGCAGTATCATGTGACAGAATGAAAAGCATTCGAGTTCACCTCAGTGATCAGAGTAAAAGTGACAAGAGTATTTCAACTCCATTTTTAAATACAGTTAAATACTTTAGCTGCAAACACAAGAGAATTAATAGTTTTTCAGAAAGGGACTTCACATTTTGTAAGAGAGCATTCCTCAGAGAAGGAGAGGCCGCAAATAGCAGTGATTCAGGCAAATAAGCATCAAAGCACATGTAACAAAAGGAGCTGGCCACACTGGAGTCAGATTTCTCTGCGTCCCAGCTGAAAGGCTACTCTTGCAACTGAAAGAGCTGATCTTGCTTGCACAGAGGAGTGGGCTACTCAGAGGTACCCTGTCCTCATCAAGCAGGGATGTCCAGCTCAGGGCTTCAGCAGCACTGACTCAAACAAGGAGGCAGATAAGCAAATGGAAAGTTTCTTTCAACTGCATTAAGATCTGCTGATAAAATGGCAATTAGCAAAACTGCCTGTGCTTTATTCACAACTGCCCTTCTATTAAATATACACCACCCCTACAAAACTGGAGTAGCTTCATACCGATAAGTAAACTTGATTCAACACAATCAACAAGACTCCCAGGATGGTCTGTAAGTATGAAAACAACTGAACAACTGGTCATACATGTAAGCTGGGCAACTAATATCTGACAAATCCAGCAAAAGTTTTATACATATTACAGGAATAATTAACTATGCTGTTAAATTTACTATAAAAAATACAAAGAATACATTTCCAAGTGATTAAATATGAAATCAAAACATAATCAGATTGAAATTAATGATTAAACTAGCTCAACAATGAACTCAGTGCAACAAATCACCATCTCAGAATGTGATCAAAGTTAAATGTCACCTCTTTCATTAAACAAAAACATAACAAAACTACAGAAATGTATCAGAAGCTTGTCTACTACTTAGAGAGGCTAAGTACTTTGATATTGAAGCCAAGTGCTGTGAAATCTTAAACATCTCTAGACTTCAAGACTGCCTAAAGTCTTCTCTACCAGCCACCTAATCTTAGAATGCTACAAAAGGCAGAAGTTTGTAAGCTTCGGGCAAGCTGTCAACAGTGCTACTGTACTGCCAACAACTGTCGGTAGCTCATTTTTACCTTGAACAAAAACAAAAACTGAAAAATAGGAAGTGTGGTGCATCATATAAAAAAAGAATGCTTCATAACACAAGAGCTTGTAAATACATTTGAAAACATCTCTAGTATTTTTCTGTGACTGGAGTCCAAGAAAAATTAGATTAAGCTGAGGCTCAGCTAGTATCCAGTTTTACAATTGTCAGGAAGGTAGCAAGGTTTCACTGTTGCAGAAGGCTATCATAGAAAAACAAGCAAACAGGTCCCCTTGGCCAAGTTACCACCATGTTAGCGATGTCTGCAGCCAAGGATGAGGATGACTCTGTAACCTCCGCTAGATGACATTCTTGATTTAAACCTGAGATGAGAGTTTGCAATTAATGGCTTTACATTTGGCTCAGAAATGATGAGTTCTGTTAATGTACACTAATACTTTAATGCTTCTGCTCCCTTTAACTATAGCATTTATTAGTCAGTGTGAAAAGACAGTGCTCTGTACAGAGAGGCTCAGGCTGTCATTGGCCTTAGATAGTTAGATATTGCCTAACACAGCACCAGCAGTTGCACAGACCAATGGAAACTCCTTTGCGCTCCCCCCTCTAATAATAATAATTAAAAAAAAAAAAAAAATCACACCCTGAGGTGAATTCTGTGTTTGTTTTGAGATCTCTTTATCGATAACAAGCACCAATACATTGCTTTGTAAATGAAAAAAAGTGTCCTAGAAACCACAAACAAAGGACAAAGTGACATGTCCTTTTTTTCAAGGCAAGTCAAATAGATCTTACTACAAGTTTTTCATAGAGCACAACACTTAACTTCTGCTTATGAGTAGTGTGACCATTGACAACAAATTAAATACTGAGAGAACAAGCTGGGCCTTGACTTGTAACATATGCAACTAATATGTACTGATATTTTCTTAGACAGTAGTGGGGCATTAGTTCCCCAGGGAGTTGCACAGCAATAATGATTTTGTTCTCCATGAACAGCCTTATACTGGTACACTGGTCTTGGTGTGAGCTGCGTTCAGTCATCAGAAGTGATTTTGCTGCAAAGTATGAAAGAAAGAGAAACCTTTTGATTTTCTGTGATATTCCTAGCGAAGTTCAAAGGCACTGTTCAAAATGCACTCTTCAGGCTGACATTACAGACAAGGGCTAGAGATATTTTCCTCATATAACCATTCAGTTTCTATATTGCATTACGCTTGCTGCTAGAGAAAACTGTTTCAACGCAGATGATCATGCTGATCAGGATAAATCTTCATTATAGAAGGGGAGCAAACTCTCAGAGCCTCCCATATTGGAATGCCAACTGCTGTGTATTAGACTAAGAACAAAGACATCTTCACCTCTCTTTCCCTGATCATTCCCTTCTCTAAGCCAAGATTATGCTCAAGAGAAAACAGAGCTAGGGCACACCAACAGTCATCTGACCATATAGCTTTGAAGTGGATGTGACCATTTGTTTTCTCAAGGTTTGGTTTTCACTGATGGTCCTCAAGGACCAATAATAGGAGGGAAAACGAAAAGCCCTCTATTTGTTAATACAATCCACAGTTAGTGCACTGCACTATTACATATTTTCTCACCCAAAAGCTTTTACTGTATGTCCTCTCTGTGTGAAGCAGATTGTTACTCATTGCTTTTAACATCAGCTAAATTACAGAATTGTGATCCTCACCCTTTTTCTCCTTCCCCTCCCCTTAATATATGCTTTCATTACTCCTCAGCGCACAGCACGCACACATGCCCTGGAGCTACTTCCTGCGCCTGCACCTAGGGAAAACATCCATTCTGTGCTCTAGCATTTTGTATGCTGTGCTTTTACAAACAGAAAAGAAAAGAGTCATACAAAATTTCAAAAGTTTTTGATGAGTTTTCTCTCCAACAGCAGCATCGGAGGAAACCAGCTGATAGCATCACTGTGGCTGCTTTCCCTCACAGATACCATCAGGGCAAACCTGCTTGCAGCACTTCGGTGACCTCTAACATTTCAGAGTGGCAGGTTCAGCTGCTCATTTCACAAGAGCAATCTCACCTCTTCCTCTTCCCAAAGCAGCCCTCTTCCCTTCCCTTCCCTACAAGGAGGGAAAAGTCAACACATCACCTGCAAGGTCACTGCTGATCTTCTGTATGAATTCTGCCACACTGCCTACAGAACAGTTACCAGCAGCATTCCCAGATAGCTCTCTAGCATTTGGAGAATAATCATTACAAAGGAAGCAACCTGAATGACATGAAACATGAGCATAAATTGTAAGATGCATGTTAATTCTATATATAGAGTTAGTAGCAGTTCAAATATCAAAATAAAGCTGCTTATCAGAAAGGAGTAATTAAAATTACATGTCCTTACAACTTGGCAGAAAAAGAGAGATGTCTATTCTAGTTCTTCAACTGTTATTTTCTACATATGAATCTTTGACTAGCACAGAGAACAACAAGAATTTAAATGTTTTAGGAAACTATCAACTTAAGTATCCTCTTCTTTACCACACTTCCTGACTTAAAAACAACAGTTAATATTAAACAATAATAATACAGGATACATTGAGCAAAAAAGACCTATTTGAAAGGAACAAACAGAAGAGATACCATCACACCAAAAAAGGCTGAACAATTAAATTATTTCCATAATCCTTTTTTATATATACACATATATAATTATTTATATATTTCTTGATTTCAGACCCTCCCTTGATCTGTTCAGAAGGCCATTTTTACAATCTCTTACAACAAGAACAGTATTATCTATGGATTTCTAGAGAAAATAAAAGTTGTGCCAGTCATTTTTGTACGAAATTTCCAATAGCTTACTTAAAATACTTTATCACAATTTCTGAAAACTCCACTTGAACTTGGGCAGTGATGACATTCACAGGCTGTATAAAGAATGGTGCTATACCAATCCACTGAAAATCTGTTTCTGAGCAGCTGTAATGCAACTGCTTTATTGACAGGGAGGAACCTATCAACAATATAAAAATAAAATGAGTAAAAATGAATAATGTGAGAAAGAATAAACACTTCACAGGCCATAAAAGATTTTTACACAACACATCCTGTATTAAGTCAGTTTGCAGCAGCTTCTAGTGAAAATGCTTCATGTTAATCACCTTCCTCATGGTGGAAGTTTCAGCTGCATTGTTCAGCTGCTTCCAAAGACAACACCAATGAATGGCACAAGCCACTGCTGGTGGTGGTGGTGGTCAATTTCTTTTGACCTCTCTGCAATTATAAGTCTTCACCACTTTGGAAAGAGAACTTAAAATGTGTCAAAGGGCAAGCCAGATCCACATATATACTTACTGTCTCCTGTGTGAAAACTATAGAATTCTGCTAAGCTCAAGCCTCATCTCACGAATGGCCGGAGAGCTGCTCAAGCTGCCCAGACCCCAGGCAGTCATGCGTGGCTCCCGGGCAGGGGCCGCATAGAGCGTGGGAAGCGGCCCTGGGCGCAACGCTGGCCGGATGGAGGCCGCCGTGGCCCCCGGGCAGGAAATGCGCTCACAGCGCTCCTGCTATTGCTGCCCGGAGAGTGGGGAAAGAGGAAGTGGCCTCTCTGAAATAAGCTGAGGGAAATGAAGAGATGAGAAAAAGATAGAGAGTTGAGTGCCTGCAAAGGATGCAGAACGCTCAACTGGAAGGCAGGGGATACAGGAGACTCTGCATAGGCACAAAGGGCAATTGGGAGAGGGGAAAAAAAAAAAAAAAAAAAAACAGGAGAAAGGGTTGCACCTCATACAGAACAATCACTCTCAAACAGATCAGTTATTTTTTTCACATCCCTACTAGGTATAATATTCCTTAGTTGTCTACACACTAGCATGGGTGTTTGACAGAGAAGCATTCTTCTCAATCACTAATGTCAATACACCCAGTATTAACAGCATAACTGTTTGAAAGAGCACATGCTCTCTCAGGATCCAAAGTCCTAACTATAGTGAGGTCACTCTGATTAGATACAAAGAAAAGCAGCTGAACTTCTCTTCCCCTATCCCAACTGTAAAAGTGTCTTGAAGTGTCTTGAAAAACATTAAGGAAAGCAATTATACAAAGAAAAAAAAATCTAAGACATTGGGTTTTTTGGCCACACACCAGGAGACTCATTGACAATATCAATGTTTATCTGTAACTTAACATTTAGACAAGCACTATGATACTTAGCCTTTTAGCTGGATTATTATATAGAACACCTATCTTATTTAATGCATGCAACCAACTGTGCTCTGAAAGAAGGTAAGGAGTGCCTAGTAGGAAAAAGGATCTTCCTTCATTTGTTGCAGAAATTGGAAGTGACACAAGAAATGGCCCTACACCAGTGGTTTTGTGAGAAGAGCAGTTAAACCCAGCTTTCTAGGATCACCCTTCATCCTCACACCTTCTAAATCTGAAAGAGGGGCTTTTCAAACCAGGTTTGTCATACATACGCACCATATATTCTCCTCACTTTGCTTTCTGGACCTCTGACTGCAGGACAGCGGTCTAGTGTGTGAACCCCTTGCAGATAAGACAGAGGGCTTCTTCAACCACATGCAATTCTAAGCGGTCTTGGGGGTCAAATATAACCACAAAACACTACTTCTGGTCTCTGAAATCCTAAGTAGGGACCCAGTATTTCCCACCACACTGAAATTACCTGTAAGGTCTTTGCCTTACTCCCATTTCAGGTTTAGGGAACTAACACCGTTATTTCACTAAACTCTCCTGAAAAGCCTGTCATGAACAAAAAAAAAAATACCCCAACCAGAATGTTACAGAATGTTCCAAATCTGTATTTCTTGTAAGGTTTGGGATTGGCATTGTAAAAAATACCTTGGGGCCACTTACCAAACCTGCCTCTGTGTGTGCGTGTAAAGAGATAAAGTATATATAGTATATGGTACACAATCTCTCTCATATATATATATATATATATATACACACACACACTATACTATATACACACTATACTATATATATACACACACACATATACACATATAATCTATATATATACGTATATACTATACATATACAGCATATACATATGTACACATATACAGATACAAGCTCAGAAGTGATTTAAAAATAAGACTCAGACTCTTAACGGTGTACTACAAATAAAAAGTTTCACCTATCATTTTCTGCATCTAAAACATCTTTCAGACATGTTGACAATGTCAAAAATGTTTTTAATAAAACTTTGTTTCCTTTTAGCATCTCCTAGAAATACTTAACTTTTGTGGAAGTTACTCATGCCTTTGCTTCCTCACATAAGTTTTCCATTTGTTTTTATGCTACAAGAATCACTTAACCTTTAAAGACAATAACAGTAATGAAAACACACCTGCCTTCCCATCACTGCCGCTTTGCAAAGGAAGGTCAGACCGAACTACAGCAAGCTAGGAAAGTCAGTGTCAGAATGAGCTTTAAAGAAGAACCCAGATGTATTCGATCAGGGCCAGCTGTGGGAAGGAGGAAAAGGGTGAGGGGGAAGGGAAGAGCTCCTTCACTCCTGAGCTGCAGCAGCAGAAGTTACTTCACTGCACTTCTACCTCTGTCCTTAACATTTGACCAGCGAAGCCGCTCCCCAAAAAGGCCCCTATTTGGGCTCCAGATTAGACAAAAAGTCTTACTGCAGCAAAACAAAAAGGGAGAAGCCAAAAAAATAAAAATAAAAAATAAAGTACTGAGAGAGTGTAAGAAAGCAAAGATGATCAAGAACACCACTTCTTGCGACACGCCGCACTTAGGACAGGTTTTGAGCCCTTCATCAGGCAGGGGCTTCAGTCCCCGCTACCGCATCACGCGGCACCGCTACCACCCAGGACACCACGGGCCCACACCACGGGCCCAGGGAGGGACGGAGCTCGCCCTGGCACGGCCTCCCGAACGCGCCGGCCCGCTGGTGGCACCCGGCCGGCAGCCGGGCTCGCCGCAGCCGCGCGCCCCAGCTGAGAGGGCAGCCGGCAGGGCCGGGCTGTGCCCCGCTAGGGGACACGCCACCGCATTACAGGTGGGAGAACGTGCGCGCAGAAAGGTGTGCCTGCACCACGCGGGATATTCGGCCGTTTTAGCGACGCTGCGCCCAAGCTCCTCGACAGCGACCCGCTCCCGCGGGCGCACGGGCAACCACGGGAGGCGGGTGTCTCGGGACGGCTCCTTTTGTTCCCGCCGCGCTCCCGTTTTCCGCCGGGCAGCGGGAGCGGGGGGTGAGCCGCGGCTCCGAACCGCGACTCCCCCTCCCGCTGCCCGCAGGAGCCCCCTCACGGGCGGCTGCCCGCCGCAACGGCTCCAACGGCCGCAACGGCTCCAACGGCCGCAACGGCTGCCCCCTGGCGGCGGG